>VZRF01010873.1:31301-138058 GCA_013396875.1 Vireo altiloquus
CTGTGGTCCCGCCGGTGTTTCCGGCCATGCTGCGCCGGGCGCGATTGCATCATGGCGGGATGGAGGTGAGCGGGGGGGGGCGGCACCGCCCGGGCCGGGCTCACGGCCCCCTCACGGCCTCCTCGTGGCCCCGCGCCCCCCTCACGGCCCCGCCGGCCGGGGCGGCCTCAGGGGGCCGGCGGGCAGCTCCGACACGCGAGGGCGGGGCGGCTCCAGCGGCGTGTCAGGGGGCTTGGCGCGGGCGCCGGTGCCGGGCGGCACCTTTAGGGNTCGCAGCTGCCCTGCGGGGTTTGACGTTATTAGCGGCTTTTCAGAGCTCGTGTTCTGTGTGTACAACGTCACGTTCGTGTGTGTTTTACTCCTTGGGTGCTGTACAGATTTTCTGTTTTTTCCGCAATTTAAGGGTTATTTACAGCACTTATTAAAGGTTTGCCAGATGCCTTATTGCAGGGCTTAATACTGAGCAAGTCTTGACTTCATTAATTATCTGTACAAAGAACTTAAGGTCCCTTACAACGCCTAATATGTCTTAAGCATTCCCTTCAGCATCCTTTAAATAGGGGGATTTGGTGAATGCACCTTTTTATTGCTGCAGCTGCGATGACTTTGCTATCTCCAGCAAACGTTGGCTCCCACACCACGAGAGCCTTTGGGAAACTGCAGAAAACATTGCTACTCGCTTTGGAGGTGACATGCTTAGAAAGCAGCTGTCAGCTAACAGAATTTAGTTGTCACATAAAAGCAGTGTTCAGTAACTCAGCTGTCATTGGTTTCTGAGTTTTTCTTAAAAATACATAGTTCAAAGTTATTTCAAGATAACCTAGATTCCTTTTTCTTCACGATGATTTGTTACATTTTTAATCAAGGTAGTATGATGACGACAGACATTTCTTCAGCCATCACAAGACACAGTGTAATACTGAGTTCTTACATAGCATGAAACATTTGTGTCTAAATACAGTATTAATTGAAGAGCACGCTTGTTGCTTTAGCAATGTTTTAATTGGCTTTTCAGTATTAAAGGAAACCTTCCTTGCAGGAGGATAGCTGGGCTAGTGTTGAAATTTTATTCCCTGTATAAGACACTAGCATGAGATTTTCAGAAGCAGCATTTGTTCTGTAGTTTAGCTTTCTGTTCCCATCCATCCTTCCTTTTGTTGTAATACTCGGTTCTTTCCATCCCTTCTAGAAATGGAGAATTTTGATTATCAGGTGAACAGTTTAGATTGATGTTACCCCAGAACAGTACCTGAAAAGGCAGAAATGGGGTGCCAGGTGTGTGTGGAAAACAGAGCATTGTTTAAGTTTGGAGAAGGCAGCTGTAGGTGGAGAAAGGCTCCTTGTCTTTGAAGGGAGCTTTGGTCCCTTATACAGAATAATTTGTGGGAGAAGAGTAAGAGACTCATTCTAAACCCCTGGAAGTCAGAAGACCTTTTGTACACCTTTAGTTCAGCCTGTGTCTTTATACTTCGAGTTTCTCAGTCAACAAAATGATTAATACCTTGAAATCCACTTTGTTTTAATCATGTATCTGATGTATGTAAAGTACAATAATATTTCTCAAATATGGGTTCACTTCATTCATAGTGGTGTTTTAATTGAATTTTTATTGATTTTTAAAGGATAAATCTTAATATTTTAAAAAGCACACTTGAACTTGCTTTTGTGGTCTTAATGCACGTTTATTTTTTTTTTCTAGATAAGAAGCCCAGCATAAGTCTCAGACTGCTGTAGTACAATCTCCAAACTTTGATATCTTTCCTAGTGAATGTTGTTATCCTCTAGAAAAGTGAGTGTACTTAATAAAAACTTGCTTAATGGTGCATTGTCTTAAACTTCATCACCTTTTGTCAGCAGAAAATGAATAGAGAATCCTCTTTTTGTTTACTGATCTCTGTAAATGTGTTGTCTGAAAGTGGGGTTTTATTAGATGTGTTTTTGCTCAGGCAGTGTTCAAAGTAATGAGTTGTCCTCGATTTTTTTCTGATTTAAAATACCTAGATTGCTTATAATGAGGTTTTTTTTTTTGTGCTGCAGAGATATTCATACCTCTGTCTATAAATTGGTTGTTAGATCTTGGCTTTTTTGCTCAGCTGAGGTTGAGCCATGGCAAGATTTTCAATGTGCTTTTTTGTCTTTTAAGTCAGTCTGTTCAAAATCCTGGTATGTAACTTGGAAAAAAACAACCAGTAGTCACGGTTGCATATTAATTCTCAACAGTATTTTTTTTCCCCTTGCTTCTGATTCAATAAACTCCTGATACTGCTGAGAGTGTGTATGGATTTGTGCCCTGTGGTTACTGCACGCTGCTTTGCCTGTGCAGTGCTGCAGTTGGGAGAATGGGCCCACAGTGACTCTGTGATTTACGCAGGGAGTCTGTGATCCGTGAGCAGCCTCCACAGCCCGGTCACAGGCACACCCCAAACCCCCAGCCCGCCTCTGTTGTGTCCAGGTACAACCCTGAGCGCTGGGCCAGGCTCCAAACCCTTGGCAATTATCACTAATTTGGGAGGGCTGAGCTTGAGCTGAGTAGAACATGCAGATCCTTAATTCTCAGGTCACCTGGCTTGTGGGAGATAAAAGCTTTAAGACTGAATTCTTTTATCTAAATTTCCATTGTCTCTGTGATAAATCACTGAGAAACGACACAACCTAATCAGTGCTTAGAGGCAGACTGGTGAAAACTCTCCTACAAGTTGTGTGTAGAGTAACTCACTGTGCTAAAGCTGGTTATTATCTGACAAATACATCCAGGCCATGTCCATGTGTTCCTTTCAGCCCCTGATGTCCCCTCCAAATGCTGTGTTGCTTGTGCCCCAGGTTGTGGGATTCTCAATTATGATAATATGATAATGATAAATGATAATTTGGGCTTATTAGTGGAGAGGATGATTTGTCAGGAATACAAAAAGTATGGGTGGTGGAATTGGCCTGTTGCACATTTCTTCATATGGGTTCAAGCCTTGGGCTGGCAGTTTGTGTGCTGCTCTGGGTTCCATTGAAGCAAATGGTTTGGAGCTTCAACTGAAACTGGAAGAATTGTCTTCATGCATTTGCCTTTGTTGCTGCTTTATAGTTTGTATTTACAAACCTGAGTAAATCACAGGACTCAGGCCTTGTGCCATTACTTGTAATTCTCCAATGCTGAGTGAAGCTCCAGGCTGTAGTAGCTACTTCTGGTGTAAGTACTCAGGAGCAGCAGCACTGAAGTGAGAGGTGGGAGAACTCTGTTATTCTGTAGTATCATCTATTACAACCTTCATAATCAGTTTTCTCCTGTTAGGGAGCTCCTGTCTTAAACACCTTTATTCCCCACAGCTTTGTTTAGTTCTTGCCGTGGCATTTTAATGAAATCTGACCCCTTTTTATCTTTTAGCAGGTCTGGAACCAGGCAACTCTGTTGTGTGTTCCTAATTATGTTGAGAATTCCTCTTCCCTCTGTTGGTTGTACAGGGAAGTAGCCTGTTGTGGCTTAGTTTTAATGTACTTATAAAACACATGTTCATCTTTGCAGTGTTTTTCAACTGTGCTTTCTGCACTCTGGCTGCTTTTAGGGGCCATCTGAGAGCTCTGGCATAGCCTGATGGAAAATACTCTTTTGAACATCTAAACAGTGTGAATAAATGTACAGTGAAAAGGAGCCCCTTCTTCAGTAGTTTAAAGTGAAACTCTCTGGTACAAACTGATGCTGAAAGGTCAGCTTGAACTTGGAAACTTTTCCTAAAGAAAAAAATCCCAAACCTGTAACCAAAAAATAATTTGCCCTTTGACTGTTTTCTCTAGGAAGCAGAAATAAAAACATAATAAAAAAGGGAACAATCCTAGTTGAATGAATGGAGATTCCTTTTCCTGTTCCAAAACTTTAGTGCCAGTCAGTTAAAATTAAGCTTTTTTTAGAATAGAGTTGCTTCCATGCCTGCAATGAATCAGGCTCTTTGGAAAAACAAGCTTTGGATTGGTGATACGAATTTGTAAGATATAAGATGGTTTTGTGGAGTTATTTTTTTCTCACTTCTGTTCAATATGTATTTTTCTCTTCTTGATCCTTGTTGGGAAAGAATGGTTCAACAAGTTCCAGAAAACATAAATTTTCCAAATGAGGAAGAGAAGATACTGACGCTCTGGAAAAATCTTAATTGTTTCAAGGAATGCCTAAAGCAATCAAAGAACAGACCTAGGTAAGAATCTATCAAAAGCTGCAGCAACTGTGTGTGGCAGTGCAGGCTTGGCTTGGCTGTAATTACTCTTTGTTTTTCCTTGGTTCTGTAAACAGCAGCTGCTCCCTTTGCCAGCAGCAGGCCTGGCTCATGCTGCTGTCCCTTTACATTTCACTTGGTGAAGAATCAGCAGTGTTCAAACACTTGTAATAAACCTGTAATTTCCTGCCTGGTGTGTTTGTAAGTGAAATGGGGAGGTAAGCAAAGAACTCTTGCCCTTGTGCCAGCTGTGGAGCACCGTGCTGGGATGTTCCATAGGAATCCTGGTAGAACTGGCAGTGGGAGGAACTGAACAAGCTGGAATGTTCCCTTTAGTCCCTCTGCCAGCGTGGCACCTGTGCTGACCATGGAAGAGGAAGGAAATGGATATTTTCCTAGTAAAACATAAGTAGTATAAGCATACAGATAGAGTCACCCTGTCTGAAGCCCTGCTGCTCAGATTTTGCTTTAATGAGGAATGTTTTGTGTTGTAGGTTTAACTTCTACGATGGCCCCCCGTTTGCCACGGGGCTCCCCCACTATGGCCACATTCTTGCAGGAACCATCAAAGACATAGTAACCAGGTTTGCTCATCAGAGTGGTTTTCATGTTGACAGAAGGTTTGGCTGGGATTGCCACGGCTTACCTGTGGTATGTGTCATGAATTTACCTACAGATACCTCTGTTGGTTCCTCTTTTCCCTGGTGTTCCCCCATGTTTCTGTTGCTTTTATACTTGGCATTGTTGCTAAAAGAGAAATGGAAGTTCCTTGTCCAGTGTGTCGCTCTGGCTTTTGTGTGTGGTGAATTCAGGAGCTTCCCACTGGTCACCTGCCCTCTGTTCATTGCTATGAACCTGTATTTATTTGGTACATATTTCAGAAACTGGTGTTCTGTTTATTTTTCTAAAGATAGTGAAAACCCAGTCACACCAGGGTGAGCCTTTGAAATCCCTGCCTAGTTCAGGTGCAGCTCTCATGAAATCTCAAAAGGTTAAAGGAGGCCCCTGAGCCTTATTAGCATGCACAGGACATAAATAAACTCTGCAGGGAAATCCTGAAAGCTTTTGATAACAGGATGTTTTGTTTGGTTGTTTTCCATGCTCCCAGGAATATGAGATTGACAAGACTTTGGGCATTAAAGGGCCAGAGGATGTGGCAAAGATGGGGATTGAAGCTTACAACAAAGAGTGCAGAGGGATTGTGATGAGATATGCCAAGGAGTGGGAGGTAAGTGAAGGCTCAGTCCCTGTTCTGCTGAGCATTTCTAAATGTATTTGTACAGAAGTGTTTCAGGTAGGGTGAATTTCATCCTTTTGTCTGATTATGTGCATAAATCTCATGTCCTTAAGATGCTGTGTTTCTCCCCGGTGATCCTGAAAGGGGAACAAAAAGAGCACCATTGTGGCTCAGAGCAGAGACTGCTGTGCTGTCAAGAGGAGGTTACTTGGAGCTCAAAGTGTCTTAATGAGATACACTGAACAAATAATAGATATGTTGAGCATTGTCTCTTCCTTTGTGTCTTCTCTTGTATAGAAAATTGAAAGATCTGTCTTTGGTTTTCAAATGGAGCCATTAAAGAAAATTAACATTAACCTCACTGCTTTTCTGCTCCTCCTTCCCCACAGTCTTTGCCAGAATGCAGGGCAGTAGCTTGTATTTTTGGAAGAACAGAAATTCTCACATCTGGTTTGTCACAGGAGGTGTGGGTAAACCTCAGTCTTCCCAGGGAATACTGCTGTCAGCTTTGCATCCCAGGAATACAGGGAGAGTATTGGTGTGTGCAAGTTTGAAGAATGGTAGTTCTATAAAATGATTTCCAATAAAACTTTATCTTAACCATCATTTTTTTTTGTAGACAAAGCAGTCCTAATTATTTTAATTTTTCCTCGTGCAAAAGCTATTCTACTTCATCACACTCCTCTGCATGTTCTCTAGTCCTGCTATATTTCTTTTCATGGAAATAGCAAATTCTTATTTGAGTATCCTTGCCTCTTGCCCCTGGGAGCATTTTGAAGTTATGGCCAGTGTCTGAAGAAACCAGAGTTGCCTTGGGTAAAGTAGATGTGGCCTAAACCTCAGCGAGTGGCTGGATGAAAAGCAGACTGTTTGTTTTTTTCAAATGTACACTCATTCATCTACACTCTGAAATGTTGTATTTCAAACCCATCATCAATATTTCTTTGTTGCTTTTAGAAATAAAAATAGCAAGATTCATTCTGATTTGTTGTGGTGGTTTAACACCAGCTGGCAGCCAAGTCCCAATGAGTGGAGATAAGAACAGTTTAATTGAAACAAAATAAAATATTATAATGATGCTAATGATAATAATAATAATGAGAGTAAAAGAGGAGAGAGAGGGAGGAATAAAAGCCAGGAAAACCAAGTGATGCCCAGTGGGGTTGCTGTGTGATTCCCAGGCTGTCTCTGCACAGGGATTCCCAGCTCCTGGCCAAGTCCCCTCAGTTTCTCTGCTGGGCACGATGTTCTGTGCTCTGGAATGTCACTTTGGCCACTTGGGATCTGTCCTGGCTCTTCTCCCACCCAGCTCCTTGTGCAGCTCCCAGCTGGGAAACTGAGAACTCCTTAGGGTAAGCACAGTGCAGCAGTAGCTAAGCCAGCAGTGGGTTAACAACATGATTCCCCTGCTAAATCCAGACCACAGCACTGTACCAGCTATGAAGGAGAAAATTAACTCTATCCCAGCCACACCTAGAACATTTGTGTTTCATTTCCCATACCTTTTAATTTGCTATGTTTCAGGAACTGGTGGTTTTGCAGTGCTGGTTAGTCCAAGCACTTGATCTTGTGGGTGGTGAATGGATTTTGTATTTTGTTTTGTTCATAAACTTGTGCATGCTTGTGTGTATTTCAGATGATAAATAAAAATAATGAAATTTCTTTAAATGTCTTTTGACTTGTAATAAATTCAAATATTTTGGAATGGTGCTAGGAGAGGAATTACCAACATTCCTCTTAGATAGTGTTTATTTTCTGCCTGGAGAGGTTAGCAAATATTTGAGCTTTATGAAAAAATATAAAAGATTCCTTGGCTGTGAGAGATCTTACAATGCCAAGACCAAACATAGTGCTCTAACTTTGTGGATCCTTGTGCTAATCAGTCCCAGACTATGGATCTTTTTAGTGGGATGTCAGAGTGCCTTAAATTAAGGTCAGGATAAACTGATAGGTGTCAGGAGGTCAGGTGTTGTATGAAAATGTAGAGGCGAGAGAATGGATGTGCTTTGTGTTTTGCTGGTTTGGCATTCAGTGAGAGCTGTGTCTCAGTGTCAGGACAGGTGTCCCTGCCTTGGCTGTCTGCAGAGCTGGGGTTTGGATGGCTGTGAAATCCCACTTGTCCCAGTGAATGCTGCCTCATTCCTCATCAGTGTCTGCCTGCTGGGCCGTGGATGTGACCATGATCTGTCCTGAGACAGGGGCTAGCACCTGTCACTCCTGGGGCTTTGGGAAGTCAGAGAAGGCAGCTGGCCCTGGAATAGTTTGATAACTTGTCACGTATCAATTTCTATCAGCATTTCTTTGTCTTCAAGTTACATCATGTTTTCATGAAACTGGAAGCTGATAGATTACGTCTTCTGGGTTTTCACTGTCTCTGCAACAAGTAGTCTTAAAAATAGAAGTAAGACCACTGTAATGAAAAGCAATTTTCAGGCATTTGAACCTTGGCTGAACCTTGAGTGATTCACCATTTCTGTTTGATGAATGATCCAAGTGATCTACCATTTCTACTGTGTTGAACACATTTGCCTGTAGAGTGACCTTGGCTCTAAATATCCATGCTCACGATTTCATTCCTTCCTGATTTTTGCCTGTTTAAATTGGAACTGATTGGAATGTTATCAGGCTAGAATATTTATGGATGTATTTCATTGATATGGGACAAACATTGCACTTAAAAACCCATCTGATTTTTATTTTACAGAAGAAATATTAGTATTGGATCATGATGATACATTGTTAAGATGCCTTTCAATCTCTGTGTTTGTGTCTTAACAGTTCAGTGTTACCAGATTAGGACGCTGGATTGACTTTGAAAATGACTATAAAACTCTTTACCCTGAGTTCATGGAGTCTGTGTGGTAAGTGAACATGCATTGCTTTATGGATTTGAAATGTAGGAAAGGTTCAGTCATTGCAAACCTGTGTTGGTCCATGTATCACCAGCACTGTTCTGAAAATGCCAAATGCAGTTAAAACATCAGGCAGAGAATTAAAGTGATGTGAAATCTCTTGATATCCCAGTCACCGAATTAATTGTCCTGTTTTTCCCTTCTTCAGGATAGGAGGGCTTTGTAAAATAAAGTGCACCAATACTGCCTTTAGTGAGCCATGAAATCTTACTGCTCCATGTCAGCTTAGAAGCAGTTCTGAAGATCTATTAATATGTTCTTGGTTGGTGTAGGAAATTACATTATATCTCTGCATTCTTGATGTTTTTCACACTGTCAGCTGTAAATGGGCAAACTGTCCAAGCTCAGTTTAGCTGCAAACCTCTTCTTCAAGCCTGAATTTAGGGGCTGTGAATCTGCTGTTATCTTTTTCTTGGCAGCACAGTTTGACAACTGCCTTGGACTCCTGGTGCAGAGCTAAGTGAAGTTTGGGTGTTTTGGCAATGTATTCAGGGTGCCTCTTGGGGTGTCAAAAGACAAGACAACCTTACAAGGTTAAGGATAATCAGATTGGTTTAACACAGTGAAGAAGTGGCAATTTTGGGTCTTTTGGGTGATAGAATTGGGTTGTGAATTGCAGGGAGAGGTTCAACAGAGTATATGCTGAGAAAAAGCCATTGAAAAGCATATTCTGTGCACATTAAAGTATTACTGAATTTTTGTTAATATTAGTTTTACTAATCAGCTTTAATTGTACAGTTAGTTTCATAAAGTTAATGGGTTGACAGACCTTTTAGATGTCCCTGAAGCTACTGCAGAGGGCTGAAGTGCCAGTGAGATTTCAGTGAGCATTGGAAAGATGGTGGGAAGGCAGCAGATGTTTAACTAACTCAGCTGAAGAAACCCTGCATAATTACAAAGCCAAAACTGACAAGAAACCTTCGTTTTGTAAATTACAAAAATACTTTGTGGCACCTTAAATCCTGTTTAAGTGACAGCTTAAAAACCAAACCTGACTTGAGCTAGCTGCAGGGTCTCGCTCAGCAGTCCAAACCTTTTCTTGGTGATTTGTTTCTCTCACCACCTCTTTAAAAGGCAGTTTCTGATCTTTCACCTGTGTCACAGAGATCACCTCCTCTAATGCTTACTTTATTATAGACTCTAAAATACAAACTTTGGATCCGAAAACTCATTGAGATTTCAGGAAGTATGTAGGCAGACAGCCTCTTAATTTTGTAATTTTTTTTTGCTTCCTGATACTGTTAAGTTTCTGTTAAATAATGAGATACATTTTCTGTTTTTAAAAATTGGGGTTTTTTTGGGAAAGTCTCTTAGGACTGTCTCAGGGCTGAGTGAGATAATGCTTAAAGACAGCCCTGTCACTGCAGTTAAGAGTGGTGCTTTTTACAGGGTAATCCACAGTTTCCTAAAAATAAAATAAATTGGATGGTTACCCAGGCAATCATCAGACCCAAAAGGTGTTACTGAAGTTACTTTTCATGTCCATTAGGAGTGCTAATTTGAGCTGTAGGTTTTATGCTTCTCTCACAACTGATTTTATTTTTTATGAGCTCATTTTGAAATTCTTTAAAAAAGTTTTAAAATTTACAGTCCAGCTATGTACAAAAGAGAAACTGCAGATTAATTTCTGCATTGGCCTTTCCAGTGCTTTTACCTTTTTTTTCTGTCTGTGGGAGAACAATGCTGCTTTTAGGCCCAGAAAAAAACCTGGTTATGAAAATGGTAGCAGGCATGGCAGCTGTAGGTTTTGTGGTTAAAATATGGTAAAGAGTTTCCTTTTAGTCTGTTTAGGTTATATTTTTTTTCTGGTCTGTAGCTCTTCCTGAGGGTTGCAGCTCTGGAGTGGTCTCAACTGGAATTTCTTTGTGACATGTGGTGTTTCCTTCCATGTTTCTGTTGAGTTCAGTGAGATAATCTAGCACTTGTGATAAATGTTGTTTTCAGTGGTGGCTGATTTGATCCAAATTATTGAGATTTGAAATAATTTAGGACTCAGACACCAAATACGTCTTTTGTCTAGTATCTCTACAAAACAATAAGCTCAGAATGCTAGAGAGCATTTCTTTTTCATCTTTTACAATTGTTCTGGTGGAAATGACTACTTTGTTGGCACTTCAGTGCTGTGTCATATGATGACTGACTAAACTGAATTTTCAGCCTGCTAAATTTTGACTTACAACAAAACATTCATTGGTAGAATTGTGGTATCCTGGCAGAATTTTTCAGGAGAGGATTGAAACTTGGTGTCAGTAAGAGGTGACACTGCACTGGTTTTGCATGTTAAGATATAGTCAACTCTGCATATATTAAATAACTTAAATAGAAGTTTTAGCTTCTCATTCTGTAGAATTTATCCTGCAGCCAGCTTGGATCTCAATTAAGAAGTGCCTTTCACTGGAGCAGTGCAGTGAGAGTTGTTTTCTTGACCTGGCATGACACAAACATGCAATATGTTCTTGCCTTTTTTCTGTACAGTCACAAGACACATCCAGTGAAATAGAGAGGAGTTTGATGGGAGCTTAAACTTCTCACTGAGGTTGTCTGAAAGGAACCTTTGGGACTCGGAATAACTCTAAATGCTTGTGTTCTCTGCTTGGCCCCTGGGGCACAGTTCTCCCTGGGCTCCGGGGAAGCAGCCTGGGGGGTGCCAGGGTCAGGGGACAGCTCTGCTGATCCCGGGGTGATGCCCAGGCTGTGGCCTCTCCTCCTGCTCCTCTGAAGGGCTGCTTGAGCAGATTCCTGTCACCATCTAGTGCCCAAATGAGCAACTGCGGGCTGAGCCTGATTCGTGTTAGAGCCAGTCCTGAGCTCCCCTTGGTGACCGAGCTCTGGAGGAGGTGCCAGGGAGTGCTGGGCTCACACCCGACCTGCCCTGAGGCAGGACCAGCACTCTGCACTAAACCAGAACGCTCTCAGATCTCCAGTCCTAAAGGCAATCACTGTTGCATTCTGTGTATTCCATGACTAATGATTATCTAGAGAGATACTGGTGATGAGAAATGTGGTTTGTCCATTTGTCTATGAGCTACCTATTCTTTTTCCCTGAGTGCATTAAGTTCTCTAATCCCCTTGTTGTTACCTTCTCACCATTCCAGTCCTTGCTGTATCTACTTACCTGTATTTTGAAGAAGGAATATGCTGCACTCCCATGCATGACCTTTGGGATAAGTCTAGCATCCATTTTAGATATTCAGATTTTCTGTTACACAGATATTTTGCATTTCTGGCTTGATCCAGAATCTCTCAACAAACACACTGTTCCAAAGGTTACAGCTTGGAGGGTTAGACCTGGAGCTGAATGATCTCTGTATGCCTGGATTTTAAAGCTCTCAGTTGAACATAAATTTTGACAACTTCTGTACTTAACAATTCCTAGACCCTGGAACAAATAATTACTTTTCTTGACTTTCTTAAGGAGGTGTCTTTCCAAGATACTATTCTAAAGACAGGCTGTGTTTGTTATTGGAATTCATGTTCTACTTAAGTTCATGCTTTTTTTGATTCATGTCCAGTGTTTTTTGAGTACTTCTTTCTGGTTGTTTTTTTTTTTTTTTCCCTAAGCATCTCTTTTTGAATGTTGATTTCTTTTTGATTTTATCTTGTCTTTCAAGTGTTGTTTATGAGTTGCAGGAAAACCTTTTCCTCAGAAGCTCTGCTTCCTGTGATGCTGTTAAGATGCAGTGTTTGCTGAACTTCTAAATGACAGCATAGCATGGTGTTTGTGCCTGGATTTGTTTGATAGGCCTACAGAGGCTATAAAATTGTTATTTTATCTTGATATGAACTGATGTGAGGTCACACAGCGATAATTTTGTCCATTTACCTAAAGTACCATGCATATGTTGAAATCATAGACCTCTAGATCCTGCTGTCCTAATGTGCTGCCCACAGAACTGTGTGCAGTTCCTGGTGCTTTATCTTTAAAGAGAAAAAAGGGGAGAAAGCACTTTAAATGTGTTTGATAATGAATCTCAGTGTTAGTTATGAGTTAGTTTTCTGGGAAGGTTGGAGTTCTCAAACCCTTAGAAAACCCTTAGATACTGATCACTGCAAATAGAGCCCCTTGATCCCCCAAAGGAACGGCATTGAGAACTTGGGAAGCTCCAAGATCAAATCCTTGTCTTTGATGTGAACTGGATGTGTTTGAGAAGTGCAATTTGCTTTTGCATCTGCTGAGAATAGTGAGAAATGTTGGATTTTGTGTGGGATGCCAGGGGTGTTTTGGAGTGCTGCATTGACTGATTCAGTATCTTTTGGAAACAAAACCTCCCTTTGCAGGAGTTTGATTTTATCCATGTGGTGTTTGTGTGCTTCGTGTGTGACTTGGATGAACAAATGTTGCACTAGGTTTTCTTGGGAGTCCTGGAGAAAACAAGGCTTTCTTATTGACTGGGCTTGAACCAGCTGTGTTATCCCCTCATGACACTTCAGGAACAGCAAACTGGTATCCCTTTGGAAGTTAAACATTCCTCGCCTTTAGGGACCAGATTTTCTCTTAACAAGAAGCTGAAATATGCATCTTCAATTTCACCTTTTCCCAAACTGCATTTTTCTTCAGTAAAGGTCTGAGTGCTAATCCTACAGCCAAGAGGATGCAACTAAATGTATTTATGTTTGAGGAGAAATGTGGCAGAATTAGAGGAGCAGGGTTTGATTTTTCCCTTCTGTGAGTAAATGTTTTATTTGTCACTAGAAAGGAGCTCTGTGGTTTCCTTAGGTTATTTTTTTTTTTCAGATGGCACTGCAGTTTCAATTTTGCCTTGCAAACCTGGGGCCCCCTTCCTTGCAAAATGTCAGCATTTTTCAAACATAAGAGTTAAACTGCGTTTTGTGAGGTTATTGTCTAAAATACTGTGATGACTTTTTAAGCAAAACATGATCTCCACCTGTAGGTGACTCTTACTGTTGGAACCAGGCTCATCTTTGGCAGGTGCTGTGTTTCAGGTGGGCACTGCTGCATGGAGCTCTTTGGGAATCATCTCTGCAGGTCTGGTGCTCAGAAGCTCTCAGAAGTTTTTTTGTTAAGGAGAGCATTTAGGTGTTTTTTAAGATAACAAAAGAGCTTTTGTAGTGGTAACAAGGGCTATGGCATCAAGCAGCTGTCTTGACTCAATTATAATTCTATTTATTCCGGGGACAGGTCGTGATAAACTCCAAGTGAGTGCTCGTTGTGGCCTGTGAGGAGCTCAGGAGAGGCATGTGGTGTGGAATCCCATCCCTGCTCTGCAGTGCTCAGCTGGAGCCTGGGCTGTGCAATGGGATGGGATTGCCACAGGAGGGAGATGCTGGCCTGAATTGGGAGCTTGGCAGCTCCGTGTAGTGCTCACCTTTCCTGAGCAGCTCCCCGAGTTTACAGTTATATTTACAGCTGAATTAAACATTCAGTGTTTCTCGCAGTAGTTTTTGTGTGCTGTTAGTAGGCAGTGTTCTATAGAAAGTAAAGTGGAGCCTTTTTCTATAGGTATTTTAGTTACTGGTTTTGAAAGGCAAATAGAACACCTTCAGTAGGAATGCTGTCACTTGTCACAGGCTGCATTCATTATGCTCTGAGGGGGTAAGCATACATTTAAAGTTATTTTAACTCCCACAAAAACTTGTGCAGTTAGCCAGCTCAAATTTATATGCTGAAAGCTGGTGAAACTATGTTCAGGGATCATTTTTATAAAAGACTGATCTAGATTTATACAAGTCTAAATTGATGAACTTAAAATCTCCATTGTAAAATAGTCAGTGCTTTGTTTTAGATTTGGGTTGGGGGTCAGGCAGTCACATCTTGCCTGTGGGTGACATGTCTTGGTTGAACAAGGTTTCTTTGGAGCTGTGTGTAAGGCAAGGCACCTTTGTAGGAGTGCACAGCTCTGAGAGACTCCTGGGTTTGGCTCCTCTGTGGCAGAACTTGATGCTGCTGAGGGTCTCTGAGGATTTTTTCATCTCAGACTTTGGATTATGTAATTTTTCTGATGTTAGTGACCACTCATAGGAGAGTTTTTGACTTTTACTGGAGGCCTGGGGATGAATCTGAGTGGACTGCACATCTTTTCCATGTGACATTCTATATTCTCTCCAGCTGCCTAATCTGCAGTATAATAATTACTCTGATTAAGGCACCATAGGACTTCCATGTCAGCAAGCCAGGGCATGTCTTTTGATTTTCTTATTTTGGGCTACAGACAAAATCAGTGCAATAGTCTACTTGTGGTTTTTGTTGAAGATGATAATTTCAAACATAGAAGACAAGCCACTGACTGAAATGCAGGTCCAGATTCAAAAGCACAAAATGACAGCCTGCAGAAAAAAAGTGCTGCTTGCCAGGATGGGGTTGGTTGCTTAGCAATGAGCTATTTATCTGCAAAGGGACCCAGAAAAGGGATCAGGATGGTTTGAAATCATAGTTCAGATAAAGGAGCTTTTAAAGTCAGCAGAGGTTAACAGTTTCTATGTGAAATTGGGAATGATGAGGCTGTGCAGCAGCTCTCCTTTGTGAGTTGAAGTTGGCAGGATTATTTAAGGCTTGCCCTCTCCTGCCTTACAGCCTGCAGGCTGTGCCACTGAGTGTGCAGTCAGTGAGACATGAGAAGCTGATAAATGTTGATGATCCTTTAGGAAACCCTGCAGTATTCAGGGTTTGTCCATCACACTTTGAGTTGCTGTGTGAAGTGTTTCTCTTCCAGCTTCCATTCATCTTGAGCATCGACTCCATTTGTCAATGTAATATTAAGTGTAATATTTGAAATATTACACTTATTAGTTCTTGATTATTTCAAGAAAACGTAAGAACCCGACTATGCTACAGGCTGTACTGATGATTTCCTGAGCAGAGTTAAAGTTTGGTGTGAGACTGTGATCTTGGAGAGGATCTGAGTACAAAGGAGAACGTTAAATTGTGGCACCATAAAACTGAGTTCATCATTTTTCATGGTTTACTGTGCCCTCCTGTGAAAAATGCTCACAGATTATCAGGATTTACTCAGCGTGGGTTGCAGGTGGCTCTGACCTGTGTCTGTGTCTCTGCTCTAGCCCTGGTTGCTGCAGCAGAAACTTAAGATCATGTGAGAAGTGAGCAGCCATGTCTCTTCTCTAAACTATGACTGATATTGGCTTTGTTAGTTGTTCAAATTTCAGGTGATCTTTGTAGTCAGGAAATCTGAGAAAGTATTTAGATGGAACACAAATCCATATTGCTGATTAATCTATGTGCTATGCAGCCAGTGCATGGAATGCCAAGCTGCTAGAACCAGCTAAAGCTAAAAATCTGCCGGAAATGCAGTTGCAATCAATTACCTCTTTGCCTTTTGACTTGGAAATACTGTCTTTAGTTGATGATGGATTTTTAAAATAAAGGTATAATTCAGAAAGAAACTCCAGCTAGAGCAGAACTCCCATTTTGCAGTTTTATTTACTAAATTTCAAACACCGAGTTATGCCTTGTTCTTTGTGTACTTCCAGGTGGGTTTTCAAGCAGCTCTATGACAAAGGACTGGTGTATAGAGGGGTTAAGGTCATGCCTTTTTCAACTGCATGCAACACTCCCCTCTCCAACTTTGAGTCCCATCAGAACTACAAGGTAAGTTGCAGTCAGATTTCTCTGTTCTCTTCTGTTTGGAAAAGCTTTAGTACTTTACTTACTTTACAAAAAACCTGCTTTTTTTGTAGTTTTTGGTGGTACCTAAGCATGTCATTGCACTCCAAATTGGTAGTAAAAATCTAGGTAAATGGGTTAATTTTTATCATACTGCAGTGGTGGATTTTTATGCTGAGTTTTCAGAGGAGAGCTGCAGTTGTCCCTGTCTGTGCCTATCTGAAGAGAGTCTTTGGCAGGGTTTAAATCTTCTGTGAGGGGATTCATAAGGAATGTCTAAGACTCTGTAGCAGTTGGATAATGGCTCTTCTAAGTATCACTAATTTAGACTGGGGAACACCAGAAGATGTTCTGCCTTATATAATGCATGGTTTACTGTGGTTTATAAAATGTTCCTTTAAAAGTGAATGACAAGTTAAAGCAAGTGTAGCTTCTCGCTTGCAACAAACTCATGTTCATGTATGTGAAGGCAGAACTTGTTCCCAGTTTTCCAAATTCCCTGTTAGTTTGTGGGTAGAGGTTTTGTATCCCTTCCAATCCTGACCCAGGCCTCCATTTCATTATATTGTAAATCTTTCCCTTGCATTGTGAGAGCAGAGTGCTAGCACAGATTGTACATCTGGTCTCTACATGTTGCCTAAAAAAGGCCAGTTTTCTGGCCAAAAATAGTGGTTTTAAAACAAATGTTTAAATAGACTTGTAGTACAATGCAGCCCACAGATACCAGAGCTTTCTGTATTGCTGAGGGGTATTTATACTGAAGAAAAAAAGGGTTTGTGATTTATGAAAGAGAGATTTGCAAAGATATCTTGATATTTATGACTGTCTGACAACTGAAATAATTACTTTTCTTGTCCTTATTAACTTGACATTTCACACCAGCTCAGATTAATGAGCTTTCTTTAGAACAAAGACTATTTTGGAGGGTTTGTGTGTGTGTGTTCTCTTTTTCCATAAAGCCAAAGCTCGTTTTTTCCTCGAGTCTTGATGAAATATTTAGATGCTGTTTCTTACTCTAGAACCAGAGGTGTGTGGGTGGGATCTGCTCTGCCACTCCATGCAAAAATTATCTTTCTTACCTGCTAGAAATGGTGTTTGGAAGTTGTAGGTCTGTGAGCTGACAGGATTTATTCTTGGTGAGCACAGTCACTTCTGAGTGTGAGGCAGCTGTTGCCTTTCTCACAGTGGAAAGCTGCTGTTTATTGATCCTCTGAGAGCTGGGACACAGATCAGGAGCAACAGGACACAAGAAGCATGTTCAGAGCCAGAGCTGGGTGTCTAATGCACACTTGAGTTAACAATGCCACAAGCTGCTGTTGCATTAAACTGAAGAAGTGGTGTCTGCAGGTGAAATTTTAACAGCTAAAACACCACCCAATGCCATCACCTCTCAGCCTGGATAGTATTTTTGATGCTTTGCTCGTTGTTTTTATCTACCTGGTGAGCTGAGTGCTTCAGAAAGCAGAGTGAGTAGCCTGCAGTGCTGCCTTGCACTGGGCACAGACAGGACCGAGAGCTCGATCTGTGCCCGGTATGGAGCGCAGGCCACGGGTTATGTAATATTTATGTTTTACTGTTGACTGCACCAGATGTTCACAGAAAATTCCCTCTGGAGCAGCCCTCAGCTCAGACACAAATAGCTGCTTGTCCCATGATGCCATTAACTGTTCCATGATGCTGGATGGAAACCAGAGCGCCTCGCACGAGACGTGCCCAGGCCACAGGGCCCATTTCTGTGCCGAGGCTCGGTGTGCACGGCACCCTCTGAGCTGGCATTTAGAATTTCATAGTGCACATTTCACATTTGCAGCATTAGACTTGCTTTTACAAGCAGCTTTTCATCATATGTGAAATGTGAAGTGACTGAATAGGGTTGTACTTGGCTGAAAGAAAAACTTGTTTTCAGGGGATTTTTTTGACTCGTTTGAAGGTGAAGTTTTACAGAGTAGCTGACAAAGGTCTCCTTCCCTGGGGCTTCTTTTACTCTTAAGTATTGACATACTCTTACGTACCCCAAATGTTTTTTCTCCCCTTGTTAACAACAGCTTCTTAATTGGAGAGAAATCATTTTATGTGAGGGCTGTTCTTCCTAATTCCTGGCTGCAGAAGAGAATGTGGAAAAGGCTTTGTTTAGCAGTATCTGAGAAACTGCTGATTTTCCTGACCCTTGAGATTGGTTCTAAACTTTGAAAATGGGGTTAAAGAGGTACCTAAAGGAACTGCACTTGTCTTTCTCTGATGTTTTGGTAGCAAATCCCCCAAATCTTCCTGCTAGTGGGAGGTTTTAACCCTGTGGCCTTGTTGGACTGGCAGACTGCCCTGGTGTGATGAGGAACTCTGTCTTGTGCTCTATTCTGACTTGAATTCTGCCACTTCACCTTTTACTTTACAGATTATAGTAATGAACTAGGCCAGTTGCAAGATAGGTTTGGGTGCATGGCAGTGAGAGTTACTGCATCTTAGATTTCCATTTTCTCACTATTACAGGCAGTAAAGCCTTTTTGCTCCCCTCTCTTTTTACCCTTGGGCTTTATCTCGTTTTTCAGGATGTTCAGGATCCTTCAGTGACCGTGAGCTTCCCACTGGAAGAAGATCCCAGTGTGTCTCTTGTTGCTTGGACCACGACTCCCTGGACCTTGCCCAGCAATCTGGCCCTTTGTGTTAACCCAGAATTGCAATATGTAAAACTAAGAGGCAAGTGTCAACTGCAGGGGGACAGACAATGAGCACCTCTTCCTTCAGTACCTGTGAATATGTACTTATGTTTTGTATTTTAGACTGGTTTATGTTAAATTTACAGAACTTTTCTGGGGTTGAACCAGTGGTAGTTTAAAGGATGAAATCCACTTTGGATGTGGCTGATGATATCCAACTGCTGTGCTCTTGTTATTTTACATGTTTTGTGAGGACTGTACCTTAAAAATATTAATAGATGGAATAAAGAATTAAAAAAGAAAGGGGTGGGGTGTTTGTAGTCTTTAATTATACCTTCATCTACAAGCACACCCTTTTAAAGAAAAATTAAACAGAATAGTAAGTAGGAATTTCCAGTTCCAGCATAAGCACATGAATCCATTGTGTGCCTTTGGTGATGTTAAACCTGAAATTGTGCAGGCCTTTGCAGTGAACTCCACGTGCTTGGGTTTTCTTTCTTTTAAGAGAGCCAAGTATGTTTAAATTTTCAAAAGTTTTAACATAAATTTGGTCATCTTAAAAAGAAATACTGGATATTTTTGGAACTAACACTTGACTGAGGGGCTGAGTTGGGTTTGGATGTCTTTGGCCTGCTGCTGTGGGCCAGTGACCCTGGCTGAGTTGGCAGGGTAGCATCCTGAATAAAATTTGTCATTGAAGTTAGGAAATCAGGGTGGTTTGGGATAGAAAATGAGTTTTCTCCATAACATTTCACCTTTTGTTTTGTATTAGCTTCTTCTGTTGGTATATACTTCTTTTATAAAGAAATCCAAGCATGTAATTGAAATAGCAAATCTCAGGAAGACTGCATAAAGTGCAATCATTACCTTACAGCTTAATAATACTGATTTTATGTAGTAATTGTACATCTTCCAGTTGTTTCCCTCTGAGTTGCATTTACTGAAACTTCTCAATTGCTTTTTTTATTTGGCTCAGCAATAATAGACAAGATAAGGTATTTCTGTCTCTGCAACAACAAAACACACTGAAAATCAGTGGCCTGGGTTTCATCCTGTGGTTTCTGTTTAAACTTAGCCTTTGGAAAGCGTTTCTTAACTGGCTGCATGGGGAAGTAGTAGCTGGAAAGTAGTAAAGGGTTATTCTGGGCAGTTTTACAGCTCCAGTGATACCATCTTGCACATATTGAAAGATTTCATAATGGTGCAAATGAAGGGATTAAACCGAGATTTGTGAAACTCCTGTTTTATTTTATATTTTAGATAAGGCCACAGGGAAGATTTACATTTTGATGGAGTCCAGGCTGGTGGCACTGTACAAATCTGACAGTGAATATCAGATACTTGACAGGCAAGTACATAAATTGCTACACTTTCTAACTTTCAGTGTTTTTCTATATGGGAAGTTAAATGTTTTCAAGACGATGGATTTCCCTGCATGTGTGTTTATACTGCAAAGATCTATAAAAGGAGTTGAAATTTGCTGGATCAAGTTGGTCTTGTGTGTGAAGCTACAAGTAGAAAAAAAGTTTGATTGTGTCCTTGTTTTGTGGTGAGGAAAAAAGGTTCCATAGTCCACCCCTTTCCTGTGTGCTTACATTAATGTAAAAGTTTGAGAAAATGCTGGAGCTGGTCCAAATGCCTTCTTCTACACATTCTGTAGCTATTAAAAGGGAAATGGGCAAAGCAATGCCATTGTTTTTAGCAAATAAATATGACTTCTGTAGTTAGTGGCAGTCATTGCTTTCTGCAGGGTTCTTATTCATCTTGGTTAGGTGGAAAAATAGGAATTACTTAAGAAGTCAGACTGGGCAGGGGGTGCAGGTAGTAAATTCTCTAGCTCTTTTAGACCAAATATGTGTCTTGGTTTCTCTTTAACCTCTTGTGTAAACCAGCAGCCTGTTAAAGAGGTCAAATACAACAAGTATTTGTTTGCTCACTTTATTCAAACAAACAAACCAAAAATCCCAATAAAACTCCACATAACAACCACAGTCAAAGAAAAAACAAGAGTAGAAATGTTTTTAAGAATAACATCCTTTCTTCACTGGCATCAGTAATTTCTATTTTTGTCTTTATCAAGCATTTGAAAGCTTTAAATTGAAAAAGAGGAGGATGCTTGAGCTAAGCAATTGCATGTAGTCATTAAATTAGGGAAATATGGAGCTGCAGTGTTTGTTTAAAATGTTTCTTATTCTGATGGCTCAAACTGTGACAGTTGAATAATTGTATATTTCTGCATTGATTTCCCTCCTTCCCCCCTCTATGAGAATGCTCTTAATCTGTCACTTGGTCTGTACCAATTTCAGCTGGTGTTCAGTTTCTAAAGATGATGTTCAGTGCTCTCATTCTTCAGGCTTGGCTGAACTTCCGATCTCTGTAGTTTTTTCCTCCCTTCTGAGTCATCAGTGCAGGCACTGATCAGTGTCAGGATGGTCCTGCCAGGATACCACTGGGAATTTTCTTTCAGTCTGATACTGAATTAACAACAACTTGTGCTCCTGAAATGGTGGTGTATCCACCAGTTCAGGTGTTTGTGCGTGTTGGAGTGATAAAGTGTCAAAACTCTCACTAACATTAAGACCTAAATTTTATCTGGTTGTTTGCTATCTAAGCTGGGAAGTCTGCCCCAAAAAATGTGCTTTGTGTGGCTTATTCTTGACAAATTCACATAGTATGTTCTTTAGCATTTTACTTACTAAAAACTCTCAGTCATTTAAAGTTGAATCAGGTTGGTTGACCTGTCTCAGTGGTTTTTAGGTCTGTCAGTGCTTCAATTCTCTCAGGAAATACAGATACTCTGTTCCTTTTTGGTCTTTTGAAATTTGTTCAAAATGTCTAAAAACTGAGCCTTCTATCAAACCACTTTTATTTTCTAAAGTATTTTTTCATACATTTGCTTTAGGCTTAAAAAGGAAGCAAATTAGCTCATATATTACATTTGTTGATCTGTTGTCTTTCACATTCTTCTTTTAATGCAATACTACAAATCTAACTTTTAGTGTGACTGCACTCATTTGATATCCAGGAATGCACAGAACATTTTGGCTTTTTTTTGATGTGGTGTCTTCATCAGAAATGTGAAGAGCCTGCTCTTAAAGGCAGTCATACACATTTCAGGTGTTGTATTTATGTCCCTGACTAATGGTATTTCTAACACCACCACTCATCCTGCCCAATCTCTGATTATTTTTTAAAAATTTCCCTTTTTTTTTTTTTTTATCTCTGCNGGACAAATTCACATTGTATGTTCTTTAGCATTTCACTTACTAAAAACTCTCAATCATTTAAAGTTGATTCAGGTTGGTAGACCTGTCTCAGTGGTTTTTAGTCTGTCAGTGCTTCAATTCTCTCAGGAAATACAGATACTATGTTCCTTTTTGGTCTTTTGAAATTTGTTCAGAATGTCTAAAAACTGAGCCTTCTATCAAACCACTTTATTTTCTAAAGTATTTTTCCATACATTTGCTTTAGACTTGAAAAGGAAGCAAATTAGCTCATATATTACATTTGTTGATCTGTTGTCTTTCACTTTCACATTCTTCTTTTAATGCAATACTACAAATCTAACTTTTAGTGTGACTGCACTCATTTGATATCCAGGAATGCACAGAACATTTTGGCTTTTTTTTGATGTGGTGTCTTCATCAGAAATGTGAAGAGCCTGCTCTTAAAGGCAGTCATACACATTTCAGGTGTTGTATTTATGTCCCTGACTAATGGTATTTCTAACACCACCACTCATCCTGCCCAATCCCTGATTATTTTTTAAAAATTTCCCTTTTTTTTTTTTTATCTCTGCCTATCCATAAGGCTGCTGGCAAATCTCTTTGCAGAGCAGTATATTTCAATCCTTTTTGTATTAGTGCTTCAGTCTCTTTTCAAGCTGATTTCTGGTTTTGGCCATGCTCCAATTTTTCTCTTATGTAATAATTAATTTTCTCAAATGTGAAATGCGAGACAATTAAAAGGTAGCAGTAGTTGAATGGATCTTTGAAAGATTTAGATCTGTAAGTTCGTGGAAATGAACTTTCCCACTTCTGCTCTTAACTTTTTTTTTCCTTTTACTCGCTTTTAAATTCTCAAGCAGTGAGGCCCTTGAGGGAGAAATGGATTCAACTTAATCTATAGAAGGCATCAGGCTGAGGTCAGGGAATGGTCTGATTGAAAATGTTCAGTGTCTGAAGTCCCCTGAACTGGCTGCTCTGCACTTATGAATTGCTCTGGGTGTATATTACCCTAATTTTGGCCACTGAGTGGCTTCTTGTTTTATTTAGCAGTGGTAGATAGAATGTGATTGTTGAGCATTTTCCTCCCCTTGTGTTACATTTCAGGCCTTTGGCATATTAAACATTTAATTTCTTGACACTCTTTTCCCTTGTTGTCTCTTTTTCTATCTAAAGAATCCAAACCAGAGATTCCTGAATTCCTGAGAGTCAAGGATTGCTGAGGTGATTTTAATTGAGTCTTACTACAATAAGTTAGGTCACAAGAAGGCACCATTGTATCAATTTTCATTGAAGTTCAGGACTTTGACAAAGTATTTCAGATCCTGAAATGAAAAGCAGGAATGTGATCCACAGCCTTTACCTTTCTCTGACTTGTGTTAAATAAGAATATAACTTCATTTTTTTTTTAAATTTAAAGCCAATTCTGCACGTTCTGCATCTGAGCATTCCCACATCTGTGTGGCTGAGCACTAGGATGCTTTCCTCTCATCTGATCCTGATTAAGCACCTCAAACATTCCTAAGGCTGTTTGTAATATAAAGACATATCAACCATCTGCAAAGCTGTGACTTAAAATAGAAGTCTCCCCTTTTCCTAGAGGATGTTGTGTGTGCTGAGCTGAGGAGTCATGCTCTTGAACTTGGCAGTGAGTGCTGCTCCAGGTCCTTTCTGTGCAGTGAAACAGCTTTGAAGAGTTCCTCACTTTGAAGGAGTCAAGTGTTTTATGGTTTGACCATTGTTTGGAAGGTGTAGATCAAGAGGAGTGGAGGGAGAGAGCACAGCTGTGACACACTCGGAGAGCCAGCCCATCTATTAGATTAAGTTATGTTTTAGCTGGATTTTTTCCCCTGAAATTGGACGATTTAAGCACTTTCAGGAGAGTTCTGAGCTGCAAATCCCAACCTAATCACTGTCTTTGTCAGCTGCTGTCAGAAGCCTGAAGGGAGCCAGACCTGCAGGCTCCATCTCTGCCTTCCAGTTCTTGTCTGGCTCAGCTGGTTCCTCAGCCAGTCCTGTCTGTGTTGGATCATTCCCTGAGATGCCTGTGGAGAGTTTGGATGCCCAGTTTTAGAATAAGGAATGAGGCATCTGAGCTTTAAAGGCTGCAGTACCCTGGGTCACGATCTTCTGTCCATAAAAATTCAGGTGTTTTGGATCATTATTTAGTTCTTTTGGACATGGTGAGCTTTAGGGCTTTGATGTTATGAATATTGTGGTTTATCCAGAAGATTCCTGCCCATCATTACCATAAAGAGCTTGTCATTAATGCTTAATTCCTCTCTTAATTTACACTGACTCAGTGAAAGTCCATCAGGTAAAAGCTGTTGACTGGTAGCAGGGATGCATTAAGAGACATTGTTTTTTCTCCAAATCCAGATTACCACAGAAGCAAACTTAAGGAAACACTTTCCATCTTACGAAGTCGAATTCTGTCAGGGAGGTGAAGAAGCAAATAGGGAGAAAAGCAATTTTCAAGTTGTTAATTTATGTTCTTGTAAATCTTTCTCCTCAGGTTTCCTGGCATTGCTCTTAAAGGCAAGAAATACAAACCACTCTTTGAATATTTTATTCAGGTAAGATGAAGAAGTTTGGTGTTTGATACAGGATATAAAGACAAAAATAAAGCCCATTTTGTGTATTCCTTCTTTATATTATAAAAAGATCTTAGGCTCTAATGACAAACACCAGGTTGTATTAAAGTACCTTAAAATCCTAGTGAAAGGTTGGAAAACAGTGTTGACTTTTTTCTTTAATTTTTTCCCTTTAAATTTTAAATATACTCAGATTAAAATTGGATGATAAATAGAAGTCTGATTGCAGAGAAACTTCAATACACATTAACAAATAGGCAGTATTCTCTCATTTTCTCATCTGCTGAGTGTCTCTTGTCTGCCTCCTTAGTCCACAAGCTTTGCCTTCATAAGGGAATGACTGACTTTGGATAACAGTCACAGACATGTCATGTTTTCCACTGAAAAATTAAAAGCCTTTCCTAAAAACCTACTGATACATCAGATTTATCTGGGTGTCCTGTGCAGCTTTTAAGCATTGGCATCACAGATGATAAAAGAATGTCTAGCAATATGAGAGGGCATAGAAAATTTTTCTATTTTTTTAAAAAATGTGATTAAAAATGGATTAAATTTTTGAAAGAGAAGTGCAGCACTGCTGGCCAGGCAGCTGTGAACTCCTGCAAGGGATTTGGTCACTTGTGACACCTTCTGTTCTGAAATCTCTGCAGGAGTCAGCAAAGGTGGGAAAACCTCTGTAGGGAGCAGGGTCTGATATTTCTAGGGGAAAGTCAAACACAGCTGAATCTGGAAAATTGGACTGTGCATCTGAGGTTTGGAATGGATAAATTTTGTGAGTCCTGCTGTATTTGTAAGGAGCAGATGGGGCATCTACAATTTTTTGGTTTTTATACAGAATGGAGTTCTTATCTCAAAATATCTCCCTTCAGAACAAGCCAAACCTCATATTTTGTAACATAGTTTGTTCAGCTGTGACTGCAATAAATTTTTTTACTATTTTTGTTTTAAGGAATAGAAAATAACCCTTCATTTTTCCTTATCTGTATACTGAAGGCACTGAAAATTGTCTTAGCAATCTTTTCTTAGCAATTTTTTTTCTGTATTTTCTCTTCTCTTTGTTTTTAGTTGGTATTTGCCATGCTCTTATTCTCTGGAGGAAATAAGGAAAATGTGTGACTATAAAAGCAAATATATATATATATATATATATATAATATTTTTTTTTTTTTAAATTTAGAGGTACTGGGGACATAAAAAAAATCCAGGGAAACTTCTGTACCTTTCTTGGTTGTGTCCTCACGTTCAGGAGTGTATTGATTTGCAGTCTGTTAAGCACAGAACTGTGTGAAGATCTGTGGCTTGAAGAGTAATTGACTTGGAGGCCTTCTGGAGAGGTGTGAGATTTAATCACACTTGACACTCTTTAAATGAAGTACACAGGTGTCTGGGCTATGGGAAGTCATTAAGTCATGTTAGGGATGTCACATTTTACTGTGTCACTGATTTTTCCATGCAGTTCTTCCTTTTTTTGTGTTACTCGTGGCTCTGCCAGGTTCTTGAAAATTCTGGTTTGCTGTATGTGTGTAAATAAATGTAACCTCCCCATGTTTTTGTGTTACAGTGCAAAGAAAAAGGTGCCTTTACTGTGGTAGTGGATGGTTATGTGAAGGAGGAGGAAGGCACAGGAGTTGTCCATCAGGCTCCCTACTTTGGTGCTGTAAGTGTGAACTACACATTTATAATGTTAATTTTGTCCAGCACACGTCGTTTGACTTTCCAGCTCCTGAGGACTCTCTCAGGGTATTGATGTTAAACAATCTTCCCATTTGCTGCTTAAAAATGTAAGAATATCACGTAGCTTTGTATTCTGATGAGCTCTTCCACTTAGTGCCTGTGCTAGACTGGAGATTTTTGTGTCCCTCACTTTGGTTTGTGTTGCTGTGTGTGAGCTGAACTCACCACTGTATCTTCTGAGTGTCATTGATCTCAGCTTTTCTCAAACTCTGAAGTTAGAGCTTTGAGCAGGGCTGATCTGTGGCACTGGCAGTGAAAACTGGCTGTGCTAAGTGATAATTTTGGTTGGGAAGAGCAGTTCTGCTCAGCACACTGCCCCTCTTCAGCATTTCAATTTCATTACTTGCTGGGCTTTTCGAGAATGAGAAAGTGCTTTCACTGCTTTTGTCCTGAGACTTTATCCCTTGGTGTGAAAGGATTTTGTTGCACTCCATTCTTTTTTTTCTGTCTTTATTGTCCCTTCCTTCAGTCTGTTCCTTTTTAAGGTTAAGAGGAATAATTTGTCATGGATTGAATCATTTTGGTTTTTAGACACTTGAATTAAATGCACTAGTTTAGGCTCATTGTCCTTTTTGTAATGTCCTGTCTTCAGCCATTATCCAAAGATGCCCTCAAAAAACTCTCAGTGCCTAGCAATTAGCAATCCCTGGACCACGAGCTCTGTCATAATTTCCAGAAACTTGGCATTAGCAACAGGCCCCTTTGTATTCATGTGAAATAGCCCATCCTCTTCCGTCCTTTTTTCCCTGCATTTTTCTGAAGGGTACATCCATTGTGGTGGTGTTTCCCTTGTCAGGATGAACGTTGATATGAAAAGATGTTCCAGCTTAATATAGCTCTGAATAAAGAAAATTAGAGTGGGCTGTGTTAGCAGTTAATAAAGAAAATGGTGGTGGTTGGTCAAGTGTCCTCAGGAGTATAAATCCTGTCACACTTGTGCTCCTCAGACTCTCCCCTGGAGCTGCTTCTTGGATGTGCCAGAGGGGTGAGAATTGGTTTAGAGTCAGGAGCTCTTGCTGTGGGAGATGGAGGGAAGGAAGGGAAAAAGCTGCCAGTAGGGAAGGAGCTCTGGGAGAAGCCTTTCCTTGGCTGCTCCAAGAGTGGTTTGTGTCTTTGCACAGCCCAGTTAAACTTGTTGGAAACAGCTTGTTGGAAGGGCTCACTGGCCACTTAGAGCAAGGATTATCTGCCCTCTTTTATTTGATTTTTTTAATAAGCCCATTGAGTTTTGTAAACACAGAGGAAAAAATATTTTTCTCTCTCTCTCCTGGGAAATCAGCAATTACTTGTAAAACTTTTTTTTTTTTCCTTAGGAAAAACTTGAGAGTAACAGTTAAATGCTTCACAAAGAAAAAAATACATAAAGCATTGCGTGAGGAAAAAGTGCCCAGACATCACAAACAAAGCTTTGCACTTGTCAGCTAAGGAGAGGTTTGAGTAGATAATGCTTGGTCCAGGGGCCTGAGTCAAGGGCTGTGCTGCCTTCAGAAGGAAAGTGCACAGTGTTTGTTGCCCTTAATGCTGCTGCCTTCTTTTTGGGGTGCATGTAGTTCAGTTGTGACAGCACACAGATTATTTCTGTTCAGAAAAGCTCACAAAGGTCCTGGTTTAAGTTCAGGATTTCATCATTATACAGTGGGCTCTGTGTAGAATACTGTTGGTGTTGCATGTTGGCCTTTAGACAGGCTTAGATGAAAGAAGGGAGATAGTTGATGGTGGCACATGGGATTGTCTTCCTGTTAAATTGGCTCCTCTGCACCTTCCTGTTGTGTTTAAGGTGGATAGAAAAGGGATAAGTGGACCAGGAGGGTCAGAGGAGAAGAAACAGAGCACAGTCCTTCACAGCAAGCCTGGAGCCTTGTCTCTGTTCCTTCCCCCCAGTACAAGTGAGTCCCTTTGATAAACAGAGATGGAAGGTCAAGGGTTTATTTATTTTTTTTAAATCCTGCTTCCTGATACATGTTCTGTATTGCTAACAGCTTAGAAATGTATCCTTCTCCAACAAAACTGAAAGTAAAAATTCACCTTCATTTAGTTTCAAGATATGTAGTTTCATTGTCTTGTGCGATGCATTTGCCAAATACAAGCTGCCACACCATATCAGAGCACTCTATTATTTCAGTTCAAAAGACATCAAAATTAAAGCTCAGAGAACAAGACAAACCTCTGTTAAAAACACTGTAAACTCATTGTACGTTCCAGATTAACATGACACTAAAATTCAGCTGCTCAGGCATTTCATCATATGTAGATGTACCTGCAGTCAACTTAAAAAGCTTTAGTTACACTTGAATTTGCATACAAATTTTTAATTTGCAATACTTCTAGTGCCTGCTCAGACTGTGACACACAAGTTTCATAGATCTGTTACTGATGCACTGTTTTTTCAATACTTTGCAAAACTGTTGTTGGTTTTTGCTAGGAGGTGCTGAAGGTGAACCTTTGACTTCGTTTCTGTTGTTTTGTTAAAATTTCAGGTAAAAAAGCCTTTGATTTCTCACAAATGAGCTGTTTAATAGTTTCTACTTAGGAATTTTGTGTATTACAACTTGTATGTAATCTTTTGAGGGATTTTGAGGTACAAAAGTGACCCCTGTAACTCCTATCCTGGAAAAAATCAATGTTGGTCTTAGCTTTTATTTGAGCCTAGCACTTGTGGATTCCACGTATGTGCCTGGATATATTCTTGCCTTGTGATCACTGAAGGAAATCTTCATTAAATCAAATGGCAGGTCAGTCTGGAGAGCTTCCATTCGAGTTCAAGTTGTTCAGAAGCAGGGAGCTGACTGCAGAAAGGCAGAACAGCAAAGCCCTTTGTGTATCCTCAGCTGCAGCAGTGCTGCAAGTGGAGCTGAAGCACCTCTTGACCGAGGTGCTGCCTTGGGGAAGGTTTGTTGTGATGTCTTAGCAGGGTTGTGAGTGTGCCAAGCTTTGTAGTCTGTGCTGGCTGCTGCTTCAAAGCCTTTAACAACTCGTTGCCAAATCAGGGCTGACATCAGCTCTGTCATCTGGCCCATTTTTTAAACCCCACAGCCTGCTCCCAGTCCTTCAGCAGTAACAGCTGAGGAGAGGCCAGCAGAGAAGGGACTTATCTCAGTCATCTCCTTAATGTGTTAAATGGCTCCCTAGAAACAGAGACCAGACAGGAATAAAGGAATAAAGGAGGGATTGATTGGAAAGGCCTTCAGAGGTCACACTCTGGGCTCCAGAGGCTCCTGCCTCAGTGCATCCCAACATGGACAATGACAGCTCCCGAGTTCTTCCCACTTTGATATCAGCATCAATTGCCCAAGCAGAAGCCAGGCAAGGATGGAATTTGCCCAAGCTTGCCCCCCTCTCCCCAAGATGAAGGTTTGCAGTTGTTGGGCCCAGGAGGGTCTGGGTGTCCTTGGAGAGCGAGCTGGAGAGGCTTTGTTATGTCAGTGTGAGCATGAGAGAACAGCACTGAACGAGCTCCAGGGACCTGCAGAGTTACACTGGGCACTGCAGGGCTGGGAACAGAGAAAAGTTAAAACCTAAGGCATCATCCTGACTGAAGGAGCTGGGTGACCAAGTGCAGGGTGAATAATTGTGTGATGGCTTTCTGCAGCTGCTGGACAGGGGGAAGAGGAAGGGAGTGCTGGAGCTGGAGGGATTAGTTGTTTCTGTGTGTAAAGCTTTGGTCCATGAAGCAGCCAACTTCCCTGTGTGTGGATGAGTTTCATCCTTGGAAGTGCAGCAGGTCTGGCTTGCAGGAGCTGGGAGCTGCAGGGATGGTGGGGAGAGCTGAAGGTCCACGATGAGGACTCAGAGGAGCTGAAGCCCTGCCCTGGCACTCCAGAGCTGGCTCACCTGTGCTGGGTAGGGCCAGGGAAGGAGAATTCAGGGGGCTGTGGAGCACTGGCCTGTGGAATGTGTATTTACACACTGGCTCTGGTGTGCTGTCCTTGGTCAGTGCTTCAGATGCAGCTTCTGTGAAGCAGCTGCTTTGTATCCTGTGAGCAGTTGCTGTAAATAGGATAAGATACAGATTTACTGTGACTTCAGGCTTGAAGTTAAAATCTGAACTTTCCTATCTCCCTACTAATTTTGTTTTAATCTTTTCTCTGATGCCATTATTGTTCAGTCATGTTCAGGAAAGTCTGAAGCAACTCTTTTTTTTTTCTTTTTTTTTTTTTTCCTTCTTACTGCTACAGGAAATTAAAAATTTAAGTGGAGACTGGCCAGGGAAAAAAAACCTATGATGTTGTCCATGTGTGGTTCTTGGTCAGTAGCATTGCCTATGGGGCAAAAAAGATTGAGAAATACAGGTTTAAAGGCTTTGGATCGTTAAGACATTCAAAAAATGGGGTTGCTTATGTGAAATGCCAGAATTAGATTGATTAAAACAACCTGCCTTCTGAAAAGTGCTGTCTTGGCTGGAGAGCTGGGCAGATCCAGGCTCTGGCTGGGACAGGAGCAGGATGGAGTGCTTGGTTGGCAATTCCTTTGCCATGCAATGGTATCCTGAAGCCACACATAAAATGTGTGTGTGTGTATGTGCATTGATACATACACATATCCCCTGTACTGTGCAAACATGCACATATCCCCTGTACTGGGTGAGAATGTGAAGAAATCATACANGTATGGGCATTGATGTGCACAGAGAAACATGCACATATCCTCTGTACTGAGTGAGAATGTGAAGAAATCATACATTTCTGCATTAATAAAACTACAATGCTATAAAACAAGACTTTCTCATAAGTATTTGGGATTAGTGAAGGCTGAGTATTTTGCTATTCTTGTCCAGCCATCACATATTCTGTTTAATATTTAATTTCTGTTTCGAGGGGTGGATATTTTACCCAGTATTTTGTATTCTTACAGCTTGGTGCTTGTCTCTTTTGCAGGATGATTACAGAGTCTGCATGGATTTTAATATCATTCAGAAGGACTCTGTGCCTGTGTGTCCTGTTGATGCATCAGGCTGCTTTACAGCAGAAGTGGCTGACTTTGCTGGGCAGTACGTGAAGGTCAGTGGGCCTGGAGACAGTAAATGAGTCATTTATTCAAGATAACATTTTATGTATGGTAGAAGCTTTCTTTTCTTTCTCTGAGTGGGTTATCTGGATAAATTAAAATGTGTTTTAACATTTGCTACAAGGTTGGAATCATTTATTCCAGCAGCTGAGAAATGAAGAAGTTGAAATGCAAGTAATGTTGTGTACCTATAGTGGAAGGGAGAAGGAGTATCCTCTTTGTAGCTACTCCAGAGAGAGCCTCACTCTGTACTTTTTTTCCCTGACAGAAATGTCATGTCCAGAGTCTCCAGGCACATGGGCAGGGCCTGCCATGCCTCTGGGTGACTCTGAATTCCCACATGGCATTGTTAAGTTTCTCCCAGGCAGTTAATGTAATGTGACCCATGAGAAGGGAGAAATCCAATCATTTTCCCCACTCCTGGGCTGTGTTGAGTGGGAATTTACTTGTCAGTAGATGCAAGAGAATCCCTGGAAAAGGAACCCACAGGAGCTCCAGATTGCTACAGATCCAAATCCCTAGTAGGGATCCTAGTAGGATCCTCATAGTGCCTCTTAAATTCCATGTCCTGAGAAAACAATTTTGTTTTAGCCCTGCTGCTACAGTATGATAGTAAAGCATGTTCCTGTGAACAAATGCAATACAAGATTTTTAAATCTTTTTCAATTAAATTGAGAATTCAATCAGCTATCTTTGCTTCCTGCTTTATGTATTAAGGCAAAAAGAGGACATTGGAGGCTCCATGTTTAGCTTCTTGCTGGTAGAAATCTGAATTTAAGGCTGTTGGAAGATTTTATTCTGATGCTGAATTTTTCACTCATAAATATTTACATTTTTTTTCCTTAATGTCGTATTGACACTTGCAGGTTCAGTAGATTGTCTTCAATTACCAATATACAGCTTTCACTTCCACCTTAGCATGTAAATCCCAGTTAGTTGGTGAGATATTGTGAAATATGCTTCAAAACCTGAAATTTAGTTACTTTAGAGGAATGTGGTGTCAAGAAGTGTAAATATTAGGTAAAAAACACTCTGAGATTTCCTACCACAAAATTGGAAGACTCAGCATTAAGATATTAAATAATGTGGGTTCTGGCTTGTACTGCTTCAGAAAATTTGAATTTATACACAGTTGTGTGTATGTGGAGAGTTAAGGGTAAAAAAGGACTGATGCTTTAATTTATACATTTTAATTTATCCAAATAGCAGAGACACATTGAAGATACTGTAAATAAACAGGGTTTGGAGAGTAAATAACTTTGCAAATTCAGTGTTTTACAGTGCCCCTGCAGGAAATGTAGAAATTTAACAGAAGCTTTTTTTGTGTGTGTATGTGTAAATGCTGGCTTATTCATAGTTTTGTTTTTTAAATAAATTTGAGTATCTGAGACAAATCCTGTAGTAGCAGAGTGAGTGCAGTGTGTATTCCAAGGAACATGTGCTGTGTTTTTAGGATGCAGACAAGCACATCATCAAGTGGCTGAAGGAGAGGGGTCGGCTCATCCACAGCACCACCTTCCAGCACAGCTACCCCTTCTGCTGGAGGTAAGCACACACCTGCACCTGCCTCACACTCGAGCTTTCTAACAGAAAAGTTCTTCAGGTTTCTCCCATTTTTTCCCCCTTCCCGAAATTTTCCCAATGGAACTCAAAGTATCACAAACTGAGATTGTTAATTTAGGAGAGCTTCGGTTTTGGTTTAGTCATCAAGTGATATTTTTTTTTTGCCATAAATCTGATGAATTTAAGTGTAGTGCTGAAATTTATTTTCTATTTAGGATTTTAAATGTGGGTTTTTGTACTCTGTGTTGCTCATTTTTTGGTGTAGAGCTTCTAACTAACCACCTCTTGTAAAAAAGGTTATTTTCTAAGCAGCTGAGTGACTTTGAGCTATTTTTTTGACACCCTTCAAATTGTATCCAAATAAGTATATCACAGAAGGTATTTAGATGTTTATGTTAAAATGATAAATGATAGTTAAATGGTAAACAATAGTTCTTTTTAGCTTTGTAAAATTACTTATTTGAAATAAGACCAGTTGCTTATTATGTGGAAACATCCCTAGGTGGATGTCTCTGTGGGAATTTTCCATGTGGAATTCTCCATGGGCCTTCAGTATCAGTGAACAAACAAGTTCTGCTTAAGAGGAATACAGGCTAGACAGATTTAATCTAGAAATGAAGCTGGTTTTTAGTAGTGTCCTCCCTGGTTTGAAATTTCCACAATTGCTATTGTAAAAAATCACCGAACAATGTCTAATTAAAAAAAAAGGATCTTCAGTAATCTTTTAGTGTAGAGCATTAAATTTTTATTATGAGCAAAGCCATGCTTAAAATAAAATATCTGATTTAATTATCTGGAATGGCTTGAAGATTTTAAGTCCTATCTGATGTATCCAGCACCTGTACTGAAATAACTGTGATAAAAGCTCAGCCCTCTGTCTGGCTCTGACTCTGCCAGGTGAAGTGTTCTAGCAGGGTACATTTCTCTTTAATTTATAGCAAAAATAACCTTTGCTTGCTCTTGAACAGCAGGCTTGGCTTGTTTCTAGCAGCTGCCAAGAGGAAGAAGGGGAATTGCTCTTCAAGTGTTATGTCCTTGATTTGGGACCGTTTTTGAAAAATCTGCCCCAAAATCAAGGAAATGCTTGTGTTTTTCTTGTGGAGCAACTCAAATACCCAGTCATGGCCATCTGAGACAGAGCAGGGATGTAGAAGTGCTGATTTTGTAGAAGATCCTTAATCCTGCCACTCTGTTGACATTTTTGTTGATTGATGATAAGTTGCAGGCAGCACCTAGCAGCAAATTATCTGGTGGGAAGAACCGAACAATGGATTCTACTTGAAAAGCTCATTTCACTGCCATCACAAATCAAACCATAATTGGAATATGCTAAAAGTAGCAGAGTAGTTCTTAACTTTGAACATAGTTATAAGTTATTTTGATTAATGTAAGAAAACTTTGAAATCAGACTCTTCTTAATGTAGTACTGCTTTTCCCTGCAGCCAGGCAGCTCTTGAATCCTTGGCATGTTGAGAAATTTGCCTTCTTTTCTTACATATCAAGAAATTAGGGTCCTTTTCTGTGTAGTAATGTTCTGTCAACTAAACTTTAAAATATGAAAACCACAACAGCTTGGTAAGGACTCAGTAGATAGTTTTCAGTTTGAATTTGTCTTTTTTGGAGCTGCTGAAAATGGAGGACATTGGGGGAAAGTGCTCTGTGCACAGGTGAGATCTGGAGGGTCTGCATGGTCTGGGCAGTGTTCTGGAGTGTTCCACAGCTCCTGCCTGCCACTCCTTTGGGAACACTCTTGGGAAGCTCTTCCACTGGCACATGTGGGGCTTTGTCTTTCCAAGGCAGTGAAAGCAAAGCCAAGAAGCATCTTTGTAGCATGTGCTCACTTATTGATCATTTGAGGAATAAGATCACAATTAATGGGATTTGATTCTTCTGATGTGTTTTTAAAGGATCTGTCTGTAAGGGGAGCAAAACTTTTTTGAGACAGAGGGGAATGGTCAGGCAGGAACTTTGTAAGCATCAGACTTTGCTTTAAGGTCTGTCTGGGTGGTTTTCCCCTTGTGTTGATGGAAAACAAAACCTAGCAGTGGGTATTTCTCCTTTGATTGTACAGTAAAATCCAGCTGAATGTGGATTCCTCAACCTTCTCACTGGTCATAAGGGGCAGAAATGTGTGAGGTGTCACTGCTTGGGCAGATTTTAGTGTTCTCTGCAGTCTCCTGCTGAGGCACTGTTTGGCAGGACAGCCAGAAGAAAAATATTCAGGGAAATAGTGCCTTCCTGCCTTTTTTGTTGCCTTCATGTAGGTGGAACAGAGCCCTGTGGGTGCTTGGAGTGGTTGTCAGGTGTTGTAAGCTCAGTGTGAGGTTGAAAGGCTGAGAAATGGTTCCCTTGCTTGGTCCTCTGTCATGGATCCTCCCTGCCTGCAGCCCCTCGGTGCCCCAGGGCCTGTCTGCAGCCAGCCCCACCTGTCAGCTGCTCTGTCCTCACAGAGCTGGGAGCCACTGCTGTCCCAGCTTTCCTTTTCCAAGATGTTAAGACCATGCAAGAAGTTTTTTTATATCAATTTTTATTCTACTTGTTTTCAGTTACTCAGGGTCTTGTGATGGCAAGTCATCATTCTTTAGCACATCTGAAACAAGATAACTCAGTGAAATCAAAACACCTTGTAGCTTGGGAATGCTTTCCTTTTTACTGGGATCTTGCTGCTGTGTGAGGAATGAACTGAACTGTTCCCTTTTTAGTTGTTAGGACTTAAATTCGTGTAGCCAACCATCAGTAGGTTTGCATTGAATAGCTAGGACATAACTACATTATTACTTTGAGCTGTCAGCATTTCCTTTAAGGTTATAGGTACTTTAATACTTAAACACATTGAAGCATACAGGTTATAGTGAAAATATCTTTTGAAATATAGTGTTAAAAGAAGCAATGTGTTTTTTATTATTGGGCTTTGTGCTCTGTGAGTTCAGCTTTTAAGGTCTGAACAACCTTTGCTGTGGGTTTTCTTTCTTTTGTGGGTCAGGCAGGTGCACCTTTCACACGTGCTGGCACAGTAGCAATTTTAATTTACATCATAATCTGCAGTAGTCTGTGGATTTCAAATGTGGATATAAGTAATATTAATTTGGTTGTTTGTAGTAATGACTGCACATGGGAGATAACAGTAGTTTCTCAGGGTCTTTGCTGGCGAATTTTTGTGTATTGCCAAGTTCTGAACCAAAGTGACTTAAACAAAAAGAATATTTTCCAGGAACATTTTGTGGGGTGGGTAGATGCTAAAGGAGAATGAGCTTCTTGTCTCAGTGTTGTTCCTGCTCCACTGTATCCATAGACAGATCTTATCCCTTAGAGCTCTTCTCCCTCTTCAGGTTGGAATCATGAGATGGACGTGAAGGATTAGAAATACCTGAACTCCTTATAGTGACTTGTGCCCACTGTTGGATCCCAGGATCCTTTAGAAAGATGTGTGATACCTGAACAGTGGATGGAGACCTTAAACAGTTATTATGGAACTGATAAATCAGCGACTGGGTTGGGACACTGCAGTCAGATGCTTGGAGATACTGATTTTACCAAGTAATTTAGGGAATTGCTCAGTCTGTGTACTCTGGCCAATCATGTTTCCATTTGTAAGCAATCCCAAGTTGTGAAACTGCTCTCCTCCCATATGGATTTTCTTTTATTGCTTACTGAAGTAAGGAATATGTTAAGATATATTTAAAACTTCTTTTTTATGCTTATCTGGATCTCTTGCTTTCCTTCTCCTCTTGGAATGGAACTTTCTTCTAGTTAACTCTGGGAGCTGTTACTTCTTTATGATTTGTGATTATTATTTTAAATGCAGATAGTAAAAGCATAGCATCATGTTTCCTGGCTTTTCAGGCTTATATACACATAAAAAAAGATGCAGAATGAGCTCATGTGGAAGACTGAAATATGACTCATTTTAATAGTTACTGGATTTCATAATGTTGTACTATGTAGGAGCACAAATTTCAAATGCAAGTATTGTTTGAACATTCTCATGATTGCTCTTGCTATACAAATTCCTTGAATTACTGGGTTTGAAGGCTGCGAAAGTTTTTTTCAGGACTTGAATTTCAAAACAGTAGCTCTCATAAATGTAACAATTTATGTGATTTTAACCAATCAAACAGACCCAAACCTTTAACTGTGATAATACTTCAGCAGCAGTGAACTCAGTCTGTGGAAAGGGGACTGCCATGTGCAAAATTAATATTTAAGAGCACTTTGTAAATAAGGTAGCGCTTAAAAATGTTTTTGTTTGTTTTATTCCCTTCCCTGCACAGGTCAGATACTCCACTCATCTACAAAGCTGTGCCGAGCTGGTTTGTCAGGGTGGAGCACATGGTGGAGAAGCTGCTGGAGAATAATGCCCAGTGCTACTGGTAATGTCTCCTGCATAAATCTCTTTTATTCCTTTTCCTGCAGTTGGGGGTGTAGGGGATGTGTGCTTGAACTCTCCAAGGCTGTTTCACTGTTCATATGCTCACCCTGATTCGTATTTCCACTCTTATGGAGCCAATGCTACAGGAATGGGGCTGGGACCAGTTCTAAACGGTGTTTTATCTCAGTTTTATCAGGGTTGAATATTTCCTAGTAATTTACAGTGAAATACACCACAGGATCATTAAAAGTGCCCTCCAGTCATGTTATACAAAGCTAAACAATTCAGCATGAGAGAAACTGCAGGGGAGAATCACCCTGAAGAAGCATGGAAGTGATTCCCAAAGGGCTCCACTTGAGAGAGGAATATAAGCAACTCAGTGCTGCATATATATTGTTCCAAATTAAACTCATTTTTAGACAAGTTGTGGGTTTTTTCATCTAGTTGATGAAACCATAGGTACATTTGAAGAAAAACCCACAACCATCCTCTCCCCACACCTACAGAAATCTCAACCCAGCTGCCTTAATTGTTGTAGGTAAACTCATTTACTCAAGTTTAAATAAAAAAAATTCTGCTAATGGCAAAAATTAAATTTTTCCATGTATATAGGGAATGGGAAAAACACTTGTGTGAAACTTGTGTAGAAAACATTAGATGAGTTTTAGATAAATGCATTATTAAGTGCAGTAAAAGGGAACTGTTGGTGCTGGTGGCCTTTTAGGAAGTCAGGCCTGGGTTTGTGGTGCGTTAGTAACAAAAGGATCTTCTGCACCTTCATAAGCTGTGTTTTTATTTCCCTTCCTCTCATCAATCACTTATGCCTGGGAGGCTGAGACCTCCCAGTGAGTGGGGAAAACTTGGAGATTACAACCTCATTCAGTGTTGCCATATGAGGACTGTAGGGAGAGCTGGGATTCCACCTCTCTTCCAGCACAGTTGCCTCTTGTCAGCAGCTCAGACGATGTTAAAGAAGGTGACTCAACCTTCAGTGAGCAATTACAGCCTGTGCTGCCTTTTTTCATGGACAGTAGCTGGCAATTAAATTCTCCATGAGCAGCTTTTGCATAACTGCTGACGTGGTAGAGGCACTGTAAATACTGGGATCTGTGGGGAAAGGCAGTGATCCATAATAGAGCCTGCCCTGAAATGCTGCAGCCTGCCTCTGCCAAGCAGCACATGCCCAGTCTGGCTGTGTCAGGAGAGTTTAGAGATTGCTAAGTGTTGCTTTCCCTTTTCCATAGCAGAACATACTGTGATCCTCCTTTGGGGGAAAAATAAGCTGAAGAGGGGGTGAAAGTGTTTGTTCTTAGCTTTAATTAGCTTTCTCAAGATGCTTTCACTGTTGGGATGACAGTAGACCTGCATACTTAATTTTCACATGAACAGGAGAAAAAAATGTAATGATCCTATTAAGGAAGTGCTTGAATGGATGGGATGGATTTGCTTTTCCAGAAGCAGAGCTTCAGGAAGAAGCTGCTAAGTGACCTCCATTCATCCAGGAGACACTAATTAGGAAGAATTACTGATCAGTTTGAACCCTGCCTCATGCACATCTTTGGGGTTTCAGTGGTGCTTTCTGTAAGTGCTGAATAGTGGGGATAAAAGTGGAAGCAAATTTTGGAGCTGCTGTCGCAAAGGTTGGGTGAGAAGAGCAGGCAATGACATTGTTTGGCAATATTCAAAATGCTCAGAATTAAAGGAACCATTTGTCCTTTAGGCACTTCCTGAGTCTAAACACAATTCCATAACTGAACATAAAACTGACTCCTCTTAAAACCATGTGGGGATTGAGAGGAGCTTATTGTTGGGAATATGGCTACAAGTAGAGATGTATTATCACAGAATTATTAATGAATAATATGTATTTCCAGTATGTGATTTCATAGTCATTTGAATACTGGGAAGTCTTTGTTACTCAAAGCTGGCTTTTAAAATCCAGCTTTTTAAAAGAATAAGGGAGTGTTTTTGAGAGTTTCTTCCTGTGGTCTCTATTGTTGCCAGTTTTGTTTGGCATTGAGACTTCTGGCCTTCTGCAGTATTCATTTATTTAAATTTTGGGAACTCCATCCTTCCCAAAACCTACTTTTTCTGCTTTTGAAGAGACTTGATCTCTGAAAGTGTCACAGGAATAATATGTAGCTTTTTAAAAATTTATTTTTGGACTCTCTGGGGCTTCAGCATGTCCTGAAAATGAGAAAATTTGGGATAAATGCTTTTCAGACTATATTAACCTTTACAAAATGGGTTTGACTGCACTGCTTTTTTTAATCCTATAAATGACTGATAGGTATATTGTCCCTTAAGAATAGCTGCCCTCTTGATAGATATCCTTTCTGATGAAATAGATTAAACATACTTGGACAAACTTTGCAACCTGATTGCATTTCTAATTAGTTTTTTAGTGAATTACCCAACTTGCAAGGCCACAGTCATTCAAAATTTATTAAATCTCTTTTCATTTTTCAAAATGACTTTAACTATCACTTCCAATAATGGTTACAAGAGTAATGTGACAGCATTTTTGTAAAACCAGAAGCCAAAAAAACCCTCTGTACTCTGTCCCATCCTTATTTCAGTCAGACTGGGAATTCACTTGTGTTGGATGTTGATGAAAATGCACAATTGGAACATTATTTAGAGGTTCAGTCTTTAATTGAAGTCCCCTTACTGAATGTTCTTTACTATGTAACTGAGATTATTGAAAAGAAAATTTAAATTAAAAAGGTTATCTTCTGTTTGGCATTCAGGCACCCACTACTGCTATAATTTGAGATGAAGAGGGGCAGATTTGGCTGCTGTAAAATCCAGGCCTGTCAGACCTTGGCTTTCTATTCTCTTGATGAGGAGAGTTGGATCAGCACCAAGATGCTGTCTGGATTTCAGCCTTAATTGTTGTCACCATCATTTTCTCAAATGGTTTGTTGAAAGAGCATTTTCTATGTAGCCACAGCCTAAATCAGGCCACCTTGGATTATAATTACAATATAGGACTAATTCCTGTCACCAGTGTTCAAAGTTGGTATAAACTGAAAATGTATAAGTTGCTGTAACCAATAAATCAGTACAATTTATAATGAGGATTCCAAACTGTTGTAGCTCATCCTTCTGGCAGTGGATGTAATATTTCTGTTCTTCCAGACTGATAGAAAAGACTCTGTATTTAAATATCAGCTTTGAACTATTTTTTTTTCCTTACCTTTAAACCTCGCTCACTTAAAAGTTCTCCTTCAGTAACTCCTGAAACATTTACCTCTAAGTGTTGCCAAGTTTCTAAAGCTAAAGACATTGTGCAGTTCTGACATTGTTTGCATAAGATGTGCAGCACTTGGAGCAGTGGAAAAATGAGCATCGGTGGAAGTAAAGCAGTGATGGAAGACAGTCAGGGACTTCAAAGAAGCCAAACCTTTTGTTCTGGCATCTTCTCACCACTGAAGAATTCAGATGGTGTCATAAAGAACTTGATGTATGGTTGAAGGTATTATTTTCCTGACTTTCATCATTTAAGCTGTTAGTTCTTGCTGGAAATGCCACCCACAGCACATTCCTGTGAGTGAAGTTAGTGTGAGTTTTGCACACACTCCCTGCAGCTCCTGTATGAGCCCAGATGTCTTCTCCTGTGTCAGCTGAGCACATCAATCCTTGGAGAAGCTTTTGATTTTCATCTTTGACCACAAAACTATCTCCCACCTGTGGAAAGGTGAGATGTGATCAGGAATGATGCCTGTTGTGTCAGAAACCCCGAGGCTGTGCAGGGGATGGGCTGTGGAGCCCATCTCCAATAGAAAGCAAATGTTTATTTTACTAAACATGTCATTTTTGCTCAGATGAGGAATCTGAGTGTGCAGCAGGACAACAGACTTTTAAATCATAACAGAATTGTAGAGCAGTGGAAGAAAATCAATGAGTCCTTTTCCCTTCTTTTGTTGTTTAGTTTTTTTAGAAAGTCTCATAGGACATTTTCTCTCTCAGTTTGTTAATATGAATACATTTCATCTGAACAGTTTTAACTGCATGGTGCGTGTAGATTTTTTTTTTTTTTCATTTTTTTCTTTTCTTTAGTATCACCCTGCAGTTGTAACTCTTCTTTTTGAGTCATCAGTCACACTTTTCTTACTGGGGAACTGTGAATACAAATGAGATCCTCCCTCTAGTAGCAATTGTGATGTGTACAGCAACGTGGAGTCACTAGATGGCAACATTTCCCGAGGAAAAATCCAAATTAGTGGCATTGCCTACAGCAGGAGGTGAAAAAAAATTGCTGCAGGGTTAGCCTTGTGTTTGTATAATTTAGAGAAGGTTTTATTACTGTCTGTTATCAGACATGGTTGAGGATTAGAAGTGAACTTGGAGGCTTGTTCACTGGATTTTGATGGCTTGTGTTCTGCTGTTCTTAATTTTGTGTTTCCTCTCTGAGCCTCCTGTGCAGAGGTTGCTGATGATGCCATGAATGCAGAGGTACCTTTTCAGTCCCACTGAAGGGTCACCAAAAGCTTATTTTTTGCTTCAAGGAAAAGCAGTTCACTGAGCAACTCCAGCCCAATTTTCTTGGGCAGCTGATAAATCTGGGACGTGAGCAGTGTGTTGAATGTCTGCCACTGTCACAGGAATGCATATATATATATCTTATACATATATATATGTATTTATATATGTGCATTGAAATGGGATCCTGAGTGCTGATGCCCTACAAAAATACTGTGTGACAGTAAATGTTAGAATATTCCCAGGGAAACTGCAGGGAGGAGAAAAGTGGAAGCTTCACTTCTCCCTGGCTTCGGGCTGCAGGGATCATTGATAAGATAAGGAATTTTAACAGCAATTAGCAGGGTGCCTGGGTCCTACAAGGGAGATAGAGGAGGGTTTTTAGCGGGAGGCAGAATTGGAGGTCAGAGCTGCGCCGCCGTGTCCGCGAGCAGCGGTGACGGAGATGCGTCTGCAGCAGCATTGCAGTCACACCACAACGTGCTGGTTGCCATGGGAACCAGGAGAAAAGAGGCAAGAGAAACATTGGGAGATCAAAATGATTGAAAGCACAGTTCGTTTAGCCCCCGTAAGCTGCACACGAACAGAAAATGCAGCGGTGGAGGTAACCCAGGCTCGTGTGGGGTGTGTGGGGTTCCAGCAGCTTTCCCAGGCTGAGGAGCAGAGGCTGCTGCAGTGGAAATTCTGCCTGGCACACACTGACCTTTCCTCCCTTCCCCTCTCCTCCCTCCTGCCTCCCCCCATGTTTAATTAGGTCCATGATATAGATTGGCGCTAATTAAAGTGTCAAAAGGGCATGAATAGTTGCTTATTTTATCTCCTTGAATTAAAAACCATTAAAAATCAATTTGAGGGCATGTTGAAGGAGGCTTGTTATTAGAGTAAATTAACATAATGGAATTTAAGCCTTTGTCTTCTAAGGGTTGGTTAATGTTTAAAAAGAAAGCCAAATTCTACACCTAAAATAAACCCCACAGTTGGTATGCTAGGAATTTAAATAAATCTGTACATATTTAGTTAGATGACAGAGAATAGCTACTTCATCACCTATGATGTTGCTGATAACAACTCAGCTGTCTTCTGGAAGAGTAACTTTCTCTTTTCCAGACTTAAAACTGATTCCTGATTTCAGGTGGCATTTAAGTTAGCAGCTTGCCAGAGGACAGGACAGATCTGGGCCCATCCTCTCAGAACCAAAGCTGTATTAAGAGTTCTTAATCTGGTATTAGGTCCCCTACATCACACTACTTAAGGTAGTGTTTTGTTTATCAGCTTTATAGTCTTAGCTCCTTTAATTAGCAATTATGAAGTAAATCTTACCCAATACATAAAGGTGCTGTGGTTTTAGAGAGAATATCATGAATAAAATCAGCTGGTGGGAAGAAAGATGAAGAGTGAGGAAGGATTAGTCTGTCTTTATGTAATATCTTAAACAGCTTTTAATGTTGAACTGATGATAAAACACGAGGCTTGTGCAGGGGCAGTGTTTTATTTTGGCAGTGATGTTTGTGTTTACAGAAAAGAGGGATGGTGCTACTTTGAGACAATTCTTGCACCCCGTGACTGGGGCACAGTGAGCCAGCTCAGAGCATATCTGAGCTCTCTGATGGAATAATAAGCTGAGTTCAGTATTTGCAATTGTGTTATAAGCACAAGAAATATGCTTCAAAATATATATACAGAAAAGGAGCAGATGTCTCAGTCCTTTTAATAAGGTTCCTTCTGGATTATGTAATAATTTAGAGTATTTTTTTATTTGCATCCTGTACATATTTCCTCTGGAGACTAGAGTCAGAAAGCAAATTTATTTATTTTAATTGATGCTGTTTCTTGAGTATTTATTGGTGCTGAGAACCCACTGGCTCAGCCCATGGTAGCTTGCTGTTAGCAAACCCAGTCCTGCTCTGGGACTGAAGGTGATCACTAATTGCTATTTTCAAATCCATGCCCACATTGCTCATGTGACTTGGGTGCTGAGTGGTGCATAGACTTAGAAGGCAAAGAAGATGGTTCCTGTTGTAACAAGTTAATAAATGTTGTTAAAAGACTGGGTTTTGCTTTGCTCTTCATGGGTTTTTTTGGCTTTTCAAATGGAATTTTTATTTTAGACACTAAGAAAATGAGTAGCTACCAAGAAAGGATGTGGGAGTTGACTGTGCAGAGGACTTAGCAATGCATGAATTTAGCAAAACCCCACATCTGCTTCAAAAATAGGAACAACGAGTCAAAAATGGATACGGAAATTAGCAGCAAATGAATAATTTTCATTATCTCTAACTTGTATGATAGAGTTTTGATGTTGGGGAAGTAAGATAGACATGAGCATTCAAACAGGTTGGAGCTGATGTACTTTGATTCAAAATCTTCCTAATACATGATTTGGCAAAGCAATGTTTATTCCTTTGTGTTGTGAAGTTCAGTTCCCTGAACTTTCCAACTGCTGCAGTGTCTGCATCCTGAAGTTTATTTAGTGCCCTGTCCTGGGTGCCAAGAGGAGAAATTGCAATTGTCCCACACTGTTCCACACCCATGAATCAAGAGCTCCCTGACCTGCTGAGACAGCAGTCTCCTTAACCTTGCTAAATGCCAGAGAAAGAAGGATGAAATCCTATCTGTGTCATTTTGCAGAGAAGTTTGAAGGTCAAACACATTATAGGCCAGTTGGGAAATAAAAAAACCTGTTTCTCACAGCTCAGTTTGACGAGCTGCAGCAGAATGGCTTCAGGAGAGACGTGGCTGCTTTCATTTTTCACTTGCAGCCCCATGGAACTGTTGGGAGCTGGGGCTTGATCCTCTCTGAGATGTGAAGGTGCCCAGTGCCAATCCAGGGGGCTCTGAACAGGTAGAACTGGGCACCTTCTGGTCACACCCAACTGCAAACTCAGTGGTCACCAGCAGGAACCTGAGATTTGTGCTTTCCAGCTGAAGGGGGCTTATGATGGATGTAGGATTAGACATGAAAACACTGCATTGGCACACTGGGAGAGGGCTTCTCATTTATCTTCCAGCTGCTTTGTGTGGATGGAAGAGTAAAAAACGCTTCCTCAACTAATATATGCCTGTGGCAAGACGGTGTAATGATGAAAATTTAACAGGAGAACTGTATCAAGAAAATATTTAAGAGTAGGATTAAAAGAAACTGAAAAAACTCTGTAAGAACACTAACCTGGAATTGCTGCAAATAAGGATCAGGTGTTAGTAATACCATCATTGAGAATACTCTTTTTTCCTGCCTAATCAAATATTTAAGTAGAAGGTGCCTCTGATTTTATTCTTTCCCCTTCTGATATGTAGGTAGGTGTTAAACTGAGATATCTGGAGCTAAATCGAGTGAGAATTAGTAGAAGAAATGGGCTCCAGATGTGAAGATCTGTGCCTGGCATGGCTGTTCCTGCTGTAGATCCCTCTTCCAGCTTGATCCCAGCTGGCAGCACCCATGGGCAGCATTTCTGCAGTGGCAAAACCCAAGTGCTTTAAGTAACGCTTCCTTTGAGTGATGGGCTCAGAAAGTGTGTGAGATCCAGGCTTTGTGTTTGATTTGATGGCTGTGCCAGTGTTATTCCTGCATTCTACCTCTAAAGAGTCACAGATCATTGTTGCAAATGTGGCTCGTAGGAGATGAAGTGGTTCGTGTTTTATGTTCCACTGAAAACTGGCAGCAGGGTCAGACAATTTTACCAGAAGAGGTAAATTATATGCTTTCATAGCTCAGAGAGGGAGATCACACCACATACATTTTTGTGGTTAATGTCCACTTTGGGGATAAAATTAATTTTTCATTCGTGTTTTGAGGAGGCAGAGTTGAAACTCTTAGCATTTTAATGTCATTGGGGGATTGTCTCAGCCTCTAGCTATGTTAAATGGGACTAATAATTTCAGCTAATCAGTGTCTAACAACTTCTGAAAAATGGAAACTAGTTTAGGAGTGATGTAAAGAGAAGTTTTCCACATTAGTGGAATGTTGGGCAAATGCTAATGAACTTTGTACAGTTTCCACTTGTGTTTGGAGAGAGGGTCTCCTAAGGTCACCACAGAAAGTTAATAGTAATGAGTCCCACGCTGAACCAAATTGGGAAAGCCTGTATAAGTTTCTAAATTTCAAAGCAGGGCTACAGATGTCATGTGAAACATGAGTCACTGAGTTTGTTTAAAAATTTTTATATTAGGTTTTTGTTCAAGAAGTGTTGCAGGAGACAACTTTGAAAGTAACTGAAAGTAACTCCAGAAATAGTGAGGGAAGTTGTGGAACTTCAGGCTGAGATTTAGTGAGGCTTTTAAGGATAGTTCTTATCCACTTGAGACAACATTGGCATCCAGAAGCCTTTAGATCTCCACATGGCTTCATCATGGGTAAAACTTATAAAAGCCACTAGCTTTTATTTTCATCAATAGTTTGCTTTTTTTCGTTCACACTTATTTAATAAATCTCCTGCTGCTGGGCCAAATCCTACCTCAATGTGTCATGTGAATCCATTCTTTTAATTTTTCCTCTAAAGGAATCTTTCATCTTTGTTACTCTTGGGACTGATCAGTGATTAAAAATCTTCAAAAAGAGCTACTTGACAAGAGGACCAAGAGCTTCAGAAAGAAAGGTGGAGGAGACCCTGTGTGCTTTGTAGCTTGGCTGCTCCCCCTTTAGAAACTGTGGCTCTCCTTATCCAGCTCAGACTTTGGAAAGGGCCTTTCAAGTTAGACTGGAAAAACAAACCCAGCAAAACTTCCCATGGTTTGTTCAGTAACTCAGTTCCAGAGCTACTTTATTGTTGTGAGCTGCTCATTCACAGCTTCTGTGTGTCTGACATTGTTCTAAGGTTGCTCTTTCTGTGAGTTTCATTTGAGTTTGGTCTTTTCAAATGCACCTTTAGGCATGAAGGGAGCATATTGTTGACCATAAAACCCATTGCTTTTCTTCATCTGCACATAATCATTGGGTAAAGAGTTAATTGTTTGTTTACATCCTGAGAGAAAACTAATGGTTCTCATCAGACCACCAGGCCACTTAGCACAACCAGGAACCTCGCAGGGCATTGGGTTCTGGTGTTAACCTTTGAGCTCCAAGACACTTTCATACATTGAAAATCTGTCTCTAACATCCCTCAGTGCCCATTAGTGCTCAAAATGAAGTTTTAGCAATCACTTACAGGATTCTATGGTTGAGGGGCGAGTTTTGTTTCTTAATTGGGTGATTCAAAGTGAGATGATAAACAGCTTGGAAAGGATTTTTTGTATGATCGATCAGCCTGAGTGATGTGCATGTACCTGGATGCCCACACATAATCCAAGGTGCCTTTTGATGCTATTGCTCCAGGCTTTTCAATGTTGGGAATCTCATTCAAGCTTAAAATCAGTGGTGGTTCCTTTTTCTGCATGTAATTTAAGCAGTGGTGTTGTGCTCACCCTTAGCCATAATGCTCCACCGTTGGACTGTCCTGAGGACTTTTGGCCATTGTTTCATTCCTAATGAATCTCTTATATGTTGCACATGTTTTCCAGAGTTACCTTATAGTAAAATAAGGATGGTGTTTTTCACTTCTGTAACCTACCTGGGACCAGAAGAAGGCACTGTTGTGTTTTTTGGCAGCACCTCCATAGGCCTTGCAGCAGCAGCCAGTGCTGTAACATGAATGTGCTCCAAGTTGTATCAACGCTGAAATGAACTTTTTTGTTGGATGGAATCGAATATAACCAATCCTTACCAGCTTTCTTTGAAGTGGAACGTAGTGATATATTAATCCTTCTGCTATTTTTGGCACAGGGTTCCAGATTTTGTGAGGGAGAAGCGCTTTGGGAACTGGCTGAAGGATGCCCGGGACTGGGCCATCTCTCGGAACCGCTACTGGGGGACTCCCATCCCTCTGTGGGTCAGCGAGGATTTGGAAGAGGTGAGTGAGGAAATGAAAGGTTCCAGCTGGCAAAAAAAACCTGCCTGTGCATGTCGTTTGCTTATTTTGGTGTATCTTTGGCTGCTGCAATCTGAAGTTCCATTAACATGTTTTAGCAGCATGTCTGTATAACCCATCTATGTGTGTATAATAGGTGATAGATCTGGGCGTGTTTTTGGGTGCATTTGTGTGCCTGTACAGGTTTGCTTTGCTTTTGCTTGAGAGCTGCAAGCAATTTTTCTTGGTTTTTACATTAAAATTAATCTTGTCTTTCCCAGAAGAATTTGCAGTGATGGCAAATCTAAAGGAAATAATAAATGCAGTGAGAAAATGGCAAGGAGGAGGATTTTTTTTTTCTTTTCTTTTTTTTTTTGGGTAACTCCTTTAAGCCTGCTTTTGAAATTCTGCTGGTTGGTTACTTCAAATGAGTAGCTGAAGGCATAAAAGCAAGTCCACCACAGCAGAAGTGAAGATACATATTTGTAGTGCCACAAACATGAATGTAGCAGACTGTAAAAACACACATCTAGTAGAATGATGAAAATGTATAATGGAAGTGCTAGAAATGAGCTTTGTCAAGTTGTAAGGTACCCTGCATTGGTAGCATAATGCAGGGGGCATGAGTGAACACTTTGCACATTTTTGATGATTTTAAGGCTCTTTTTGAAGGTAAAATGGGTTTGGGGTTTTTGTGTCTTGTTTTGCTTTGTTTTTTCTATTTTTTGTTGTGTTGGGTTAGCTCCATTAGACACATGTGATAAACCTTCCTCATGCTGGAAGCAGGAAATGGTAATCAGTACCAGGATGTCCATGGAAGGTAAATACTGATGGCAGCATCCCAAGCCTTTATTTTTATCACTCCTGATTTGAAAAAGTTTTACTCTTCATTTTAGACCTGGAAGACCTCGAGTCGGAAAACATCTGCTAGAGAAGTATTTTATGATCTTAAACTTACTAGTGCTTAGATGTGCACCATAAAGCATTTTTTATTTCCTTTTCACTGAGAATCTTGGTAGGCAGGGAGATGCTCCTGCAATTAGGATTTAAGTATCTAAGAAAGCCTTTGCATTTGGATTCTATTCATCCTGTGAGTGTGTTTGTAAATTACTGACAAACCAAGTGCTTCTGTCTCTCATATAACAGTTAAAGTTTAGTTTAAAGACTCACAATTTATACACACTTTTTTTCACATTCTTCCAACATTTCAAAGTCCCTTGTTTGATAGAACAATTTTTTCTTAGGTAATAAAAAGGCTTTCAGTTTTGTGCCTGGGTATTTCATTCTATAGCTGAAAAAGATTGTGTAAAGGTTTCATTACTTCTACTCCTTGCCTCTAATAATATTTCATTTTCTGTCCAGTCTCCCCATATCTGTATTCCTGTGTGTACAGATTTTTTTTGCTTTTCTAGGTTTGATTTGTTAGTTTTTAATAACAAAATAATGTCTAACTTGAAGATTGACCTTTCCTTTGAAACGAGCTGCAAATATTCCTCAGGGCTCAGTGTTCTGAATAATGATGGAAATACCAACAGGTCTATTATTTCTATCCATAGATGTTACACATTTCTGTTTGCTCCAGAGTCTGAATATTGTGCTTTAACAGCTGAGTACAGCTTCTGAACCAAGCTAAATTTCAAGTTAGGGTTGGGTTTTTTTTTTTAAATATTCACTCTCTTTTTATGCTTGTGAGATACGGCTTGAAAAACAAATACCACTGGAACTGATGTGGAACTTAAAGCCTAGGTGACATCTGCTCTCCCTCAGTAATGATATTCCCTCAGAATTCCCTGACTCCAGTTTTACTGCAGCCTGGTGCCGTGTGGGATTGCAGAGCAGCCTCTTCATGTGGTGCTCTCAGACAAAAAGAACACTTTGTTGTACACAATTATGCTTTGCATATTGAATCTGGAGAAGTAATAACAAGTCCTTATTTAATATGCAGTAAGGTGAATTAATTGGTATTAAAGTGAATTTTATTACTAATCAATAACTGGTTTCGCACAGTTTTATTTTAGTTTTCTTTTAGCATAATTATCAAGTAGAGACACATAATGGAAGTTAAGTTTTGAAGCTTGTGTTTATTGCCACATTTTTGCAGACAGTTTATCATTTTAAGCTTTCAAATTCCAACGATTTCCTCAGTGGAGGAACACATCTCACTTGGATTAGATAATAAAATTTTTTTAATATAACACTCAAGTTGGTAAAGCAGATGTGGGCTCATTTTATAGGACTTGCATACAAATTATAGTGTTCACTATTTGAGTTCTCTGGTTGTTTCCTGGCTTAGCACTCACGGTAACCCTGCCCTAGGCTGGGTGCCCTCGCTCTTGCCCAGCAGAATGAGAGGGCTCTGGCTCTGCTCTCCTGAGGGTGAGGGAACGTCTCTAGGTGCATTTTGAGGCTGCTTTAAGGCCATTTCTTCTTCTAGCAGTCATTTCTTCTCCTATTTACTATTCATGGGATGCTTTCTGGAGATCCCCGAATATCTTGCTGACACAGTGTGAGGGCTTCTTCTTTTCTGTGGGCACTCTGCACTCCTCAGTTGTGGTACTGAACAGAGCTGAAATGGCAAACCCACAAAAACAAGCATTTTTATTTAGTAGGGACTGCAGGGTTGTGCCACAGGAACATCAAATTCCATGAATGCTGCTGGATGGCTTTATCCTCCTCTCGACATGGATAATCCTGGAGCTAATGTTCATTTATTTTGTCAGCGGTGGTTAACTTTGACCTCTGGTTTCACATTAGGTCTTGGAGGTGCTGAAACAGGCTTGGACAGCCCCCAGTCCCAGCCTCTTTGCTGCTGTGAAATGTTGGTAGAGCTGCTTTTGTAGCTGATGTGAGCCATAAAATGGAAGAGGAGCTAATGCCTGGCAGGGAGAGGGCCCAGGCTGTTGGAGCAGCCATGGCTCCTGAAGGGATGGATCCAGAGCAGAAGCTTTAATTGGAGAGCACAAGCCTGTGCAGTTCCTTGCAGAAACGAGTGGGTGCGGCCTAATGAGGGATGGAATTTGATTAGCATTTGTTTGCTGCATTCTCCTCTTGCCTTGCAGTATCTAATGAGCTCCCCTTGAGACAGAGGAGCTCCTTCCTTCTGCCATGGACAGAGGCACTCTTATTCAGTGGGGGGAGATCTGTGTTCCTCTGGGGGTTGGTGTGTTTTTCATGTGAACTTGGGTTTATTTCTTCCACGATTGATTTCTGGGTGCAGTTCGGCATCAATATTCAGAATTTTACTTCGGCATTGAAGTACTTGTTCAAAAAGCACCAAATAATGAGCAGCTTTTCTCCCAGAGCTTAGTGTGAAAGTACATTCAAATATAAAGGTTAGTGAAGGTGAAGTAATTGATGTATCCAAGGGCATTTTTTACCTATTTCTCTATTAATACCTTTTCTTCCTCTAGCAGTGCTGAACTAAGCACCTGCTGCTGCTCACTTGAGCCTGTGTGCTTGTTCACTTGTGCCTGTGGCCACATGAATGAAGAACAGATCTGGGTTAAAAATAGTTTGTTGATGAAGATGTATTTTTCCCTGGGATCAATCCCCTGGTGTAGTTTGCTGTGCATTCTGCAGGCTGTTGTACCTGGTTGGTGAAATCATCGTCCTGCCTTACTTCCTTACAGAAAAAAAAAACCCCAGACAGATTACTTATGAAAATTTACATTTCCAAAGTACTTTAACAATAGAAGATGGTGATGAGTAGTGCAGATCAGCAGTTGAATCAGGCTGGGAAAATCACGTCTTAGAAGCCAAATCAGACTGAGTTTCTGTCTTCTCTGTAACTCATGACAGTTTTTTGGAATTAAATACACCAAAACCTTTTAGTCAAAATTTCCATGTGTATACATATGCATATGTTTAAGACTAGCTATAGGAATTGAGCACTGCTCTGATTTTTTGTATCTTAAGAGCAACTTACAAAGTTATTTCATGTGAAAAACGTCTGGCCTATTTACAGCTTCATTATGGTGCTACATTTAACTCCTTCCCTGTCAGATCTGTCAAACCCTGGGGTTTTTCCATGGCAATTCTAAATGGAGCTGATGGCACGTGAGACAGCATCTCCAAAATCCACGCCTGTACTGCAGCTTGTGGCTTGTGAGTCCTGCCAGATGAGAGAGGCCACAGGCCTCTGGGAGGGCTCAACTTGAGTAAAACCTAAAGCAAAGAAATTTTTGCTTTTCTGCTTCTCTCACACAGTTTTTCAGAATAGTTGTTTCATGATGTCAGTGCAAGGCTGGTGTGGAAATCTGCATTTTCCTTAATAATGTGTTGATGCAGGAAAACCAAGCAGAGTCTTTCTCAGCAGCCCCTTTGGTAACTGTGACACTTCCTTCACTTTAAATAAAAAGCCTTTAACATGTACAATTTAGATTACCTGGGGTGGAACACTTATGGATAATGAGCTGCTTATTTTAGGGGAGGAGCCTGGGATCTGAAACTCCCATTTGTAAAAAATCAGTAGTTGAATTTTCAGAGGTTGTTGGTTGTGGCTTGTTTGGAGAAGCCCCCCTGCCTGAAAATCCCACATGTTTTGATAACCTGCCAAGATGTTGCTGCTTCCAAGTCTCCAGTTCTTGTAACATGAGTTATATTAAATCAGGGCAGTGGTCTCTAACATTTGATGCTGTGTTAGATTGAGGAAGGAGACCCTTGTACAAAATTCTTACTGTTTTTTCAGCTCTATCAGCTTCTACTCAAGATTCTGAATGAGCTGTAAGTCTTCTATTTGATGCTAAAAAAAAATTGCTACTGTGTGCAAATAACTGGCTAAATTTCCTGGATTTCTTCTGCAGGTGGTTTGTGTTGGTTCAATGGCAGAACTAGAAGAGCTGTCTGGAGTCAAAGTCACGGATCTGCATCGAGAAAGGTGGGTCAGAGACTCTTCACTGGGTATTAGAAGTAGATTAGCAGACAAAAAAAAAATTGGTTTTTTTTTCCTGAACAGATTGAGGGAAAACAGAAAAGTTGTAAGAGGACTTGTGATAAAGACACATGAATTTTCCTTTTTTCTGTCTTGAAACACCATTAGTACAAAAATTACAGATTGTCAAAGGAAACACAGAGCTTTTTGAAGAGTCATTAAAATGAAAGCCAAAACCGCTGTCGTCCTTCTACACCAGCACAAGAGGAACCTCTCCTGACTGCTGGTGTTGTTTGGGATGGGTGTTTGTCTCCCCGCAGCATCGACCAGCTGAGCATCCCTTCGCGCTGCGGGAAGGGCTCCCTGCGCCGCGTGCCCGAGGTGTTCGACTGCTGGTTCGAGAGCGGCAGCATGCCCTACGCACAGGTGCACTACCCCTTCGAGAACAGGAGGGAGCTCGAGGAGGCCTTCCCTGCCGACTTCATCGCCGAGGGCATCGACCAGACACGGGGATGGTAACGTTCTGCCACTCTGAGGCCTTAAATGGCTCCCTAGAGACAGAGACCAGACAGGAATAAAGGAGGGATTGATTGGAAAGGCTTTCAGAGGTCACACTCTGGGCTCCAGAGGCTCCTGCCTCAGTGCATCCCAAAATGGACAATGACAGCTCCCAAGTTCTTCCCACTTTGATATCAGCATCAATTGCCCAAGCAGAAGCCAGGCAAGGATGGAATTTGCCCAAGCTTGCCCCCCTCTCCCCAAGATGAAGGTTTGCAGTTGTTGGGCCCAGGAGGGTGTGGGTGTCCTTGGAGAGTGAGCTGGAGAGGCTTTGTTATGTCTAGAATACAGTTGGCACTTCCCTTTGCCCACTCCTCTACTCCCCCAACAAACCAAGCAGCCAGAGCAGGCAGGATGCCAAATACAACTAAATTTATGATTGTAGAGAAATGTCTTCACTTTTCAACCCCTTAATTGTGATGCAAAAAATTATCTAATACCTCAGTATACAATCAGATACTGTTGAGTAGCAAAAGGAGAATGAAAAGCTTAGTTTTCCCTTTTTATTCTTTTTATCTGGAAAAAGATTAGAAAATAGTGCTTTTCTTTTTCTTCTTTAATGGAAGAACTCAGCATAAAGATGTTTGGTGTGAGCCCTCAGACTCATGTGCCATAGTCAGGGTACATGGAGAGGTTTTCCCTTTGCAGTCTGGGGCAGATTCCTTTTTGTTCTTAACATCAGCATAAGAGTTCCTGGGAGTCTTACGCAGAGCCAGGTGTGTTTCACCTGTTTGTGGTGGGGAAATCCAAACACCTGCCTCAATTCCTGCTGCTCCCACCTTTCCCAGGCTGTTGAGCTGGGGTTTCTGATTTGTGAGAGACAGAAGGAATTAAGACGTGTGAGGTCTGAGAGAACAACGAGCAGGTGAGTTCTGAAGGGTTGAGAGCACAGGATGTGATTTGTGTTTGGCACATCCTGTGTGAAGTGTGAAGATTGAGAATGGAGATGGGTTTTGTGTCAGCTCAGAGGCTGCAGCTGCCGTCAGGTGAGGACTGGGAGGTGGGGAAAGGCTCAGGAGGTGCAGGTTTGGTGGCTTCTGGTTCACTTCACAGAGGAGGAGAATAAGTCAAGGGAGACAAGGGGAAAATTAATGTGACAAAGGTGGTGATTGTCCAGGAAAGTGATATTTTTGATGACTTTCTGCATGGAGAGAGAAACAGCTGAATTACATTTGTTAAAGCCACAGGACAAAATTTTAGAGTAGCTGTGTTGCAAGGCTGGCAGTCCAGGCAGAGTGGTAGGAAAGGCTCTGCCTTTGTGTGGGGAAATGCAGCAAGATTTATGTGTTGGAGTCCAAGATATTTGGAAAACCCCTCAAATTGCCCTGGGGGGTCTGGGGCCCTTGATGAAACCTCAAGAGGACACAGTCTTTGATTTGTGCCCATAGGACAAGCTTCCAACACTTATGGATGAATTAAAAACATTAAAAATATAAGATAGATGATAGTTTAGTTTATCACAGGGTGAAAATTTGTAGTTTTGTGTTTTATAGTATGGAGGTAAAAGGGAAGCAAGATGGAGGTTTTTGGGTGGTGTTCAGAGTTCTTCCTTTACTCCATTTTCTGCTGTGACAGTGGCACAGAGACATTGGTAGAATAGATTTGAGGTAGGGGAAACATGTTAAGAATAGGTGATAGTTATTGGTACAGAATTACAAATATAGTACATTTTAACAGTTAATTGAGTGAAAAGTTTTTAAAATAGCTCTGTGTTCCCTGTTTCGAGGTCTTGCGGTGGGAAGTTTAGAGGGCAAAGCCCAGGTGCAGGGTGGCTCTCTGAATTTGAGATAAGAACTTAAATAAACAACAAGAAAAACTGGAAACTGCAAGTCTGGCTTCTTTTTATCCGGTATGGGACTTTGATAGAAGAAGAAAAACCCCCCCCATTTATGTCATGGTCAGAATGGGGTGGCCTACAGGGAATTCCCAGCTGGAGGGTTTTGGTATGAACCACAGGATCATGAATTGACCCACAGTTGTTCAAGAAAAAAGGGAGAAAAGATTCCCTCCCTGTTTTATCCTAAGTGGAAAGCAGAGCAAAGGAGTGAATTTCTGTCCCTGTTATGGCTTTTTTTGCTGTTGTTTGACTGACAGCTATTTATCTGCAAGGACCTACCTAGAAACAGACTGAGATTTGGTGAATGGAAGGTGAAGCAGCAGAGAAATTGAGGAAACAATTTCAGGAAACAAATGTTTCTGTGGACAAGATATTTCTAAAATAAGGTGCAGAAAGACACTCCTTTAAAATATTCAGAGTGAATGAGGTGAATTTTAAGAGCACAACCTGAGGAAGAATCAGAAGAGTTCCATCAGAATATGTGGATCACAGGTTCTCAGAGAGAGTCTTGTAGCTGTCATCAACTAAGGCACCTCCTGCTGAGGCTCTTTGGGTTTGACAGATTGAACATAAAATTTGTGAACTATCCTTGGATGCATTTTTTCAGTGCTTACAGTCTGCCTGTACAATTTTCCTAATACAGCGAATTAGGAATTCCCAAACAATACTGAAACCTCTCCTAGTTGGTTCTGCTTTGTGCTTTTGACCTGCAAATTTGGGTGCTCTAATATGAGAATTTGTGACCAGTTTGCAGAAAGTGCTGGGAGTTTGTCAATGAGGAACTTTTTTGTAAGTACAAAGGAAGAACTGCTGTGTTTGTAATGAACTGTCAGCCCTGTAGGCTGGAGGTGTTACTCATCTGAGGAAATCCTCAGATATTTGTGTTTAGGGGTTTTCTTAAGAAATTTAAAAATCAAGACAGGGATTTTGAGTGCAAATGTTTGCGTGCAGGTGGAGGAGTATTGGTTAAAATTCATGAAATTAAACTGCAGTTTAATAAAGAGAATTTGTATCCTGCAGTGTGAGCAGAGGTGATTTTGAGAGTTAAGGACCTATCTGTGATAAGCATTAGAGTTGTCGTGGAAGTCACTGAATAAATGCACACAGCAACCTCTGCAGAGGACCTTCAAGTGTCAGAATAATGCTTTTGCAATTACAGGCAGATTTTTGATAAAAACAGCTTTGGAACATAGAGATGGATTTTTTTTTTCCCCCCACTGAAGTGTTTCTCCACTAAATCTTCATGCAAATACGTAGTTCTGAGACATAACCTCCTGTGCCTTATTACAGCTTTTTTATAATCACCTTCTCTTTGAAGGTTGCTAAGCACTTGTCAGTGTGGTGCCTGTTTTGAACCAGGAGAGCTGTGGCCCACCCTCCAGTTACTTTCTTCAGAGTAATTACCAACAGTGCAGTTCCAGCAGCTCACACATCCCTCCTTTGGTGAAGGCTCTGGCTCCTGAGTGTGAAATTATCACATCATCCTGAACTTCCACTTAATTTCCCAGATATAATCATACATCAACCCTGTGAACAATAGGTGCCTGTGCTTGCTCCAGCACTGATTTCCAAAGTGTCCCAGTTTATAGAGTGATTGTAACACATCAGATAGAATGGGGAGGAACCACTGCTGCCCTTTGTTGTGGGAACATTCTCTTATTTCCTAGTGATGGCTGACTGAAGCAGGAAACCACAACCTCCTTCCCACCAAACCTTTGGCTGGACTGGGAGGAGGCTCCTCCCCTTTTTGATAACTTGCTTTTATACTTTTATATGGTATTCCATTGTCTGTCAGGCTGAAGAATACACAATTAACACACACAGAAGTGTGCTGGTCCTGTGTGCCATGTCTGGTCCTGACTGATCCTGTGCTCAGAGGTTTGCAGTGAGCAAATAGGAAACTTGTTCAGGGGCAGAATTCCCTTTTTTATACTTTTACTATTTTCTTCCTCGTGATCTTCCTAATGCTTCCTATGAGAATTTTTCTGCCTTCCTGGACTAGTAGATCCCAGCTGAGCAAACAGCATGATAATTCTACAAATACAAAGATCTACTTTCTGTCAGCTCCTCTTCTGACTCTTTGCCGCATAAATGTTCCCCAGACTTCAAATTTATCTTTGCTGGAGGAAAGCAGCATAATGAAACATTAATTTTTTAATGAAGACATGCAGGCTTTAGCATGTGTTTCTAAAGTCACATTTATGTTGTCTCTTGTTTCAGGTTCTACACTTTGCTGGTGTTGTCCACTGCTCTTTTTGGGAGGCCTCCCTTCAAGAATGTCATTGTGAATGGCCTCGTCCTTGCCAGGTTGGTGTCAATCAGCTCCTTCCTGAGCAGGTTTTTAGTCAAAGAATGTTTCAGATAAGTCCTGCAAATTGTAAATGGAATGTGAAATGGACTTTTGAGCTGTTAAGACTTGCCAGGGTGATATCAGTGCTGTAGGAGATAAGAGGCACCTGAGAGTGAGAGGCTCACACATCCCAGCTGCCTGCTGCACTGGGTTCTTTCCAGCAGGATTAGTCCTGCCTTGAGAGAGAAAATGAGTAACAAGAATAGGAAAGAAATTACACCTATAATGCAGAGTAAAGGGGATGATAAGTGGAGCTTTAAATGTAATTTTGAGTTAATTACATTTGTTTCCCTTTATTTTTGAATGAAGCTTTGCCAGTGGGCTGGAGGGATTGATTCAAAACAAGTGCATGTTCCCTCAGCTTTGGTAGGAAGGACAGATTTCCTGCTTAGATTTGAAACTTGGGAGCCTCTTGGGTTGGGTTTTGGTTTTTTTCAGTTTCTTCTATGGGTTCAACAATCCTACAGAAACGATGTGCCAATATATAGATATATACTATTATGTCTGTGCCACCAGGAACGTATTAGGACAGAAAAATTGAGCTGGATTTGAAGGGCCTTTTTTCTTTACCCATATTTTGCAAGAGTTCTGGGAATTGATGCCTATATTCCAATATTTTCTAGTGATGGCCAAAAAATGAGCAAAAGGAAGAAGAACTACCCTGATCCGATGCACATTGTGAACAGTTATGGGGCTGATGCTCTCAGGTAGGATTCCTTTGGTGGATGATCCGTGGGATGTGTTGGCTCCCTGCTCATGGCAGATCCATACCAAGAGGTTGCTTGTGGGGGTTTGACAATTAACAACAGGAAGAAAGGTAATTTTAGAAGCTTCTAGACACTAGCAACAGGAAGAAAGTTAATTTTAAAAGCTTCTAGATCACCGCAACAACCAAATAATGTGAACAAAATATAACAATACTACAAGGTCACTGTTAAATGATTGTCTCAGAGAAGAGTCTCTTCATAATGCACAAGACATTTGCACTATACATTTTCTAGAGAGAAAGTGCTTTGGTTTTGTTGATGTAAGTATGTAATTTGCACCTAGTAGTAGTGGCATCAGAAGAGCAGAAGTGGAGCAGCCTAATGTGTGTAGATAAATTGTCCTGGTGAAACAGAGATTAAACACAGTTCAAGTGGTTCATTAAAATTACAGGAACATATAAAGTAATTACACAGTCACTTGGTGCTCTGGCTTGGTGCACTGGCTACATGCATCAACTGGTACCTTGAGGTAAAGGTACAATAAAGTCATTTTAATAACTGCAGGAATGCACTACTTGGGCATTTCTCTAGAGCCCTGTAATTCTTGGGTATATAAGAAAACCTTCAGCTATCACACATTGTGTTGCAGCTACACACAGAACTGATGGGCTGAGTGAAAGCTGAATTTTTTTTTGAGGAAGATGGTTGTTGCTTCTAGATAATGTTTTCAAAAAATCAATGTGAAGTTCCTAATTGTTTCAAGCTTTAGCATTTAAAGGATCTCATACATGTTGGGTGGAGTTCTTAAATTTAATCAAGGTTGCTCTTGACAAATAAACAAGGTGTGTTAGCAGGGTAGCAGTGAGTTGGTAGCTGCAATAATATGAGTGAAAAGGGCTGGAGTTACTCATACTGGAGATTTTTAAATCACAGGTGATGTTTCTGTTGGAAAAAAAACCCTGCCTTTTTTATAAACAAACCAAAAAAATCTCAAACACCAGAAGTTACACTTCCATTATTCATGTATTTTTTTTTTTTTAATTTCTAAGAAGCTAATTCATTTTTCTGCCAGGCTACTCATTCTTTAATGTCACATTTATTTATACCTACACCCACACAGAGAGTAAAAAGCATTGCAGCCTGGGCTCATTTCTGGAAGGAGCTCTGCAATTCAGTTCTCTGCTTTTTCTGAGGCGCTTGATGTTCTCTGTTTATAGCAAAAGCTACAACTGAGGTTTTTTTCCTTGGCACTGTTTCCCTGCAGAGTTACTTTAGCTTTTGCAGTACACAAATATATATGTATATTTTAACTCCAGCTTTGAAGTATTCTCAGCAGTAGCTTGATAAATAGATCAGCGGAAAATATAGATATAAGTTGGTGAAATGAATATGGAATTGAGTAGAAAGGGCAAACAGCAGAATAGCAGCACAGTCAATTTAACAACCCAACTTGAGGCTTCATGAAATTTGAATCCTGAGTGAAATCTGTAAGAATGGCCAAAGCAGTTGCATTTCAGTATTGCTGAGACCTGGGCTGGAGACCTGGCCAAGCTGAGCTGTGTCAGAAGGAATTTGCTGGTCGTGGCATTTCCAGGCCGTTGCTTTCCTCTGTCCTGGGGTAAGGGTTGCTGTTAGAAGTGGAGGAGTCACATCCTCCTCTCAACCTGCTCCTAACATGCAGAAAAATAATTCAAAAGCTGCTGGTTCAGAAGAGTGAAGAGGAGATTATTTTTTTCTCATACATTGTTAGCAAACTTTATAAGGCTGCCTTGTTTTGAGGGAGGTTTTATTTTCTGCCCAGTGGGTAACTGAATGGCTGTAACTAAACTGATGGAATTCTTATTTTCTTGTATGCCTTATTTCTTTTTCCATAGGATAAATGTGTCTTTGTGAGGAAATTGCACTTCTTTTAACATTGACATATTGTAAGGCAGGGTAGGGCTGCTTTATTAAAACAAACAAACAAAAAACCCAACAAACCAAAAATACCACTACACCACCAAAACTGTGGCACGTGAATAATTGTGATAGAAGGAAGGTGTGATTTAAGGATAGACTTAAATTGTAGTTTAATTTAAGGGCTTCCTAGTTCATTGCCATTAATTGTTCTGTACTTCTGTAAATTTATAATTGGAATTCAGATATGAATTCATGTGGCTGATCTTAGGGGTCCATGCCCACCCAAGCTATTCTATGAATCTGTGTTTAAAAATTAAATTTTTTGGTTTTTAATCCAGTACTGAAAAAGCCCATTTCTGTGCTGCATTACTGCCTGTTTATTCTGGCAGCTCTATTTTTATCTATTAGTTTTAATGCAAGAAGCCCTCCATGAAGAATTTATGGTTTGGTATTCTTGAATGTGCTGTGTCAAACGCTATTAAGATTTTAAAGCCTCCTAAAGGAAGTGCCTGTAAAGTTATATTAGTTTAGAATCATGATTTTAAAAGTTTAAAAATATGAGAAAATGGGTTAATAAATTTGGATTGAAAAATGCCACAATCTTTAAAACAGAAAAGTATTTGGTTTGGTTTTCATATTTGGAAAATTAAATGAAGTGTTTCTAAATCAAGTTTGAATTTGAGGTTTTTTTGATACCTGAGTAAAGCCTGGTTTCTCTTTGAGTTAACTTGGTAGGTTCCAGTTTACAGCTGAGGACAGAATGTTTGTTTGGGGAAGAAGGTGAGATAAAGTATAAAGATAATATTTTAGTGAACTCAGAGACAGCAAAGTAGCTGAGGGACTTTCTGTCCTTTGTATAAGTAGTTGGTGTCACCTGGATCTTCTGCTTTGCTCCCTCAGAGCTGTCCTGGAGCTGAGGCACATTTGTATGGGAGGAGGTTAATCCTATGTCCCCTTTTGGGGCTGCCTTTCTTAAAAATGGCAATTTCTGCTCTTTTCCCTGAGTTTGCCTGTGTTGTTCTGCTCCTTAGCTCTGTCAAAGCTTTTCATAACTGAGGAAATGAACTAGATTGAGTAGAAAGATAATTGGGTTGTCATTAAGGAATTCAAAATATTGCCAAAACAATAGGTGCCATCCTAAAGATGAATGTTAATTCCATGCAACCTCTGCTTGTTTTATACTGTGATGGCATCTGAGCATGTGTTAGCATTTCAGTTAACTTCTAGAGTCAAAAACCAAAGTTTAAATTCAAATTCTGTGTGCAGCATCTTAGAAAAACTCCTGTAGCAGTAACTAGTAAATGGTTTTATGCTCAGTTTGTTACATGCCTACAGTAGAAACATCTTTGGAGTTTTTAGTGTGAAACCCTATCAGTAAGTGCAGTTTTAAGCTTTGAAGTGTTGTGCTCTTATTTTTCAGATTGTACCTGATCAATTCTCCCGTGGTAAGAGCAGAAAACCTGAGGTTTAAGGAGGAGGGAGTGAGGGATATCCTGAAGGATGTGTTCCTGCCCTGGTACAACGCCTATCGCTTCCTGGTGCAGAACGTGCAGATCCTGCAGCACAAGGTACACATCTGGGGGGCTCAGGGCAAGGGATTTTCTGCTTCTGCAGGGTTAAAGGGAATCAACATTGTAGGGAAATTGAGATTGGAAGGGAGGTCTGGGGTCAGGAGGTCATGTGATCCTTACCTCCGTGTTCTAAGTTGGATCAGGTTGTAGATAATACTTGCTCTTAATTTGTTATTTGCTGTTTGTACCATGCTTTATGAAGCTGTAATCACCTCCATCTTTCTCTTCTTGACTGAGCTTATTAGATATAGAAAGGAGGAGAGGAAGGTGGGGGACTGCCAAGACATGACAGCTCTCATTTCTCACATTAGAGTGCTGTTGAGTCCCTTTTATTTCACATCAGTGGGATGCTACTGCATTCACACTTGTGAGATTGGAGGTCCAGACGTGGTGTTTGTGGGGTCAGGACACACTGAGCAATTAACCTGCTGCTCATCACCCCTGGGAACACCAGGTACAGCCACATGTGCTGGAGGGGATCCTTCTCAGATGTCCCTGCTAAAGCTGGCTCTGTTTTCCTGTCAGTGTTTCCAGAACAGCTGGAGATGTTGCCTTTCTCTTAAAATTAAAACCAAAACACGGTTTATGGAGAAAAAGGGGGTTTTTACCTCGGTATTTATTTCAGGATCCTTGGGTGCAGCACTTGGTCCAGGTGGAATGCCCCGAAAATGCATGCACACTGTTACACTGAAATGCACACAGTTGTAGGCTTTGCAAAATTAGCATATTTATCAAAGATTCCCCAGTGAGAGGCTGGAGTGAAGCCCTCGTTGTGAGGAACCTTCCCCCTGGCTGGGCCTGTCTGAGGTTCCAAAATGTGTTCTGGAGAGGCCCTTGGTGTCTGGGGCTCCCAGGATGTTTGCTCTCCTGGTTTAACGGTGCCATGGGGCTGAGCTGAGTTATCAGCCTTGGGAAGTTACAGTGTGTGGGCTAAAAGCACTGAGAATATATAAAACCATGTAAAAAAAAAGAGAGTTTACTCTTTATAGTATACTATAAAAGAGTATATAAGGGGAGGGGTATAAAAGAAAAAGCAAAAAATCATTCTGGCATCAGAGGCAGCAGATCCCACTGATCCTGCCTTAGTGCTGCTGCTTAGTCTTTGCTGTTCCTCTGAGTGCTGTGGCCAGCACAGCTCCAGCCCAGGAGGGTCTGTCCAGGTGGATCTGTCACTTGGGCTGCACTGTTCCTCTGCACCGAGAGCATTTCTCAGCACCACACACACTGAACATGAGCAGAGCTGCAGATCAGTCAGGAAAGTTATTTTCAGTAGTGGCTGCTGTGACAGTTTCTTGAGCTAACTCATTTACTGGAACTTTAATTATGAATCTGCATTTAAACACTTAACATGGGAATACTCAGTCCTGAATACATTAGCCACAGCAAGAAGATTGTCTTCTGTAACATGACAGTAATTTTTTTAAAAGTTATATTTAAGTGCAACTTAGAAAAAAGATTCAGAAATGGAATGGAAAGAGAGGCAAATCACAAAAGCAATAATGCTTTAGACTTGTAGATCACATTTGAAGTCTACTAAAAATGCTGGATGAGTGACAGGAGTTTCTACATTTCCAGCGTGAAAGCAAGATTAAAATTTCTTTCTTATAGTAATTTTTCATTAAAATTGAAGATTTGATGTGTATATTGTATAGTTTCTATTGAAACCAATTTTAATCTTTCAGCTAAAATGAATGACAGCAGGTTAATGCATGCTTTTATGGAGGAGTGGGAGCTAAATAAAAAGTCCAAACCTTGTACTCCATGTGCAGTTGCAGTGGCAGCCTGGTCACTGTGGAGAGCTGCCATTTGAATCAATAAAGGCAGCTGACTTCAGAAATCAGTACAGTAAACAGCTGACTTAAACAATTGGTTTTATCTGTTTTAGCAGCCTCTTTGAGGAAGAAGGTTTGCTAACTCCAGATCCTAATATTTAACAAGTCTTTTTTTTAGGATCCCTAGACAGTCTTCATCAGACAAATGTAGATGTTACCCCCAAAATACACTTGATTATCCTGTGTGACCTTTGATTTGTCTAAAGGGAACTTTGTAGCTTTTTGCTGTGATCCCACTAAATTTTGCAGTGTCAGCTCAGTTGGGGATGGAAGACCCCAGTGGAAAAATCCAGATGCTTAAGGAAGTAGTTTTGGTAATTCAGCAGATGGATTTTTTCTTTCTAAATAGTCAAATCCTTCGTATGCACCATGTTAGGCAAAAGAATGTGCTATTGGAGGTGATAATGCTTAAATTAGATTTCATGCACAGGTTTAAGCAACTTAATTGTATTCTGCTTTCTGCAAGAGAGAAAGTAAAATCCCAGTGACCTGGATCAGGTATAATAACGATTTAATGCTTCTTGTAACTCCTCCTTTAATTGTAGTTGGTTAATGACTGCTGACCTCACACTGGGATTGCTCCTCTTCTGCATTTCTTTCCTATGAATCTTCTCCTTTGTACTGTGAACGTGGATCCACAGTTTCTGGGTTGAATAATCCAAACAGATTTTTTCATCTGGACTCTGAGGGAAGAGAAAGTCTAAAGACTTTTAAAACCTGCTGTTAAATAGTGTTTGTAAATCTCAGGGAAAAAACCCAATACCTGTTTCCAACCTGCTGTAAGAATGTTCAGGGGGAAGGAGACCAGGCACAGCCATGGTTTTGCTTGCAAGGCCCTGCAGAACCAGCAAAGTGCTGCCATTTCTCAGATGGCTGCAAACATCAGTGCTCTGGAAAGCAGCACAAATGCACTCTGTGCGTGTTGGGTGCTAAAAATTCCAGCTGTTTTTTCAGCTTGCTACATTCATCTGTGTTTTAATGTGTTGAAATTGTCACGTGTTCTTAAAAAAGTAATGGTCTCGTTTCTAGGATCCATCTGCATAGTAAATTCCTTAGAAATGCCTCAGATCCTCCTGGATGAAGGAGTTGTGTAGATTCAAGGATCCTGCCCCGTGTCTGGAGGCTAGGGCTCACCCTGCCCACGGGGAAAGGAGGACTGGCACTGCTTTTTATCTGCTTTAACAGACCCAAATCCCTGACCTCCTGGGCAGTTCAGAGTTGTGGCGAGGCAGCAGTGGGAGACAGGTTTTCCACAGCTCCTCCTCTTACATACCTGTGTCTGGAATTCAGTGTTTGCTGGTTGGAAACCAGTGTAACTCAGGGAAGATTCCAAAACACTGGTGGCTGACAGGTAACTGCATATAGAAGTTTGATTATATACCCTGATGACTTGGAAATGTGCTTTGTGTTTTTATGATAGGATGAGGGAAGAGAATTCCTTTACAATGAGAACACAGTTAAGGAGAGCAATAACATCATGGATAAATGGATTCTTTCTTTCACCCAGTCCCTCATCCAGTTCTTCAAAGCTGAAATGGCAGGTATGCATTTTTGCTCAGGGGGTCTGGGGGTGTTTCATGTTTGATTGCAGAACTTGCCTTTCCACACAGATTCCCAAATTCCATGAAAAGCTTTGGTAAAAGGAAGGAAATCTTTAACCAGCTCCCATAAACCATGGAATGCTGCTTTCATGGGTGTTAAGTCAGATTTTGCTATGCTTGTTCATGAGATTTCAAAAAGTGATGAGGCTTTTTTTGTCACAGCTAATCCTGTGAGCTCAGTGATGGAGCTTGTTGCTGTAACAACGTCTGCTGCAGTGCTTGGAGCAATTAATAATATTATAATAGTCACTGAAAGACAGCAGTGAAGAGGAAGCCAAATAGAATTTGGAGAAGCTGTAAAAAAAGGGATAAAATGGGCAGTACTCAAGTCAGCTGAATAAAATAATTTTGAGAGGTATATGAGCACTGGCAATAAATTTTTCCCTGGTATAGTTCCACAGAGAGGGTTTCTTTGGAATCACACTGTGGGAGTGTGTAGAGCAGGGTGGTTGGTATTAGGATATGGCACAGCTGTAAGAAGGTATTGTCCAGGTTTTTCTCTCTGCTTGTATGGGAGGATGTTTTTCATCATCCCATACCTCTCATTGCTCACATTACATTGGGGCACTTAATTGCAAAGAGGAGATGCTGCAAGAACACCCTGAAGTAGTTGATAAACTTGTGGATGAAGTCACGGTGGGATTTGAAGAGGTTTTGGTGCATTTGAGGGCACTGGAATCCCAGAAATTGGAAAGAAGGTGACTTTGGCCATTGTCATTCCTGTTATGAGTAAACAAATAACCCCCCTCATTCCTGTGGTCTTAAGGTACCCTCTGAAGAATTTTTAGAAGCCTTGGGCTTGGGAAGGAAAGTGTTAAGTGGGATAAGAGATAATAAGGAAAGAGCTAAATGCCAGATGTGTTTGAGGACACAGGACAGTCCTGCCTTCACTCATCTCCTGCTTTCCCCTCTGATGTGATGGTCACTCTCACCCAGACCAGTCTGATGAGTTTATCCTGCTGTGGTAGATAAATCATTTGGTATGAGCAAAATTCATGTGAGCTCATCTAAGAACATTTCATTAAAGGAAGAAAGAATCCTCAAGCTACCCAACCTAGAGAATGATGAAACCTGGCTCTCATTGATGGAAGTGTGGCTTCTTCCTGCAAGTTGTTATCCTTGAAATTTGATGGTGATTTGTGTTGAGTTTTATGTGTTGCCAAGCAGAAATAAGCAGTGCCTGGGCAGGTTTATGGGCTTCATGTAAAGAGGAAAATACTCTGAGGGACAGCAGAAAATTCATTTGTGAGTTTGTGAACCTGGGATCTTGGATCAGTGCATGGTTTAAACAGAAATATTTGTAGGAAGGTAAATATGGGGGTAGAAACTTGAATTCTCTGCTCTGGGTTTCTGAGAGGAAGATGAAGCTGACAAAAGGGATGTGTCAGTGACCTTCTTTCCAAAGTAAGAAGATCTTTCCAAGCAGGAGAAGAGAGTTCCTGTTGGAAAATGACAGTGTAAAGGTTTCCAAGGCAGGAGTGTTGATATGAAATGCTGTTGTCCTGTGGTAGATGAAGATAATATCGTGTGCTCATCAAATGAGTGGCAGTCTCATTTGGATGGGATTAATAAACAGAATTTTTCAATTTATTTTTCTGCATAACCTCTGGATTCAGTCAGGCAGATCTTAATGAGCTGCAGTGAATTTGTGCACTGTGACATGACACTCTGGTGCTAATCTCTTCTACAAACCCCTTTTGGAATTTTTTTTTTTTGAAAAAGATTTTCTACTTCATATCACCTCAAGTAGGAAAAATGTTAGGAAGAGACAAGGGAAGATTATAATGGTGACTGATAATGCCAAATGTTTGATAAAGGAAATAAATAAAAATATAAATTCCTGCAGTTGGAGGTGATGGGGTGTAAGAACACACAGGTTTGAAACTGGCAGTACTGAGGAGACCCCACTGACTGGGGAAATGCTGCAGCTGGGCTCTGCTTCTTCCCTTTCATCCAGTGTCTTTTAGAGAGGAGCTGAATTTTACACCAGTCTCCTGCCTCTGGAAACATGTTTCCATGAAGTCCAACTTATGTTAATTTTGCCCCAGTTTCTCCTGGCACTTGGAGAGGTGGCAGCGCCAGCCCGAGTGGGGTCAGTGTGGGATTGACCTCACCTGAAGGGGCTGAAGCTGTGCCACCTCCAACTCTGGGCTGCTTGAGAGAGCCTGGAAGAACTCCAGAGAGGGGGAACAGCCCTCTGCTGGTCCTGGATGGGGAGAGCTTTGCCTTCCAGGAGTGTGTGCAACTGGAGAAAAGGAGGCCCAGCCCCATTCCCAATATTCCTGGAAAATGGCACATATGTTGAAACTGGACGTGTTCCAGGGGTGTTAAAATTCTGTATTAAAAATCAAGAAGGCTTATTAGGCTTTTTATTTTCTACTAAAGTGCCCAAGACATGCACTTATTTTAGTAAAACATCTTTTCTCCTGATGACTGAAATTTAAAGAAATGTGCAGTGTCTCCACATACATCCACGGCTTTTTCCTGAGTCAGAAAAAAGCAGATTTCACAATTTGGTTACAGCTCTTGGGAACAGAAAGGCATTTTTCCAGGCTAATACTGTATGTCTTGATAAAGATACATTGTTCCTGAAGGGTAGGATTTTTGGTTATTTTAAAATTTGTTTATAACAGGTCTCCTAACTAAATAATGTACAGACAGAGGAAAAGTTAGGATTTTTTAGGAATACAAATTCCCCATAAGACATAAATAATGTCTTCCCAACCATGGTGTGAATCTTCTGGGCATTTCCTTTGTAGGTTTAAATCCCAGTTCTCTGCCTTCACAAACACTTCTGTTGTACAAAACACAGTGAAAAGTGTGGTGGAGCTTTTAAAGCCAAGATCCAAACTGATTCAGAATGGAGATCAAGAAGCTCTTAGCTTTTAGAGGAGTTAAATACAAGTTTTTCCTTAGAAAATTGAGTCCTGTGTAAGATCAATCCTCCTCTGCCCCCCCCAGTTTTCTCAGGAAGAGCTGAAATTTGTTTCCCTGTTGTGTAGTGAGGCTGGTGATGGCCTTGGTGCTGGCAGCTTTCCACGATTTCAGTTACACAGAACTTGAAAATACAGCTCTGTTTATCTCTTACCTCATCAGCTTTGCTGCTACGTCGCATTTTAGCTTACCCTGTTACTTAGAAAAATAGTGAAAAACTGTAATTAATTCGGGGAGACTTGGTTGAAGTAGGTGTCTCATTTTAAATCTGCTGAGCAAAAGGAGGAAGCGTTGGCAGTAATTAAGAAAATTTTATTTTCTGGTTCTGCAATAATTTCTGTTCAACTTGCAGCTCCTTGGCTGCGTTTGCAGCATGTGCAAATGGAGGATTTGCCCAATCCCCTGCCATTAATAGTCTCTTATCCACTATCCTCTTTACCAGTCAGATAAAAGCATAAGGCTCCCATAATGTCTGTTTGTGTGGGATTAGGGAAGCAATTTGGGGCGGGGGGTGTTTGGCTTGAGCACGAGAATGATGCTGTGCATATTCAAAATCCAGTTTTAACATGATCAATATTTCAGCCGCTTTTTGGAGCTCGCTGCTGCTCCAGTGCTTTGTTTAACACCAGGACCGTAGATGATGATGTGATTTATAAGTGAGGAGCTTGCAGAGGGCAGATTTGAAGTGCAGGAACCATTTTCCCTTGCAGCTTACAGGCTGTACACGGTGGTGCCTCGGCTGGTGAAGTTTGTGGATGTTCTGACCAACTGGTACGTCAGAATGAACCGCAGGAGGCTCAAGGTAGGGATCAGCTGCTGCAGTCCTGCACTGGCAACAAAGACAGTCCCTGCTGATGGGATTCTCGTGGCAGCTCCACACAAGATCTCGGCTTTAAATGCTGTCACTTTGTGCCTGAGAGAGGCACAAAAGTTAACTGTTTTCTCCCCTCTCTGATTTGTGGGAAAAACCAACCAAAATGCCCAATAATTTTGTTGCACTTGCTGGTTGGAATTGAGCAGAGTAATTACAGTTTGGGAAATGAGTGTATTGCATTACTTTTAAAGCCTATTGAAGTGCACTTCCGGATCCTAAAATCGCTTTTTTTCTTGGTGAATTCTTCATTTTAGGGTGAGAACGGGACTGAGGACTGCATTATGGCCTTGGAAACCTTGTTTAGTGTCTTGTTCTCCATGTGCAGACTCATGGTATGGGAATTACACCCCACTCTGAATAACACTTCAATGCAGTTAATGTAAAAGCATCTTTGTGTAGCACAGTTCGTTTTCCATCTCTCCCTTTTATTTGCTTATCTGCCCCATGGTAGTGAAAAGAAGGCCTGTATCACCTGATTGATAGGGACACGTTATAATCTCTTCCCTGATTCCCAAAAATAACATTTAAATATCAGGAAGGAGATAAATAAGCAGCATGAATTCCATTATTTATTTCAGTCTGCATTTTGAATAACATCCCAGTTGCAGACAGTGTGTAAGCATTGTTTTTGCTGAACTGTCCTTATGTAATTCATGGTATTACTGATTCATAATGTACAAGCAATAAAGGAAAGCTGGTGATTGAATGCAACATTACAGGCACCATATACTCCATTTATCACTGAGCTGATGTACCAGAATCTGAAAACACTCATTGATCCAGCCTCGGTCCAGGAAAAGAACACTGAGAGCATCCACTACCTCATGCTCCCCCAAGTCAGGTAAGAGGCAGCTCTTAGGTGGCAAAATGGGGTTTGGTTGTTTGTTGGGGGATTTTTGTTCATTTTTGGGGTTTGGGGTATTTTTGATTTCACAGAACAGTGCTCCCTCACTTGTGTTTAAAACTGCATAACAAGAAAACAAATTTCTTTAATAATGTAAATGTTCCTTTGTCACTGAAAAACTTGAGGATGCTAGTGAACATGTTCTTTTCTGTGAGCACAGGATGTTTATATTTTGATTAAGACCGGATGAATTTTAGTCTCTTTGCTGTAGAGCATTTCACTTGCAGTGCATTTGACACTCCACCCTCAGTTTTAGCTGGGAATTTTCTTTTCCCTCCACATTTAGGCAGTGGATCTGTGTTACCTTCACGGACTGGAGATAGTAAGGAAAGCAGTTAGGAGGAATGCATGTTCCCAGTTCATAATATTTTGTTATGGTAGGCAGGAATATCCCTTTTTATTCCTCAAACTGTGTGTTGACTCAAAGCTGTGGTGCCTAACTGTGAAAGGCCCTAAAGGATCAGGAGATCACTGGTATTGCAGTGGATTAAGTTAGTTCGTGCATTTAATTCCTGCAGCACTCTCTGCTCTTGGTCCCTGAATATAAGAGAAAAAACTTCCTTTCAGCTTTGCAGCTCAGTGTGAAAACCCTCAAGGATAGGAGACCTGCTCTTGATTCTTCACAGTTTAGAAATTTAAACCTTCTCTAATGGTTTATCTTTTTATGGCTGCTGCATCCTTCGAGGAGGCTGTATGGTCTTTGTGAGAGCTTTAATAGTGAGAGTTACTGCAACAGGGACCTGGAGATTGACATAATGATGGTGCTGATTTTCTGTTCCCTGGGCAAGTGCTGTGAAGAATATGTAATCAAGGAATGCCACCCTCGTCAGGAAGCTGCCAGGAATAGGTTTGGGCTCCTGTAGAAGGGAGTAAGGGAGGATGGGGAGCTGTTTGCAGGGACTCAGTTCAGGCATGGGCTTAGCACCAGCATTTAAAAGTGGCTTAGTCACTCTTCACTGCCATTAGTGCTGACTTGCTGCTGCATCATGCAAATGTGGGATGTATTTGAGGCTTGCACCACTTTCCTCTAAGTGTGTTTTGTTTGGGTTTTTGTCTGTTACTAGTTTGTGGAATATATAGGATCCCCTATCTATTAGTTGTTCCCTTGTCCCATAAAAAACTGCCTTTTCAAATCCAGATTATTGTTGAAGTTTGAGTTTCAAAGCACATGATTGCATTTACTTTGAAAGCTTTCTGATTCAGCATGAGGACAGTATTGTCCATTAACAGGAAGAGAGATTTTTGGATGCAGCTGTAGAAAATACCACTTCACCAGTATGGTGAGTGCAGATAAAGCTGAAGGACTTGGCCACTTCCACAGCTGAGCTTGACTCACCACCTGTGTTAAAACCGCACCGAGGTCGTGCTTGGTTGCTCAGTGTCTGAACAGATGGGTTGCATTAAATTTTGTGGATTTGCATTCAGTCTGTGAAAAATACTGTCATGTTGTGGCTCTGCAATGTTGTTCAGTGATGGCAAGTAATATTGGAATGCTGCCACATAATCCTGTATGAAGCTTTCTGGAAGCAAAATATTCCATCTTGTAATTTCCACGTTTCCAAGTTGTTGGAGGATCATCCTGAAGCACTGGCTTTTGGAAGAACAAAAGCTTCAAAATATGGTAGTACCATCTGAAAGCCCAAATAAAGCAGATACTTCAGTTGTAAGTTTTGCTTCAACAGCTCTGTTTTTCTGGCCAGTCCTTACTGGAGTTGTGGTTTTCATCCCAGTACTTTTGCTCCTTAGATTACAGCAAGTATCTGTGTTCATTTCATTTTATTCATATCTGTCTTTTTAACCAATACCTCTGCTCTTGCTTTGATACCTGAGTGGTTTTAAAGGAGCTTCCCAATGAGTGCATCTACTCAACAAATCAGCAAAAACACATTTTCAGAACATCTCACTGCTTGTACATTTGAAACAAGATGTAAATGTCAGCTCGCTCAAAAAAGAAAGTCAAAAATCCAATCCCAATTGTCTCCTTACCCCAACCCCAGGAAAAACCCCAAAAGGCAAAAAAACCACCAACCCTACCTTGCCTCAATATGGAAGGGTGTTAAAATTATTGAGCCAGGAAAGATGATGAAACTCTAAAACATCAAGCTCAAATACCTGCAATTTCTGGAAAAGATGATAAATTGAGATCCAGCGAATTGTTGTTAGAGGGAATTAATTGTTGTTATAAGTACCCTTTATAATAGCTTTCTACATCTTCTTATGATATTATTAATGTAAATTGTACTTTTTATTGGCTATTACTAGAACAGGTTGTATGACTCAATCCTCTCCACCTTGTGAGAGGTGCTAACAAAAGATATAAAAATAGCTCTGCTATTTGTTTTCAGCAGGTTATTTCTTCCTCATCTTCTCCACAAAGGGAAAGGAAGAGCCTGTTTGTTCATTTTTCAAATTGCCCCAACCAGGGCATAATTGAGTCTGTTGCAGGAAATGTCAGAGAAGAGGGTAAAATGTTTTCAGTCTGCTCAAAGAGATGTGATGAAAATGAAGCAATTATAATGTTTCCTTTCTAATCTAGGGAGGATCTCATCGACAAAAAAATTGAAAGTGCCGTTTCTTGTTTGCAGTCTGTGATTGAGCTGGGACGAGTGATCAGAGACAGAAAAACCATCCCAGTCAAGGTTAGAACTCCTCACATCTCCTGTCATACCTTGGAAATGTGTAACAGCTTTCTGACTTTGGGTAAACCTGGGGAAACTGAATAATTAAGTTTCTGGTTTTTGGTTTTTTTTTTCCAGTATCCTTTGAAAGAGGTAGTAGTTATCCACCAGGATCCAGAAGCTCTGGAAAACATCAGGTCTTTAGAGAAGTACGTGCTCGAGGTAAGAATGTGATGTTTAAGTGGATTGTGTTTGTTGGTTACCTGAACAACCATCCCTGTTGACCATATTAGCAACTCGGAGATAAAATGAATTTCCAGGAGAGCTGTAATGAAAGGGGATATCAGTGGGTGATGTGCCAAAGTCAGTTTAGTGTAGAGAAATCATCCTACAAACTGAGCACATTGGACTATGAGGCTGTTAGAATCTGACTGGTTTGTATTCTCTGAAACACATCTTCAAGGATCAGTGACATAACATTCTTGTTCTGTGTCCCCCAAGCACTGGCAGTGCAGGATCTGAGGGGTTTTTCCCTTGTGCAGAAATGGGGTGGCCCTCATCCTGTACCTGTTCTTGGCAGGTTAAGGATTCTTTCTTCCCTTCAGTGAGGTATCTGTAACAGCAGATCTGCTCACGTGCTTAAAATGCGCTGTCATGTTGTGGTTGAAGTTGCCATTGTCAAGATCAGCTGCTTCAGCTTGACAGAGAGAAATGTGCTTCTTGCCAAGGAGGATCAGCTCGCCTCACTTGTCCTGGTGAGGGAAGCCATGTCAGTCAGGGGATTCAAGAGATGATGCAGAGGAAGACCTCTGAAACTTATGTTACATAAAATTCCAGCAACACCAGCTTCCCCCAAGCCTAAAGACACATCTAGGGAAAGTCTTTAAAAATTCTGCTGGGGGAATGAGCACTGGCTCAGGAGGTCACGGCTCAGTGCACAGGACCTCTGCATCAGTGCTGTGTGCTGCTTGCCTTCAGTTACTGTGGGAGTTAAATGCTTAAGAATTGTTCACTAGAGGAATTTTAATTAAAAATACAGTAATTGATTTGCAAGTGGGACTGTAAAGCTTTTCTGTCATGTTAACTTATTGATTATTGCTCTTAGACTTGGCAGTTATGATCCCTTGCTTCAGAATTGCTGTTATTATTAATTATAATCATTTCAATACCTGGGTCTCTTCAACAGCAGAATTTTGTGACATTTAGGTTAGTGTCTGTCCCATTTTTTGGATCTGAAAAATGGATTTGTAGATTCTAGAGGATTCACTTTTAAGGGAGATGAGGTTTGCTTTCTCAAATTACTTCCAAAAGGGTAGTTGCCAAAATTTGTGATCAGCTTCTACAGCTAATGAAAGGTAACAAAAGAAGCTAACAGTTTGTAAATTATTACCTAATTGGATTGTACATTAGTATGTTTTGATGTGTATTCCTCTGCTACTGCAGACAAAGGTGTCCCTTCTGGAGAGATGAGTTGCAACAAACTCGGATGCCTTTGTGGAAGCACAAACACAAAGTACTGTCTATTGTCCTCGTTTTATTATGTGTCTTAAAATTCAACAAGCTGCTGCTGGAGCTTAGTGTGTGTTTTATTGTACTGCATGGCAATCAATCCTGTTGTTTACTGGATGGTGCAGAGCTAAAGAGGTCAGTGATTACAGGCAGGCTGGGCGGCATTGCTTGGGCTGCATTTGCAGCTTTGTTCATCAATCTCCTGCCTATTCAGAGCTTTAGAACCTTCAGTGATTGCCAGGAGTAAGTTTGCAGATGCCAGAGGTAATGGGTAAGGAGAATTACACCATTTAATTTTGTGTAGTTGCTGACAAAAGAATTGGAAAAACATACTTGTCAATTCTTCAGAAATTTCATTCATGGCTTTTGCAGAAGGAGCTGTAGTCTTTGATCTGCAGTGCTGCTCTCTCATCTTCAGAACACAGCAAGTCATTTAAATAAATGGATTTTAATATTAGAATTCCCCAGATTATAGAGTTGTCATGCAATAATAGCCAAGCTCACAAAATAAAATAAACCCAGAAGGCTTTTAGCAACTGGACACAGTTGCATTTTATTCATTTCTATTTGAGGCCTTTTACAAGCCTGGGTCAGGATTCTCTTCCCAGCTGCTTCCAGGGGAAGGTTTTATCTGACTAAATTTGACTCTGTGCACAGTCAGAATCTTGTTTCCATCCATCTTTTGTATTCCCTCCAACCCCCAGCCCTGTGTGGGGCTGCTGTAAAACAGAGAAAATTGACTTCTGCATCAAAACCAGCGACTGAGCCTGTGGCGGGGCTGAATTATCTGACACAGGAGCTGTGGCTGGGGGGCCCTGCAGTCTTTCATTTCTTACACTATTACATAATGAGTACTTATTTTCCTTTTCAGGCTGCCTGCTTAGAGAGCCCAGGCCAGCTGAAGCACAGCATTTCTGACATTTCTCTGTCTCTCTTCTGAGGACTGGGTATAGCTGGGGCACGTGGCACCAGCAAAAGGCTCCTGTATGTTCAGGCATTCCATGTACAGCTCTTGCAGCTGGTCATGGGAAGGGCAGGCTGCTTCAGTGTGTCCACATGAGACTTGAAAGATGTGTTAAGGAGCTAATTTTGAGTAATTAGGAAGATAAAATTAAGAATTATTTTAAGTCAAAGCTCTGAGACTGATATAAACAGACCTAAGATACAGATTTGCCTGTTTTTCTAAGACTCATTCTGGGTTTTTAAATGGATAATGTGTACAAAAGAATGATTTCCTAATCTAATTAGTATAGAAAACTTGTCCTGATGGAGTTGGCTTCTCTGTGATTTATCTAATCAGGTCCAAAGTCATCTTTCAATTTGTGCTATTTTTTGGATTATTATTTCTTTTCCCCCATGAGGTTGTCATTTACAACTCTTGGGCTCATTTCCAGCAGCACCCCATTGAAACTGAATTTCTGAAGTGCGTAATTTTCATTAGATTTCCTAAAAGATGTATTAAATAAAATTAGATTCAGTTGTGTTCTTGGCTCCTCATGTCAGTAGGACTTCCTAGGGAATTAGGCTGCAGCTCAGAGGTTGTATTTAAGCATTATTTCTCAATCCAAATGTTTGGCTACTTGCTAGTCCTGTCATGCTGGTGCTGCCATTTACTTCTGCTTCCTAAATGCCTTGGAGCAGCTTGTTTGCCAAGCGCACCTGGTGATGCTGTAGGATGGTGATGGGAGCTTTAACCACCATCCAGTGGGCATTAAACACCAAATGCTTCAAATATTGGGCAGCGTGGCAGACAGAACCTGCTGGATTAGAGTGAAATGCACATGCAGGTCTGTGCCTCATGTTTTCCAACTCCAGTCATATCCCCCTTCAGCTTTCTTCTCTCCAAAGAGTTCCAGCCTTGGTCGTTCCTCTTATCAAAACAATGCTGTCCTCTCAGTTGCTGTGTAAAATTTCTCACAGCACCACTATGTTCCCTTCAGATAAGGGGACCAAATCTGCATTCTCTAACTCAGAAAAATGGGCACACACATTCCTGCAGTGTCTGGGGCTCTCCTGAAGTCCATGCAGGTTTTATAAAGCTGTTTTGGCTGTAGGGCACAGCCAGAAGCTTTTTGGAGCAGGGTGGTTTTCTATGCAGTGAGGAGCTGGGATGAACAGGTAAGGAAGGAGACAAAATGAGGCTGTTTTGTACAACCTCAACCACAAAATGGTTGGTTATGGTTTCCTGGCTCGATGTGTACTGAAAGGACAGTTGCAGCAAAATTTTCTGTCCTGAGCTCTGCCAGGCCATTGGCTTCAGCCACTGCACACAGAGGGAATGAGCTTAGCTCTTCAGGCAGATGTGAGGAGGAAATACAAAGAGCTTTTGAGTAGGGGGCTGATTGAGGTGAGAGCTCTCTGTTAATAACAGAGAACTGCCACCCGGAGGCTGAGGGTGAGGATGGGGTCTGCTGCTGAGGGTGAGTTCAGGGTTGGGTTCATTTGCTCTCCCAGCGTTGGCCATAGGGACAACCCCGAACAAAACTCGCACCTTTACCCTGCCCTGGCTGTTGTGTTCAGCTCGTGTCCCGTGTCTCTGTTCCTGCAGGAGCTGAACGTGCGGGCGCTGACGCTGTCTGCGGACAAGGCCCGGTACGGGGTGCGGCTGCGGGCCGAGCCTGAGCACACCGTGCTGGGCCGGCGCCTCAAGGGCGCCTTCAAACCTGTCATGGCTGCCATCAAGGAGCTGAGCAGCGAGCAGCTGGAGAGATTCCAGGAGACAGGTCTGTAGTGGGACAAACCCCTCAAGGGCGGCCAGGTATCCTTCTGTGGGCTGAGGGGGGCTTAAGGCCTGCTTCCCTCTTATTATCCCTCTTCAGTTGTATTGAGGAAAAAATTTGGGGTTTATTGTTTTTCTGACAGTAGATTAGAAATGGCCATGGACACTGATCTTAAACTGTTCTCCTCTTAAATGGTTTCTTCCTGTCCGGGGAGGTTTAGAGTGGATATTAGGAAAAGGTTCTTCATTCCCAGGCTCCCCAGGGAATGGTCAAGGCTGCCCGAGCTCCAGGAGCGTTTGGATAATGCTCTCAGGGATGCACAGGGTGGGATTGTTGGGGTGTCTGTGCAGGAGCTGGACCCAGTGATCCCTGTGGGTCCCTTCAGGATGTTCAGTGCTGCTGGAAGGCCAAGATGAAGCAGAGAATAAGCTTTCTGTGAGACTGAATCAGACTGGAACTGAGTATTAGTGCAGTAGCTTTTATTGTAAAAGCATTCCTTCAATTCCAGAGTTACAAGTGTGAATTTTGCAGCTATATCTGTTTAGTGAACTGCTTAAATGGAAATTTGGAGTTGGTGGAGTATACAGGTTATTTTTAAGTTTTATTCCATTCAGATGGTTCCACACAAACAGTTGCTGAAGTGCCTGTGTTTTAGTGAGGTCTACTGCCTGGAGAAGTGCTTGTGTGAAAAATGGGAATGTGGGATAATTCAGTGCTGCTTACTAGTGCTTAACTGCTGTTTGGCTGCATTGGCGATGTATACATTGCACGTTTTTGAAGTCTCATACTTGGTTAAAGCTTTCTGAGTTTAAAATTGGGATTTTTACTTGGATGGTAAGAGATGCTCTCTATCTGCCAACCCTGCAGGCACCATTGTTGTGGAAGGACACGAACTCCATGGGGAAGATCTCCGTCTCATGTATCAGATGACAGAGGGATCTGCCCAGTTTGAGGCACACTCCGATGCTCAGGTATTTTATTGGTTATTTCCTCTGTTTCTTTTTTTTTTTTGATTAAGGAAGGAGTTCCTCTGGAAGCAACAGGAGAATGGTGAGGTGAAAGCTGGCTTGGGTTTGTTAGTTCAGGTAGTTCAGCATGTCCCAGGAGTGTGTGAATCCTGCAGCTGTTCAATACTCTCTCCACCATCATATTTTGTACGTGAGGAGCTCTCTAAAAGCATCCTGAGCTCCTGAGTGTGTTACTTCCACCTTGTTTCAAGTTTGTCACCTGTTCATCGGTGTTCTCTGCCTTTGTGGTGGTTTGAGACAAATTCAGGGGAAAATATTCATATATGAGCAGATATATATGAGCAAATAAATGAGAGCAAAACCTTTGCTCAGGTTTTGGTGCTGCTGGATGTGACCCCAGACCAGTCCATGGTGGATGAAGGAGTTGCCCGGGAAGTGATCAATCGCATCCAGAAGCTTCGCAAGAAGGTGAGGAATCAGTGGGGTGAGACGAGACATTTTCATTTCCTTTTCAGCAATCTGGGCAATATACAGCAGAAACTGACCTTTTTAATTAAACATGAAGCCCTGTATAATTTACTCCTGATGTATGACTTTCTAACTGGATTCCCTTGCAAGAGCTCTAAAGGATGTGTAGAGAAAATTTTCATGGGACATGTTATTTTGGAAAAGATACCTGTGGAGTTAAGGCTGTATAAATCATAGCTTCATAGAAAAATCTGGGTTGGAGAGGACCTTTTTTCAGCATAAGACTGAAAAAATTACACAATTCTACACATAGAAATTTTGTGTATTATACATATTTTAAAAAATACCTGTGTAGATTTTGTGTACTCATATACATGCACACCTCTATCATGTTTTATTAAAAAAATGTATATCTATCCACACCTATGTAGATTTATATATTTTAATGTTTTTTGCATATATAAAACTTATATAGATTTAATTCTTTATAAAATCTAACCAGGAAATATGGCCATGCAAACTCTCTCATGTGTTACTGGATGATTTAAATTTAGTTCTGTAATGCCATAAGGCCATAATTTATTTTCACTATAATGAATATCAAAATACTTAAACTTGCCTGAACTCCCATATTTTAAGATTCTTGATGTTTTGACAGAAGGGTGATTTTTTTCCTAACTCTTTTGGGGAAACTTCTTACAAATGCTTGATAAACAGATTTTTTTTTGGCTTAACAAGAATTCCTGTGAGTGCTGTCAGTAATGTCTGTGTGTCCTACAGAGGAACCTGGTCCCCACAGATGAGATCACAGTGTACTGCAGGGCCCTGCCCCAGGGGGGGTACCTGGACACTGTCATCCAGCACCACGCCGAGTTCATTTTTGCCACAATAAAGGCAGACTTGAAGCCTTACCCGGTGCCTACCTTGAAGGAAATTCTCATCCAGGAAACAACCCAAGTAAGAAGGAAAAGCACTTCTTGCACAGCTCGTCTGGTTTGCTTTTAACCCAACAAACTGCTCCAATTAAAGAATAATCGTGTCAATATTTATTTGTGGCATAGGGCAGATAGTGTTTTCTATTTATGACTTTCTGTATTAGTCCTTTTTGGTTTATGAAAGAAAATAGTTGGGTTCTGCATGCATGTTGTTTTTGAAAATCAAGCTCCTTGGATACCAGAGTAAATAAATGAGGCAGTTGTTTGTGTAAAGTTAATACATAGTTATTTGTACTTGGATTAGTGCATTGTTTAAACAGCCAAAATATTGTTGCTCTGATTTTAGATTAATGGACTTTTGTATTAGGACTGTCCTTTGAGGCTAAATTTGGCTTAAGACCAACTTGTTTAATATTTAAGGATGTTTTTTCCTCTGCCCTGTGTTGCTGAAGTTTTCTGTTGTAAAAGTGTAATTTCAGAGAGTTCAAATCAGCAGCAATTTCTGTTGTTTTCTTTGATTGCTTCTTCTGATGTATTTGATGGTAGTTTTGCTGTGGTTTTCAAACTTACTATATTCAAAAGACATTCCTATCAGAACTGTGAATGAACCATTCTCCAATGTAAATGTCCTGCTGGACCACAAAGATTAATTCACACAAGAGTGTGTAGGATCTGTCAAACCTGAAATTTGATTTACAGAATGGCTGGGAAGGCAGGGAATAGCTGAAAGGAAAGGGCACATTTCATCCATCTTACTAGTGTGTTTAAAGGAAATGTTTTGTAGTTACTAATGGCACTTCTGAAGTTGTACAGATTTGAATCAAAGCCCTGCTTGGCCTTTTTCAAAACTATCAGTTCAATCTAGTGCCAAACACGGGGAAAACACAAAGTAAATACTGTGGTTGAGAAATCACTGAAAATCTTAAAGTTTCTTTTGAGTACTTATTTGATACTTCTGATGGACAATTTGATCAAATCTGAACTGGAATGTAAAAGCAGCTGGAAAAACAGTGCTGGGAAGCACCTCTCTGGTTGCCTGCCTCACATCATCTCTTTCATCTCTCTTTTTCCCCAGCTGAAGGGATCAGAGCTGGAAATCACACTGGTCAGAGGAGGAGTGTGCCAGTCTGTCGGCCCAGCCTGTGCCTACGTCAACCTCAAAGTTTGTGTCAATGGGACAGAGCAAGGTAGGAATGAATGTCTCCAGCTTGATTTGTCAGGGCTGGTGTAAGGGAGAGTTTGGAAAAGCTGTGATCACTGCCAGAGCCTGAATTCATTTAAAAGATGCTGCAGCCTCCCTTCCAACAGGAGCTTTAAATAATTCTTGAAAATAAGTTTATTCAAAGCAAAACCACATTTGTCCATGATTTCTTCTGGGGGAAGCACTCAGGTGTGCACAGGAGTTGTTACTCCTGCTCCAGAGAGGGTTGGTGTGTGAGTATCTCTGTGTGTGGGGTGCACTCTCTGGATTTGGGGGTGTGCTTGAGAATTTGTAATTCCTGCTGCAGCACTGGGCAGTGGGTGAGGCCTGCTCGTGGAGGAGGAGGTGGTTTGAAAGCTCAGACATCTCTATATGAAGATAGAGATGAAAAGACTACTTGAAACTAGAGAATAGCCTGACTGTGTCTTGGGCAGTGGACATGAGTGCAGTGATGTTTTTACGAGGGTGAGTTATGTATTAAAAAGAGAGAGAACTAAATGCACTTAAGGAATTTTTTTCCTCTGTACTGACTGTTTATCTATGGAAGTGTGCCTTGTTGAACGTGGTCAGAGAGCTGCTCTGAGTGAGAATGAATCCAGCTGGAGAAGCTGGTGAGGGCACAGTCTGGCAGCTTTTAACCAATCCTGGGTTGTACTTCAGTGACATACAAATGAGGCTGCCTTGTTCATGAAAGCAAACAGAAGTTCTACACTATAAATCTGAAGTACACATCAGTCTATTTCTCTGTTTTCTTTCCCACTAAAAGAAATTGAGAAGATGCAGTGTTGCCAGTTTTGAATTGGCTTAGAAACTCACTGGAAGTAATTAACATCATTAGAAAATCATTAGAACTTGGATATTGCTACCAAACTGCATTTTAATTTCTTAATTTTGGTTTTAGATGGTGTGTTGCTGCTGGAAAATCCAAAAGGAGATAATACCTTGAACTTCACTGGACTTGTAGATGCTGTCTCCTGCATTTTTGGTCTTAAAAACTCCAAACTGACAGTTTTTAATGGAAACACAGGTAAATGGAGTATGACAAGGAAAATTGAAAGTCTTTCTAGCAGCAGCTAGGAGTCATATACTGTATAATTATTTACTGTGTAATTTATATCTATCTAGCTAGCTATAGAAAATTGACAAGAAAATGGGTAAGGAAATAGTCCATTTTATAGTACTTAGCTTATGAGACTGTTTATAGTCACATCAACATGCTTCCAAAAGCTGCTGCTAAATGATGCTCATCTGTTATCTTGCTTCCATTGCAGTTCTCATCAGGACAAAATGTGATTTATTTCAGTGTTTCCACTGGGCTCAGGCTATGCTGGATCTTGATGGCGAGCTGCCATCAGCCTTTCCATGCTTTCTTTTCCCTAATGCCTCAGTAGGCAGGGTGACAACTTAAGCTGAATGCAAACTGTGATCTGTAGAAGAAAAACGTTGCTTTTCCACCCCAGAGAACCTTGAGGATCTCTGCATTTCTCCTTTTTAGAAAAACCTAGGGAATATTTTTGCAGCTTGAACTTTGTTAAGGCACAAGAATGTAAAAAAACCCCAAAACACTACAAAAAACTTGTATTAGTGTTTTTTTTCATGGAAATATTACTGAAGCACATCTGAGGGGGAGGTGCTTGAATTGGCTGTTTTGGGGTGCCCCCAGGGCAGCTGAGGATCACCAGTTCATGTCCAGCAATGACATCCACAGGGGAACAGTCTGTATGTCACTGTTGCTATCTCAGTCCTTAGTTTCCTTACTTGTCCTCTCCTGAGAGTATTTCCAGGAAGGTGTTTTGGGAATTTTCCCACCTGGTGTCATCCATTAGCTCACTGGGATAAATCTTCCAGGTCATGCTCAGCTCAGCTGAACAGTCCTGTTGTACAAAAGGATTAATCTTTGCTTTCAGTTATAGGAGATTTAGAGGAAATCCTTCAGTATCTCCCTCAAGTTCCAGTTGTGTTTTGAAGGAGGAAGTGGTTTTCCTTGAAATCCTTTTCCAAGCAGGAGGGTTTCAGTTCCTGGCAGTGTGGTCTGTGCCTGCAGAGGTACTGATACTGTTCATTGTCACCACAGATAGTAAGAGATGACCTGAAAAAGGCCCAGAAGAGTTGGGAAATTCCCATCTCAATAAGTTTAGAAGTACTTTGACTCCATATTTGGGATTTTTCCTGCCATTTTAGGACAAAAAGTTGCAGCACAAATCCATTGATGCTGAAGTCCTAAAGGAAGTGGTAGAAAAAATCAAACCCTTCCCTCTTCCTCTGCAGTAGTAACAAAGGCTTTATTCCTTTCCTTTCCATGTCACTTTTGCTCCTTAGGAATCATTTTGGGACTTCCCACCTTGACATGCTGATTTTCACCTTTCCCCAAGTGTCAGTGGTCTGGGCAGAGCAGGGTATTTTCCCTGCCCACTTATTAACCATATGGAAATTCCCTTGGAAAGAACAGATGATCAAATTGGCTTTTGTTGCAGTTTGTCAGAGATCTCAAAGAAATATTGATCAGGAGAAGGTGTTGCTCCCTGGGGAGTCAGAGTTCAAGGCACGGGCAAGGAAAATAGTCCTGAGAGGCATCAGAGAACAGAATTCCAGTGTTTGCTTTGGATACAATCCATCTGCTTTATCTGCCCAACCTTGGTTTGGGTAACCTGAGGTGGGGCCTCATGGTGATTCCAGGGCCTCTGTAGGTGAGCAGGGGTTGGAATCAGCTGCTGTGTCCAAAAGGAATTGCAGAGAAAGGTCATGCACTGCACACAAGTAATTTCTGAATCATTCCCACGGGTGTTAATAAAATTGGGACCCAGTAAAACTATATTTCTGGCTCCTCATTCCCTCCCTGTGGTTTCTAGGGCTGTCCACTTTACTCGCAGTAATTTATTATCTTGTTCTGTAATTGTAATGAAGATTTCCTTAGGGTTGTGCTGTGGCACAGGGTCAGGCAGTTCCTGTGTTGAGGGAGGCTCGGATGTGTCCTGCCCCTGCTTTTCAGTGCAGCATTGGAATAATGGGATAAACATTTCCTCCCCAGCAGCGTGTCGAGGTATTTTGAGGAACTGCACACTCCCCAAACAAGGCTCTGGGACTTGTACTGACCTTCAAAAACTGAAAATAGAATTTGTCTCTTTCTACATGAAAAAAAAAAAATTAATTCCCAGGGAAGAAGCTGGGCTGCAGTCAGATGGTAAAAAAAGTTGTTGTCTGTGACTTTTTTTTCTCTAGATTGCTGAAAACTCTCTAAACTTCTCGTTGGGGATGCTCGTAGAGTTGCATTCAGCTTTCATGGAAGTAGCCCATGTTGAAAAAAACCTATTTAAAACTATTTTAGTATGTTTATGGGAAGAAATGGATCTGTAAATCATGTAGGGCTTTAAAAAAGGGAGGGGAAAGGAAAGCGGGGAAAAAATCCCCAACAATCTTCTTGATCCATGTCTTATTTCATCTTTACGATTTTCAGATGGGTGATTCTTTAATCTTTAATTTTTAAAAGGCTGTGGGGCTGTAAGGTACCTCAGGAGAGCATTACCACTTAAACCCCAGCTGCAGGGAGAGCTGACTTGTAAAGTGATTCTGATGAACACTTGTAATAGCTGCTTGCCTTCCAGTCTATTGATATATATGAAACAATGATCCACTTTTTTCTTGCTCTTATGAGAGGGTTCTGTGACCAGACTCCTCTGACAGCACTGTGCCTGAGCTCTTCCCTGGGAAAATGTCAGTGGTCCTGGAATGCCAAATGCTAATCTGTTAATTGTCAAACCCCCATTACTGCAGCTCGTGCTCCCTTGGATCCACAGGGGTCCTGCAATTCCCAGCTGGGAATGGCAACTGGGAGTTACTGGGGCCAGGTGTTTCCAGCTCTGTGACCCCCTACTCTCCAGAGCTTTCTCTTCCCATGGCCTGAAATTGTGCTGGGAAAAACCTGCCCTGGCTCCCTTCCATTGGATGAAATCTTGGTAATTCCTCTCCACTTGTTAATTCATTTGTTTTCTTGCTTTCCTAGAAATAAAACCAAGAGCAAATCCCCTTCCTGTGCTTGAGCACGTGCCTGGCACCTCACAGAGGCCAGAGCAGTGTTTGGCTTTCGGTTTCTCTTTTCTTTCAGCCATAAGAACTTTATATACAAGTATATGGACGTTGATATTTAAAACACACATTTCAGAATCTTAGGTGCAGCCTGAGGTCTTTGTTCCTGAGCAATCTTGTAAATGCTCCTCAGTGCATCCCACTCTGTTCTGTGGCACTTGGCAGCATTTTGAGAGCTTATGCTTGTGATTGCTGTTCGTTTTTTGGGGGGTTAGGTTTTTTGAGGGTTTAGGGCTTTTTTGGGGAGCTGGGTGGTCGGTTTAGGTTTTTATTTTTATTTATGAGTTTATAAACGTACAAAGTGTATAAATTTGTAAGTTATTCCCCTTGAGATTCTTTTAGGTGAACTGATAGAAAATGAGCTTTGTACAGCTTAGGCTCTGTGACGTGTGAACAGGGCTGCTATGGAATGAAAACCTGTTGGATGGAGCTGACAGGTGTGCCTGTTGCACATGTACAGGAACACACAGTTCTGACAAGAAATTAGTGCATCAATTCTCCCTGGATGTGATCCCTGGAGCTCTTTGCAGCAGAGATTGCTCTTATTCCTGTGGATCTTTAGTGCCGTGCCCATCCATGCCTGTGTTTGACCTCAAGGCTCAGGCACTGCTGCAGAATTCATTTTTCTCTCAGAAACCTCTTCAGCTTCTCATTGCAGGGATTGCTTCTGATTTGAGACAGGGTTCCTGGTTTGGGTCTGCTCTTCCCCATTCCCTCCATCTGCCTGGCTGGAGTCACATCCTGCATCTCGAGCTGTGGTGGCATTACACACAGATACTCGTGTAGGGGGCTTTATTCTTGAGCCATGTAGTTTTTTTGGTTTGTTTTTTCCTAGAGTTTAATATATTTAATATTAATAAATATCCTGATGTTGGATCAGAACACATTCCCAGTGCTGCTTTGGCCAGGGGATTTTGGGTGCAAGCAAAGATCACAGCTCTTCATGTAATGAGATAGGAATGGTTGGCTTGGGTGAACAATTTCTTGCTTGTTTGAAGTCTGCTAACTATTTTTATAGCATAAGTCATTGTGTGCATAAGAAATGTTATATAGGAGCTAATTTCCACATCAAACAAAGCACCCCTTTTGTGTTATTATGCAAACCAAATATTTCTGCACAGATCCCCTTTCTCCAGCAGAGAAGCTCTTTTTTGAGGATGGGATTGTGAAAGGGGGGAGACATTCCTGCAGTGGGGTCAGGAGTGAGACAGCCTCAGTGTCAGCTGCTGGGATGGCCTGACTGGTGTCCCTTTCTGTTGCAGAGCTGATAAACCAGACAGACCTGCTGGGGCTCAGCGGGAGGACTCTGCATGTGACAGCAGGGTCAGCCCCTGCCCTGCCCAGGTCCCCCGGGGCCCTGCTCTGCCAGTACATCAACTTACAGCTGATCAATGCAAAGCCACAAGGTAGGTGTGCTGCTGGGCTCCTCCCTCCCAGCCCCAGCTCGCTGTCCTGGCCCTTTTCACTCTCTGGTGCCCAGAAGTTCGTAGGTTTTTCACGGCTACATGGTGCTTTTGTTTATTTTTTTTTTCCTGGTATTTGCTTTCTGATAAAAACAATGTTTATACTTGGCTTTTATGCCTCTTCTCCTAAGAGGAAAAGGAGAGCCAGTTTGAGATAAGGGGCAGCAGTTAAACATGAGCCCCTGGGCATTGTTTCCCTGTTTCTGACCAAAAGCTCACCTGTGCAGCTTACTGGAAAAGGCTGAGTCTGAAACAGAGCAAACTTGAATGAAGAGCCAGCCCTTCACCAGGACACTGGAAACAGCCTGCGAGACATTCCTTAGTGCTATTTAAAAGCAAAATGAATTGTATTATTCACCTGGTCTGGGCATGGATACCTGTGTGTGTAATTCTGTTTCCCAGCTGCCAATCTGATGCTCTGAAAGCTCTTGTGGGAGCAACTGAGTTGTTTTAGTAACTTGCTCTTACTCTGTGCCCTGGTATGAGCCCTTTCTGACACTACTGAGAGCTTGCAGGAGCCAAAAATGTGGTTTTTCCTAGGGATTTAATCATCAGTAGGTGTTTGGTGAGCTTCTGCACGTAGTGGTTTCTGTGTCCTCTTGAAATATTTCATGTTTCCCAGACTCTTTTTATCATTTGACCCATGTAAGGAATTCTGCAGAGCTTTCTTCTGTTGGCCAAGCTGTCAAACAGCACTTGTGGTTCTATGCTTCATGAAGTTACTTAGTGAATATCTGTAGGTTGGTATGGCTAATTTCTCAGGAACATGAAGAAACAGAGATGAAATGGAAGAAGAAATCCTAAATTTCAGTTTACCCAGATAAATGAAATAATTTCATTTCTTACCAGTATTGACTTGGCTGTTTTATCTTGTCCAGAATGCCAGAAAGGAACAGTGGGAACTCTCCTAATGGAAAACCCTGTTGGTCAGAATGGATTAACCTACAAAGGTCTTCTGCATGAGACAGCAAAAGTTTTTGGGCTCAGAAGCAGGAGGCTAAAGCTGTTCCTGGATGAAGCACTAACTCATGGTAAGCACAGACCTTTGGTTTGCTCATCTGAGGATCCTTGGAATTCGTTGTTGAGGAGCAGCTCATGTAACCTGAGCTCCAGTTCAGTTACTAAATCCACACTGTTCACACACTGCTTTGTCATTTTGCCCAGTAATTCAATATTAGCATAGTAAAATCCTTTAAGCAAACATACAGATTTAGAAGTTCAAAGCTGCAATGCATTCCCTTCATGGAATGGCCAAGCCAAGTCGTGTAAAAGCTTTTTCCTTCTGCAGTAAAGGTCAGCCAGCAGTGGGAATGGCAGTGCCCTGCTGAGTGACTGAGCAGTGAATCTCCTCCTGGAAGTGAGTTCACAGTAGGAATATTTTAAGAATCTGCTCAAACTTGTAACATTCATGTTGTTGCATTGTCTTGGACAATTGGAGTGGGTGGAAAGAGTGTTGGATGTGTGTTAGAGCAGTGGGGGTAGGTTGGACTTGGTAGGGCACAGCCAGTTGGGATACCTGGGAAGCAGGAAGCTTCAGCACATACTCACAGCTCTGAAATGCTTAAAAACCCCAAAACCACAGACACATGGGAAACAAAAATCTCTGGTCCATGAGGAAGATGTGACTGAAGCTGTAGCCACCTGCGGTGCTGAAAAATTGGACCAGAGTGATTTGGGACTTCGTTTGACAGAGAGAATGGGTTGGAAACTACATGGTAAAAACCCCAACAACTCAAAAGAGGGATTCCTGTATTCAGGAGAATTCAGCTCTTGGAATAAAATGATACCAAGGGTTCTGTCTGCAGTGTCACAGTGATGTGGTTTTGAGCTGTTTGGGAGGGATCCATGACATTTATTGGCTTATCATGTGTTACCTGTCCAGAAGTTGGGCATCCTGCTCGAACTGGCTATCCTGGGGTGGGCTGAGCTTCCCCAGGAGCTGCTGTCAGGGGGGAGGCAGCTCTAGTGCAGCTGCTGAGAGCTGGGGTCAATCAGCTATCCGTGAGGATTCAGGTGGGATAGGCTGGAATCAGAGCAAGGAGGGGTGGGGAGAGTTTTTCTTGTGGATTTTTCGCTGTTTGCGTTTTTTTATAAATTTTTACTTCATATGACCTGAAATGCATTTATTGAAAAGCCATTTTTGTCATTCAAATGGATCTCAGATGTTGATGAAACTTTCTAGTGGTAGTTTGAGTGAATGCCAGGAATAATGTGCTGAGTGGTGTTAACAGGAGCCTGGAGTGTTTCAGCACACGGAGTAAGAACCAAGAAGATGAACCCCACTTGGTTTGCATAATAAACCCAAAGGTTTTCCTGTGTGCAGCCTTGCTGCCTGGGGATTCAGGGATTCAGGAACAAGGGGTGTTAGGCACAGCTCCTCTTTGGTTCCTGTCACTCTTACAGCACCAGATGATTCTATTCAGACACTGAAATAACTGCTGCAGGAAACTGCAGGGCTTTGAAGGAGGCAAGGAGCTGACAGGACAGGAAAATGTACAAGCAAAACAGCTTTTAAGGCTCAGTTGAAGTGAGGATTTTTAAAATGCCTTCACCTGAAAGGGAAATGGGTTAAATCACTGTAACATTTGTAGTGTGGATTCTCTGTATAAACTTTAATTAAAGTGTATGAAGTGACAGTTCACAGTGGTGTGAAAGATCAGATTTGATAACTCTTCCAAGGCCAAAACAACTGATTTGGGCTCTTTTAGCCTCAGAACACAGAGAGCTTGGTCCCAGAGGTTTATTTGTGCAGCTAATGCCTTGTAGCCACACTTCTGCTATCTCAGATTTAATTCTCAGCATTCACCTCCCTGAATAACATTTTTTAAGTTTAAACATTGACATTGTTGTATTTTATCTTCGCATCTCTTTCTATGACAAATAAGTGCTGCATACAAAACACTTTGATGCCTCTAGAAAACATTAGGTCAATTAATGTTTATCTATATTGTTGCAGCTTTGTAATCCTCCATTCATCTTCTGATCAATCTGTTCAAGGTCTTACCTTCAAAACAACAAAAGTTCAGTCCCTTGAGTAGGTTTTTTGTGGTTTATTCTAAAAATGAAAATGTATTTGCCGTTAACTGTTTGAAACGTTTGATGAAAATAACCCATGAATTGGAAGGTTGGTGCCTGTTCTATAAAAAGGAAAAACAATCACTTGGTGGAAAATGAGTTATTGGTTTTGAAGAGGTTATTTTTATAAATGTTGTCGGTGCAGGCAGTTGGGCACCTGCTGTCTATTGCACAGAAACTCACCAGCTTTTCAGAAACAAACATGGTTTTCACTCCCCCTTGGTAATGTTGGAAAACATTCCATAAATAAATGTCCAAGTGGTGAGTGTTGCTTATTCATGAGCTGGAGAGACAACTTCCAGGTACCTGATTGATCCTCGCTGGGGATGATGGGGACACTTCCCTGCAAAGCCTTTCCCTGGAGCAATTGGCACAGGAAGGAGGATGTCCCCACAGTTTGGTGAAAAAAACCTGCTGAGCAGTTTCTGTCCCTGTCTCACTGTGGTGGAACCAGCAGAAATGTCTGAATAAAGCACATTTTAAAAAAACATCATGTTTTCCCTGTAAGCAAGAGCACTAACTCTGTCATTCTCTCTTCTTTCCTTCCCTCAGAGATCACAAAGGACATCTCCATGAAGAACCTGAACATGAAGACTCTGTATGTTCATGTCATACCCACCACAGCTGAATGTTGAGACTTCCCAGATTTATGATCATGTAGACTTTTTTCCACAAAAAAAAAAAAAGAAGTCAGAGGAAATTATTATGCTTATAGATGAACATCTGAGCTGTGTATGGTACTTCTAACATCTCTAGTGGCATACAGGATGTTTTCTACCAGTGCATGTCTAATATGCTGCTCTTTGGTTTCAAATACAATGTATTTTCATTATGTTATCTTTTAATGCTGTAAAAGCTGTTCAGAAACCTTAGACATCTATGCAGTAATTGGCCTGAGAGAAATGGAACTCATACCTCAGTGATGCTGTTTTCTGCCTGTACTTTGTGCAGAGGGCATCTTTTCTAATTCATGGGTTAGCTGCAAGGCTCTCTGATACATATCCACCATCCTACAACAGCTTTGTAACTTATTTAAGGGTTCTCTGGGTTTGTTCATTCATACTCGCTGGATTTTCATCAAGTGTGTGGCTCATTTCAAATGCTCCCTAATTTCAACCCTTGGGACAATAAATTTGCTTCATCTCCAGACTCTTGCTTCCCTGAGTTCAGAGTACTTTGCTTCCTTAGGATTTCGGGAGAAGTAACCTCTTAGAGTTCTGTATGGGTCAGGAACACCCAGAGACACCTGAGGTGTGACAATGAACACCAGTGGCACTTTGGATCGTGGTGCTGGCAGATTTGGGGAGTTGGTTGGGTCAGGGGTTTGGGGGAGAGTTGTTCTGATGCAGAAGCAGTTTCAGATTGAAGCTAGTTTGGGGTTTTAGTTGGTGTGATACTCAACCCAGCTTGTCAAACGTTTCCATGTTCACTCGTGTGTCTGTTGGCAGGGGAAGTAAGAGACCACCTTTGCCAGTTTGGGGGGTTTTTTGCCTGCTTCAGCTGGAGATTTAAGCACAGCTGGGTGTTGCTGCACCTCCCTGGGGGTGGGTCAGTGTGAGCCTTGGCTGTCCACCCCCTGTGCTGGCCAGGAGCTGCTGCCTGCACTGATGGCCCTCCCTGAGCTCCTGAGAACAACAGGACACCCACTGCAAACAGGGGGATCAGTGCAGTGACAGCCTGGGAGAGCAGAGGCTTGCTGAGCATGTTCTGCCATTGCTCTGTGCTTTTCATCTTTACACTATGAATAAAAACCAAAGCTTGTTTCTGATAACTCTGTATTAGTTGGAATAACTATAAATAGCTGTTCTGTGTAACTCCTGTGCAGTTGTGGAATGTACCAAAACTGTATGGACTCCTTTGAAGTGAAACAACTTCCTGGCACTCAGCTTACAGAAAATTATTTTTATCAGTGTTAGAAATGGCTCTGCCTCCTGAATCACTGGCCTGTTCAGGTTAATGAATACTGGACATTGCCCTCTACTTTTACCTGGAAGTCAGCTGGGTTTTTATTGACATAGTGACAGGGAAATCCAATTTGTATTGGTTTGTGGGATTTCTTTGTCACATTAAAAAGTCCAGGTTTCATCTTTGTGAGAGCAAGATTGCTGTTCCTAAAGCAACTTTGCATTATTATTGATGGAGAATAAAGGGAGATGGTAAATGATTGCAACCTGACCTCATTCTTAATGAGCCAATCTAGGGCTGCAACATCACTTGCCTTTTTAAAGAATTTTTTGGGATTTAGCTTTTTTGTCCTGCTTTCATCTCACTCTCCTTTCTTTACTGCTTCATTCTTCCTTTTTTTTTTGGGTGTGTGTGGTTGGGGTTTTTTTGGTTTTTTTTTAACCTGGTTGCTTTTAGTCTCTCAGCTTTCTGTCCCCATCAGCATAGTCCTCATGGGTTGTGATGACTGGAACAGAAACCCAGGTGTGTCCTGGTGCTCCAGCCTGCTCAAGGATGGAAATGCCCATAGATGCTATTTCTGTCTGGTAGGATCAGTAGAAACTGGCAGAGGGGAAAATTCAATATGCTTAGGACAGGTAATGGAAGAACAAGACCAGAGTTGATCAGAGGACACTGCTGGAAATGCTTCTGGGTCCATTAACTTTACATCAACATTTACATAAGTAGCCTGTAATTAAAAAAATAATTTTGTGGTGGAATTATAGTTTAATGTTCCTTTCAGCTGCCACTGCTAGATGGCTCTGATATCTTACCTCCAAAGCAGTGAATGCTAGGAGCAAGCCGTGACCCATTTGGGTGAACTTGTGCTGTCTCCACCTTCCTTCTCCACATCCATTTTTAGTATTCTTTTTTTATTATTCTGGATAATATCTAATCATTGCATGAGAGAATTTATCTCTTGGGATCTTGAAGTGGGGAATGTTTCCTAGTAATTTTTTTATTGAGGTTTCTTAATGCACTTCTATAACATTATCTAGGTTGGGCTAATAATAGTCTCTTGGCTTGATGTGATATTCTTCAGGATTTATGTACTTCAATTAGCTTCCCTCTTAAATAGCTTGTTACACAAATGAGGTCCCAGACCACTGCTGCCTCTGCACAGAGAAACCACTACCAGGGCACTCTCAGAGCTGTGTCACAGCACCTGCTGGACCTGTAGGACTTGGGATCCCTGAATCCTGATGCTGTCCCTGCTCTCCTGGTGCTGCCTCTCACCTGGTGGCAATCCAGCTCTCCCTCTCCTGGAGTGTGTGCAGCATCCAGGGCTCTGCAGGAGCTGGGCTGCTGAGCCAGCTTTGTGCTGCTGGGGAGCAGAAGGCACTGACACAAAGCAGATCCAGTGTCATATCCAAAAATCACAGTGCTGGGGCTTAGGGAAGTGGAGACATCCCCCACCACACGTGCACAGAGTTGTGTCCCTCCCCATTTGCCCCCCTTGAATCTCTGGGAGCTGAGTTGAACTCCAAGTGATTTGCTCTGTCCCAATTCCATCAGGCTGTGATTCCGTAGCTGATCCTATTTGGCACCGTGGGCAAGGACAGGGCCTGGCACTGAGCAGAGCTGGGGACAGGAGGAAATCCTCAGGCTTGGCTGAGCTGAAGCAGCAAAGCTCTGTGACAGGACGGCAGCAGGATTGCTCCCTGTCAGTGCAGTCCCTGCTGTTCCTCCAGACCCATCAGTGTGAACAGGGGCCAGGCTGGCTCTAGCCCAGAGCTGATGCCTTAAATGGCTCCCTAGAAACAGAGAGCAGACAGGAATAAAGGAATAAAGGAGGGATTGATTGGAAAGGCCTTCAGAGGTCACACTCTGGGCTCCAGAGGCTCCTGCCTCAGTGCATCCCAAAATGGACAATGACAGCTCCCGAGTTCTTCCCACTTTGATATCAGCATCAATTGCCCAAGCAGAAGCCAGGCAAGGATGGAATTTGCCCAAGCTTGCCCCCCTCTCCCCAAGATGAAGGTTTGCAGTTGTTGGGCCCAGGAGGGTCTGGGTGTCCTTGGAGAGCGAGCTGGAGAGGCTTTGTTATGTCAGTGTGAGCATGAGAGAACAGCACTGAACGAGCTCCAGGGAACTGCAGAGTTACACTGGGCACTGCAGGGCTGGGAAATAGAGAAAAGATAAAACCTAAGGCATCAGAATCACCTCACTGCCTCCCCCAGGGCAAGGCACAACAGTCACAATTCCGTTTCTGTCTTGCCTGGATGCAGGGAAAAGCAGCGACAGTTGGTGTCCTTCTGCAAGGAACTTCCAGAGGGAAGAATGGTTTTAAGGAGAGAAAAAAATTAACAGGTTCCTCCTCACCCTGCAATGAGTTGAGTCGCAGCTGATCAACCTTTTGCAGCTCAGAATCTTTCTGATTTCTGCCAGCAGCAGTGGAGTTCAGTATCCTCGTCATCACTGCTTAAGCACAAAGCAATTATTCAGTCTGTTAAATAATTTCTTGCTCTTTATCTGATGTCTTACAGGCTGGACTCTTGACACTGATTAAACATATTGAAAATACACTGTCTGCAGCTGCATTACAAAAGGTGACCTGCAAAATAGCCTCAGATAATTTCCTGTCACATCTTTCTTCCCCAGCATGAGCAGCACAGCACCATCCACGCACAGCTTTGCACTGGGAGCACACTTTGCTGAGTTAATTTTACCCTTGCTGTGCTCTGAGTGGTGGGGAACTGGGGTTGGAAGGAGGGACTGTCTTCAATTATCTAATGTTTTCCCCAGTTAAAATGTTTATGTAACAAATATAATTATAGCTTTTATGTAATTGGGAGGGAAAAAGGTTCCTCTTTCAGTATGGCTGGGTATTTCAGTTAATTTCCAGTCTCTCTCTCTGTACAAAGTTCTCATTAGGGGTCACAAAGTTCTTCAGAAGATTTCTAAAGTTCCTTGTAGATGGAATTAAAATTGCTCCTAAAGATATTTAATTTTTAAGACTTCCTTGGGATTTTCTGTAAACATTATCCTAATTTTGCAATTTTTTCTAGTTGTCTTTTGTGTTCAAAGCAGTGAAAACAGTTGAAATCTCCCAGACAAGCAGAATGCACTCTGGCACTTAGTATTTGCTTAGTATTTGATCACGTATGACAGCTGGACAGCTGTGCAGAGGGTACTCCATGGAATATCATTTGTAGTCTGCCTGAAGGACAAATATCCTTTAGTTTTCAAGTCAGCAGCTTTGCAAAGGTGAAGATTATCAAAATGGAGAGGTAGGATATGTGTTCTGTGATTAATGGTGTTGGCAACCCCCAAAATCATGAGATCTTTGGGACTTCATTTGCCTGTGGATGTTGTATGCCAGGCAGTGCAAGTGGGAGGAGGGAAAGATGAGGCAACATGGAAAAATTGAGATCTTAGGCTGCAAATCTTGCTGATGATACAATCCAAACAAGGATGAAGGATCCTGAATATTTCTGAAGACAATGTTTGTAAGATGAAAAAGAAAAGTTGCTCACTGTGTCAACTGAATGAGCCAAAATCCAGGCTCAGGCTCTTGGAAACCAAGAGCTTTACAGCAAAGGGAGTTGCCATGGATTAGTAATTAAACAAGGACTAATAATTCCATATTCTTGCCAAAGAACACAAGTACCAAAAAAAGCGAGTGCTGTGCTGCATAAATAGGATTGTCTGAGAGATGATGAAGTAATCTTTCCACTCAATTACTGATAAGGCTCCTCCTGCAGCCCTGTGTCCAATTTTGGGAACCCTGTGATGAGGAAGATGTTGTTGGAGGGAAGCCAGTGAGGAGGATCAGGAATAAGGTCTGGCAAAGATGTCTTGTGGGGAAAGACTGGAAGAGTTGGCATGTTTAGTGTGCAGCAGGGAAGACTGAGGCTGAGATGTGACGAGTCTTCCAATAAATAAATACTAATTGCAAAGAGAATAGTAATGAACTAGTTTTCAAGTGGCTTGCAGTGAAATGGGCTGGGAATTTAGGCCACACATGAGGAGAAGCTGCCTAAGAATTAATCTGTCCCTAGGATGTGTGGCTTGGGAAAGTGACAGGATTTCTCTGACTCACTTTTAAAATTTATTTTTTTCGCTTAAGGAAATGATGGATTTGCAAAAAAATTTGTGACAAATTTCAGCCTGTCATGAGCTCACCTATGAAGATTACTGGAAACAAGGAAAGAAACTGGTTGTTAGTGCTAGAGTGTGTTTTTTGTTTGGATAGCTACAATAATGTGTTGATCATGTTGATGTCTGAATGCCTCTGTGGCACCCTGTGGCATCTTCATCAGCTGCTCAGTGTACAATCCACAAATGGATTTTGCTGGCAATATTTGGGTACCTTCAAGATTCTGCCATTCACCTGGTGTTAAACACTGTCTAACTTAGACCACCTCTGTAAGAGCAATCAAAGTGACAGAAATAAAGGCATAGAAAGTGGATTAAAACCCCCAAACAACATAGGTTATATTTATTTCTCTGTGTGATGACGACTTGCCTCAAAGGGCAGTGGAGGGGACAAACCCAAACTGGAACATTTAGCTTATACTGCAAATCCCTGGATGATACTATTAGTTTGTGGACTTGGAAGGAGCTTACTCCTGATCTTAATTCTGCAAATTAATTAGAAAAGTGTCTCAGATTCCTCTTTTTTAATGGTCTTTGTAAACAATGCCTTTCTCAGCTGCTTTGTCTTCCTCTCGGGGACATAAACTCACAATTCAAAACTAGCAGAGGAGGTGAGCTGGTAAACAGCCACAGGTGTTTCTATTTCCTCCAGTCTAAAATTAAATCAAGGAGAAATTGAAATTTTCTTTGAGGAAAAAAGTCCCAAAGCAGCCATGTAGTGCCTCACACAGCGATGGTGTGGGGGTGTGAGCACTGGTGCCATGGCACCAGCACATCTCTATTGACTTGTTTCAAGTGTATTGATGGCCAGGGCTTGGATTCTTTTCTAAGCTCTGCTTGCTGCCTGAGTTTGATCATACAGGGTTTTGAGTCTGAGTTTTACAGAAGGCCTTGAACCTCTTCCCCTCCATGGCTGAGCCACTGCCCTGCAAACCTTTTGCTTTTAGCACTCGTGTACAGTAGCCAAAAAACACTGGCTATTTCAGGCTCTACGTGTTCCAAATAGATTCCTTCCTCCCCCCAAGGAAAACAGCAAAGAACCAGTAGCATCCATCATTTTAAAAATGGAAAAACCTACAAAATGATACTGCAAATAGAGACTTAATGGTCTGTGTCCAAATCACATTTTGCTGTTGGTACCATCAAGTACGAGACACAAACGGCTCATGGGAAGAACAGAGCAGGCTCGGCCCAACAGAGCTGCACAAAATTGTCAAATATTTCGTTTGACTTGGATTATTGTGTAAAATCCTGTTTTCAGCTGCTCTCTTGGTGGATGCACAGATCTGTATCAGGTAGATGTGACAGATGTGGTGGCCCAGCCCAGCCCTGAGCATCCCAAAGCTGCCCTGCTCTGTGTTTCCCTGGGCTGCTTGGCTGCATGTGGGGATGCTGAGCTGGTTCTGGCCCAGGGGATTTTCACTGCTGCCTTTCCATTCCAGTTTCTGGTGTATGAGCTCCAGGGATTCTCCCTCAAAGCTGTGTTTGCCGAGCAGGTCTGTGCTGACGTAGAGAGGCACAAATACTGCCACTGCTGGCAGGGGGTCCAGCCTCAACACCTTTTTTCTCCTCCCCACCATCAGTGACACACCTGGAACTTCTACAGTCTGGTCCTTATTTTACTTCACTGTTTTCCAGAAAGGCATTCTGCAGCTGACAATTAAATAATGTCTATTTATATTTTTAAATATTAAAATGTCTCCTTGAAGACCAGGCTGTTGGTCTGTCCCAAGGCAATTCCAGCTTTCAGATTTCTTTTGTGATGTGCAGAGAAAAAGTCGATAAACTCATTAATTACATCATGCATAAACAGTGAAGTCACTGAGGGGGAAAAATCCAAACCCAGGATTTCTTTTAAGGCAAAGAAATATGCTGATTATTTTTTAGGTTTGCATTTTTAGAAGTGAACACAGGAACTTGAAGCCTGTGAGACTTGTCCTGTTTTTCCTTAGCTCAGTAGCAGAGTGCAGGCTCTGGCTGCTGGATCCTCCCAGAGCTGCCATTCAGAGCCTGGATCCAAATTAATCTTCGTTAGATGATGTCAAAACAGAAACAGAGAAACTGACCCAGGAGTCAGTGGCAGCAGGTTAATTCTTAAATGATTTCCATCACAGTAGGAGAGGGAGGAGAAAAGGAATGAAGTGGCAGCAAACTGAAAGATTTTCATGCAAGTGTGTATAATAAGGAGGAAGGGAAGATAAGGGCACCAAACACAGAGTCCATGTAGTCTCTTTATTGCAAGATTGTCTCCTTAAGCTGCTGGTATTAAGGTATTAAGAGTTGCAAGAGGCCAGAGTAATTTCCATGGGGCAATAATATCAAACAGGTTGCACACGCCATTGTCATAACTCGCCTAAAGTATTGCCAATTTAAAGCCTTTTCTTGCATGGAATAATCCCTTTGAAAAAATGTATGATTCCCCAGCACTAAAAGCATGGAAAAGCTGCAATGTGTTATACTGATTCAGTCATGGCAAAAATAGAGAGCGTGAGCCAAAGAGGTGCATTTGGGGGAATAAATTTTTATAACTGTTGGTCAGACCTACATAACTTAACCAGGAGTTAATCCTTTGGAAATCAGGAGCTCTGATTATAATAATATCTGTAATACTGCAACACAACAGAGTAATGGGTACAAACAAAAAGGCTGTACAGGTGAGGAGACATCAAGTCAAGGTAAATAAATAGTCGCACAAATTAAAACTATTTTTTATTTTAATTACTGATTAAAGGTCAAGGACTTGAGAGCTGTGGTTACTGGTATCCATGCCCTTGTCTGAGTGTCACTGATGGTTTTCTGTTCCACAGTCTGTTTTCCCCAATAGAACAATGGTATTAAAAACTTCCCACAGCTTACCTGTATTCACCCCTTTGGGAGACAACAGTCTGACATTCTTCATCCTCTCGCTCCTTGCATAAATTAGTAAGGAAAACTTAAACCTGATCTGCTTCTGTCGGCTGAGGCTGAAACTTTGTCCAGGAATTCTCAGCAGAGCTGAGTTACTGAAGTAACTTTTTAATATCACAAATACAGTATTTTTTCAGATATTGCTGAAGAAGAATGTGATTTTTTTAAGCTCTTTAAACTGTTGCCTCTTTCCCAAATGGATAAACAGAATTAACTCTTACCATGGTGTTCCTTGAGGGCACGGATTGGTTCATGGTACATCAAATCTTGCTCTGTCGTGTTCTCCATTGCTACACAAGAACAGGGAATAAAGCATGGAATGAAACATTCTCTGTTTGTGGTGCTGGAAGGATGGGAGTTTGTTCTACCCTTGGGATCTCTATTCACTTACAGTGTGCTTTGCCCTGTAAATGAGATGCAAAGGGAGCTGGAGAACTAAAGTGTCACCTTGGGCTTTGTGAGGCCCTCAGCTTTGTGAGCAAACCCTCAGCTTGAGAAGTGTCAAAAGGTTTTCCTTCCCCTTCCTCACCTCCTTCTGTCCCCTCCCTGTAAAATGCTACAAAATTTCACAGCCCTTGTGACAAAAATTGGTACATAGGAACCTTTCCAGAGCCTTTGTTCCTGCCTGTGCAGAACATGATTTACCGAAGGCCGCAGCTTGGCGAGGAGCATCTGAATACACGAGCACCACTTTGCCATGAGGAGAGTTTACTTGTCTTTGCACACTTTAAAGTTGAGTCATTTCCTATAAATACACTGCACATGACGAGGATTTAGGCATGAAACAGTCTGTACTGGTGTTTTAAGAAGCAATTTTGTATTTTTCATACACTTGAAATACATGCCAGGCTAATCTTAGAATGCCTGTTCAAGCTTAGCAAGGTCATGTAAGTGCTTTAGCAATCACACATGTAAGTTGTAGTTAACTTTTCATTAACTTTACAGTGTGCTAAAGAATATGCATAATTCATTTCCCTGCTGTTTTTATGTAACCATATGAGAAATGAAAAGGAGAGAGGGGGGAAAACATGAGAGACTGGTGAAGCTTTGTCATGTATGCCTAGCACTGAGAAACCACCAGCCCTGCCAACTCACAGATCCCAGTAAGTTACATAATTAAAAGAATATTAATCTGTACTAAGTACATCTACCCCAGCACCCCCTTAGAACTGGAATAATTACTGCTTTAGTAGAGACTTTCTGATTAATATATGTCAGTGCAGCCCAATAAAAATAAGTAACTTGCATGTAGTCCGTGAGAAGTTTTAAGGAGTGGATGAAGATTTCCTGGTGGTTTTTTGCTGGCCTGTGGAAGGTGGTTGTTTTCTGGTGTGAGTTTACTATTGTATAATAAAACAACAGTTTAAAAAATATTGTGTTTTCATACCTGGGCTTGCTTTCTTTGGTCTTAAATAACTGAATGTACACTTAAGGTTGTCCTCTGTGCATACAGGCAGGTTACAGGATGATTGTAACCTCTGGGCAGGTACTGCTCAGCACTCTGTGAGTTGATTTCCTGTCTCACCTAAACCTTTAACATTTGTCTTAGTGCAGAAATTCCTGGATTTTCCTTACTGAAGCTCCCCTAACACTGAATCAAATGCGTATTTTCAATTTTGCCAATTGTTGGAGACTAAATGCAGACACAACTAATGAGCATTGGTTTAACCAAGAAATAAACCAGAGACAGGAGAGAACTGAAAGAGGAAACAGAGATAACTTAATTTCCAGGACCAAGGCCTGGCTGCCTCCTTCCGCTGGGAACAGCACAGTCCATCTTTGGGACCTCACTCTCTGCAAAGAACTCGCTCATTTTTTCTTCACAGAGAAAGAAAGGAAAAAGTCTGGAGTAACCAGAGCCACTGGGGAGAAAGTGATGGTGCTTAGCCCAACCTGTTCATTCCAGGCAAAAACAGGTTATGGAACTGCAAAGGGGAGCATTTCTGAAAGACTTGGGGAGTTTTTAGTCTGAGCAGTCATCCCAGAAATGTTCTGGCAAGTGGTGATGGAAGGACTGGCAGCCCACCCACCACGAGCTTTTCAAGCTTTGTTGCAGCTTTTGTTTTCCAGCACATCCCAGTTCACTCCTGCTGCTGAGATCCAGGCTTCCTGTGCATAATTAGGACAGCTGGCTGTGTGTAGTGGCATTTGTAGTTGCCACATTCAGGAAAGATGGGACATTAGATTTATTTATTGATTTATTTTAAAAATTCTTCTATTCAACCACAAATTGTTTATTTTGGTGAGAGTTATAAATTGTAATATGATATATAAAAGTGATATCTGCCAGATTAGGAAGTGTTTGTGAATCTGAGGACAGAGTGTGCATCAGCCTGGGAGCAAGAGCAGAGAAGCAGGACAAGACCATTTGCAGAGAAGCCCAAACCATTCAAATCCCATTGTAAGAGAATAAAACTTCTCCCAAGAGCTTGTTTGTGTTGGGATTTCACTTACATGTAACAAAAAGTTTAAACCATCTCTAAGAAGTAATTAACTCAAAACTTCAGGGGCTGGGAGATTATTTTTTTGCAATGCATTGGTGTTCTGTGTCAAACACTATTCCCAAGGTAGTTTTGATCCAATTATCACTGGGAAACACTAAAGATAAGGGAGGATTTTCAGGGTAAACAAGTCTGCAGAAACTCAGACCACTCCAGAAAAGCATTTTAAAATAAAATTCATCCCAGTGTTTATCCATGGCTAATTAAAAGTTGTGTTGAAAGTTATGGTGAGAGAAAAACTGTGGTTTGGATGCACTCTGTCAGTATATTGTTGTTGACAAAGTTCAGGTTTAAAGCTTTAAATTTTCATATTTATAGAAATTAGAAGGAATCAGAATATATTGGCTGAGGAAAAAAAGTAGTTTTTAACTGGCAGTAATTTTTTGTCTAAAAGTTCTAGGTCAATATAAATCAATACGTTGCTGAAATGCTGCAAGAAAACAAAGTTGAATGAAAAGTAAGAAAAGGTTTTTAATTCTTCCATCCATAATGTCATCCACATGCACATTTTTACCTCCTTGCTGTTTGCACTCATCACTATAATATATGCCCAGGATCATTAGACAGATACATGGATTTAATTATAGAACAATATCAGAGGTTAATTCTTAATTAATCCTTAAGTGCATAATTTAGGTGTGTGGGTACCTTAAATTCTGTCTCCAGATAATGGGAAGGTGGAAGGGGGGATAGTGAAGGCACCTGAGGAGATTTGGAATTGCAATCTGGGTGTGCTTATTTCTCTTTTCATTGTTTTATGTCTGTGAGTGTGTACATATATAGACATCTATATATCTTTATATCTATATATTTATAGAACCCACTCTTTTCAGAGTTGAAGGCTGCAGGGAGGCCCCACAAATACCAGCTCTGTCCCTGCTGAGCTATGAAAGACCTCACTGCCACTGTGAGTTAAACCTCCTCAACCCCTGGGACAGCTCAGCCCATCAGCACATGGATAATTGTAGGATTAATTTGGGGGTGCTGGGGAATTGTGGGGTTAATTTGGGAGTGCTTTGCTGGGAGGTACCCGAGTCTGACAGGAGTGCCCATGTTCATCTCACCTCAGGGCTTGTTTGTGGTGATTGTGAGGAGACCCAAGGTGATTATTTATAGAGTGCAGTGAGAAATAAGCACTGGATTCATTAGCAGGGGTTTTGGCCAGAAGCTGGGAAAGTGAAAAAGCAGATTTCACTGTTGATAAATTGCAGAGCAGTCTAACAGCATTGTTAACTTCCTTCTGCAGTGCCATGGATCTCCTGAGTGCATCCAAGGGCTTCCTGATTGTTTTTCCTGGCATCTATGACTTAAAGCAATCACTTAAAATGCATGTTGGCAGATTTGCCTTGCCCCAGTGCTGGTTTTTATTAAGACTTGAAGTATGAAAGGTAAGTGGGCTTCCTAAAAACACAGCAGGATTGTAACTTACAACCTTCGGCCCAAAGAAGATGCTGTAAAATGTTGGTGTTCTCAAAGCAAGTGAATTATTCTTACCCAAAGAGCAGCAAGTTAAATCTGGGATTTATAAAACGACTACTGGGACCACGTCTAGGTTCATTTTGCCTTGCTAAATTAACTTTATTTGTGACAGGAATTCTGTGTTATTGATACAAATTTTCTTTTAGGTATTTTTTTTGGTAGTATTTTCTCTGGGAAATTCTGCTGCAACCATTGATGACAACTAGTATTTAAATCAGTGATTCTGCTTCCCCTTGGGAAGCTGCTGTAGAAAGCAAGGACTGACTTTTAAATTTATAGGAATGTTGAGACAAATTTGCCAATACTCAGCTGGTTTTCCAGTACTGACCTTTAGCTGCTGCTTTGTTTTCACAACTTTTTCTTTTTTAAATTTGATTTTACTCTTGCTTCTGAAATGTCCCCCATCCCATATCCAAGGATTTTATGCTCTTCCACATCCGAAATCTTTGGTTCTTGCACTAATGTTGAAACTGGTGCCTCTTTCAATCTATCAGGATTTCTTCTCAGAAACAAAATAAAAAAACAGTTGAAAAATCAAATGGAAAGGACCATGTTTGAGACTATTTGTGATTATTATATAACTAGAAGTTGTCTTTTTTCTTTTTAACTGTAAAATAACAGTGCTGTGACTTAACATTTGGTAAATCAGCATCTTTTGGTTTTCAGAGTGTTTTCAGAGTTTTTAATCCAGCAACGGGTCCACTTGAGCATTTTCCCTCATGTACTTCCTTGTGAATAAATAAATAAAATATGTAAGTTGTTCTCAAAGCAATGTCATCCTTACTAAAGCTTTTTATTTTGCCAACTGATTTCTCACAGTAATCTGTGGGATGGGTGCTATATAGAATTTGGGTTTTTTTTAAAGCAATCTTGCTGCATAACCTCGGAGGATTGTCTCAGTGTGTAGCAAAAAGGATTGGATATTACAAAAAGCTCTTTTGCACAATTTACCCTATGTATATAAAAGGGCTTTGTGACTGCTAAGGAATTCAGGGGTCAAAAAAGTTACTCTGCCCCATTTTATATACATGTAATTAGCAGATTATGACAAATCAAGTCAGATTTTGCATCTGGCAAAACTAACTCGTGGCCCTTTCAGAAAATATATAAAAATAATATTGCATTGTCTCTATTCACCATATTCTTCTGACTTTTTTGTTGTGGTGGCTTCTTGTTGACTGCTAGGGGTCTTTGTTTTTTAGAAATTTTTTCAGAATAAAGGTGTTGTGGACACCTCCATCCATTGAGTTCTAAATGTGGGAGAAAATGGCCTTTTATGTTGTTTCTGACTAAGTGCTTTTGGTTGCAAGATCATCACACCTAACAAATTCCAGCTTGAGAATTCTTCCTGCCAGAGAAGAACCAGATTTGGTTTATAGAGAAATCAATTGGTAACTTTAGTCAATCTTATTTCTAGCCAGGGTCAGCAGTGCCAACAGCACAAGAACTTCGTGTCTGACCTGCAGAATTGCTGAACTTTGGATGGAAGTGGAAGTCCTTCAGCTTTTTGCCTGGCTGAAGCTGGGCCACAGCAAGGTGACTTCATGTAAGTGCAAACATAATGTGCCCTTTGCACTTGACTATTTTTGCTTTGATACTGAATTAGAACAGCAAAATGATGGTTCCAGAATATCCCCACACCTAATAATCCTCTGGTCAACCTGTATTTTTTCAAAACAAAGCAGAGGGCAGGTCTTTGTTGTCCTCTCCTGTAGTGCAACTGATGTGGAAACGTTAAATGCAAAAAGCAATTTCCTCATGCTGGTTGCTATAAGACATCAGGCAATGTCACAGAGAGTTTTACTGGCACAGCCTTTGTCTGGCTTTACTTTTGCTCTTAAAACCAGTGGATATTTAGGGCTGGTTGGCTTTTCACTGGTGTGAGGGTGTGAAATTACTGCAGGAGATCTCACCAGAGATTCACAGGGATACATTTTCTACTCTATCAGATGCTGGACTTGTGCCACGGTTTGGTGGCATTTGATACCATGGGAGTTTTTCCTTAACAGGAGCAACGACTGGGTCTGAACATTCTGGTAATGAAATGTCCCAATTTGTTAGAAAAGAGTCGAAACTTCATGGCTGACTCCAGTATGGGCACTCCAAATGTCCTCCCTGCTGCTCGTGTTTCACACAGCTCTGTGGTGTTGTGTAACCCCTCCTGGTACAACCTCCCTGCCCAAAGGATGAGGACAGCTTTTAAGATTGCACTTTGCTCTCTTGATCCACAAATTACTACGTTTTTTTGGCAGATTGAGTATTCTTCACTTCCATTCTCAGAGTTGCCACTTGGCACCAACAGCAGTTCAAAGGTAAAATCTGTAGGTGCATAAGGGCTCCATGGGATGGAAGATGCTATGTTTATATATGGTATCAAGGCATCATAGTTGTGTCCTTTCACACACACACATCTGTTTTTAGAGATTTACTAAAGGAAGCTGAAATCCAAATAGCTATTTCATTCTAACACAATACAGCCAAAATGCGAGTTGCTGAACTGGCATCCACTATTGCTTCCTTTCTGAAATTTCCTTGAAATTCCTCGCCTGTTTTGTTAGTGTGGAAATTAAGCCCCAGGTTGTGAAAATTATGTGAAGCTAAAACCTGAGGAGAACTGTCTGAGAAGGACAAGTCACTGAGGTTATTCAAACTTGAGGCAAGTATAGTGCCAGAGTTTAGTGATCTCTGCTCCATTAGGTCCTTTTGGCAAAAGAGGTGACCCCCACCGTGCATATATTTCCCCATTAACCAGGAAAGTGAGGAAGAATATAAAGAAATCTCTAAATGTCACCTTAGGTGAGAGGAGGTGCAATGAATTTAGGGAAAAACATAACACAATATGTCCTAATCTCTAAAATATAATAAGAAGTGTTAAATGTAGTCATTAGTTGATGTTGTTACTGTTAACATCACACTTTAAGTATTTTTAAAATCTGTATGTAAGAGGTTGAGTTCCTAGAAATGCTGTAGTAACAGAAAAGACGTGCTGAGACCCCTGTCATGTACTCTACAAAAATATGGGGACAGCTTCTAAAGTTGGCAGAAATGTACCAAATTCTACTTCACTGTCTGCATGGGGAAAGATTTTCTCAGGCAGAAGATCTTAAAATGAAGAAAGCTGTTCTGTCAGTCACTGCTTATCACGAGTGATAAACAGCCAGACACTTCTGCTATTTCACCAGGATTGACAAAATCAGTTGTAGGGGCTAAACGTCAGAAGATGGAGAGGAAGCAGGGAAAGCAATAATTTGTTTGTGCTGCTCTGGTGTTATTAATTCCAGCTGCAGTAGCTGACCCGCTGAGGATGTTCTGATGGGAGGAATCACAGGACTGGAGATTGTCCTTCTGTGTGAGGTTTGAACCCCGAGCTCTGCACCGTGAGCCTTGGTATTTAACAGGTGTGTAGCTGTGTGTGGTGTTTAGTATTTCTGCGAAAACAGTCTGGAGGATGTCATGTTTTTGTGAGGCACAGAATTATCAGGGAAATGCATTTGCAGGCAGCTAGTAAGAATGCACATCTAATGCTTTTCAAATGGCACTCCAATCATCTGCTTTAAATGATTAATAAGCACGAGCTGAAAATAGCACCGCATTTACCTAATGTTTGCATGATTATTTTTGTAAACATTTCATTCAGGCTTTCTCTGCCGTCTTTCAAAGCATTGTCAAAACAAAAATGCTGCTATTCTTGGTTAGTTTTTCTCAGTTGGTTTGATCTTCCTCATGACCCAGGGAAATGTAGCAGGGGAAAGTGAACCCTTGTTCACTCTCACTTGACAGTAAGCATGTGGTTTAAGATCAAATGAGAAAACCAATCTAGATATTTGCAGAATACTTACAGGTTTCTGATTTTCTTCCAAAGCTGGTAACTGAGCTTGGTGAGACCTACAAGTCTGGATTTTGTTAACAAACTTGTCTGAAAGCTCTACAAATACATGGCAACAGCTTCTCCTGGGTTTCAATAAATTAGAAATAGTTTTAAAAGATGTGGAGGGATTTGTACTTTCATGTCGGCTGTCCTACTTTTTCCTTAAGTCCTTGCTGAGATAAGGTTAAAACTGGAATTTAAATGATGTTAAGGAAGAAGCCAAGATTGTAATCAGAGTATAATTAACAGTGTATCATCTGTCAAACAACCAGGGCTGGGCAGTGATGGAAGACTTCCAGTTTTCCAAGTAAAATGCTGGTGTTGTTCGCCGTAGCAGTGTACAGGTGTTGTGTGATGTGCGTGCATCCTTTACACCAGACTAAACCCCGCCCCACCCACCAAATATATCTTTCTGCTCTTCAAAATTCACTCTGTCTCAGTTCAACTTCGGAGACATTTGGTAACTGGTTTTAACTCTCAGGATGAAAAGATTATGTGGCACAAGAGAGCTGTTATGAAAGCTAACTTAAGCCTGTGTGTAAAACCAGAACGTGTTGGTTAAACACCCAGCATTAACTACTCTGGTGACATGTCAAAGATGCCATCCTCTTTGCGAACAAAAGTAGTATCTTCAAATCAAAGTCATGGGATGGGGTTTTATTACCAATTTTCTAAGTCTGGAGTGCTGTTGCTCAGTCTGTGTAACGCACATCACCCCTACATCATAATTCCATTTTTTGTACTTCCCCAGGTGCCGTGTCCCGAGGCAGGACTCTCCATCTCTCACAATCCGCGTCGAGCTTTCCCCTTGGGATTTTTCTCAGAATTCTAGCTGAAAACTGACGAGTGTTAAGGAAAAAAAAAAAAAAAGAAAAAACCCAAGAAGACAGGTGGTGTTGTTAAGCGTGCGGTGCCGAGCGGACGCGGCCGAGCCCCAGAGCTGATCTCACCTGCGCCACTGCCGCGCATCCCCCGAGCGCACCTGGGGCGGCCCTGAGGGGGCCCTGAGGGTGCCCTGAGGGGAGCCCTGNGCCGCGGTGACCTTGAAGGGGGCGGCGGGGACGGGAGCGCTGCCGGGGCCGAGCGCATCCCGGCGCGGTGCCGGGGGCAGCGGGATACGGCCGGAGGATGCGTTCGGGNTCTCCCCGCTGAGGGGAGCCCCAGCCCCGCCGGGGGAGGCTCGGCTCGGCTCGGCTGGGCTCGGCTGGGCTNGCACTGAGGGAGCTCTGAGGGAGCCCTGAGGGGAGCACTGAGGGACCCCTGAGGGGAGCCTTGGGGGAGCCTTGGGGGAGCCCTGCGGGAGCCCTGCGCGGGAGCGGAGCGGAGCGGGGAGCGGCGCAGCCTCTCCCCGCTGAGGGGAGCCCCAGCCCCGCCGGGGGAGGCTCGGCTCGGCTCGGCTGGGCTCGGCTGGGCTCCGGCACCTCGCGGGGTGGGGAGAGGCGCTGCCCGCCCCCCCCAGGGCTTCCCCGCTAAGTCTGACGGAGCCGCCGCCTCCCAGCGCAGCGCAGCGGCCCCGGCGCAGGAGGAGGCGCCGAGCGCGGCCCGAGGCCCCG
>VZRF01010873.1:138154-167413 GCA_013396875.1 Vireo altiloquus
CTCAGTCCGGCTCAAGCCCGGAGGGCTCTTGAGATAGGAACGGGTCGGGAGGCGGCGGTGGCCGCGCTCTGCCCCGGCCGGGGGCTGGGAGCTCCACGCTCCCCGCCCGAGGCTCCGCGGTCCCCGCTGCGGGAGCCTCAGCAGCCCTGGGGACGCGCCCGGAGCTCCGGGTTCCAGGAGGTGACGCTCCTCCTGGAAATATTAATTTGAGAGAGTCATAAGGAGGCTGTTGCCCGCAGCCCTGCTCCCTCGGCGGGGCCGATGGAAGGAGAAGCCCTCCCGGGAGCTCCATCCCCGCCGTGTCCCCGGCGCTCTCCCAGCTCCTGCCGTGCCGCTGACCTCTGCTGCGGCTCGGTTGGGGCTTTTTTCCCCCCTTCTTTTCCACGGGGGGATTTAAATGTTTTACAAGTAGTAGTTCTCAAAGCCTCGCAGTTCTCCAGCGGAGCGTTACGAGCGCCTCAAAGCCCGAGGAAAATGCGGCGGGAGGTAACTTTGCCCGGGTCACGCAGTGCACCAGCCCGCCGAGGTGCCCCTGGATGCCGGCTCAGGTGGCCGCTGTAGTCCCGCTCGCCACCACCTTGGCATGGATGTCGTCAAGATGTGCTTTCCTATCGTCACTGAACATAATGGGTTCTTCTCCTAAAATCTTGATTTGGAGACTGTGCTAGAAACGTGAACGGAGGAGCACTGCCTTCCATTCTATATCTTTGGATGGCCTCCTGTACTGTAGGTGGAGGAAACCTCTCCTTTTCTGAATTAAACTGTCAAAAAGTTTACTTCTTTCTGTGTATTTCTTGCTGATCGTTTTTGCTTGTGAGTTTTTTTTTTCCATCTTACTGTGCAGTTTTATCATGTTACACCAACCTAATTTCGTGCTAATACTTTCTTTATTTTCTTTTTATTTAAAGCGTATTTTATTTATTTAAAGTGCTATTTGAGAAGCATGGGTACCAAGATAAGGTGCTGGGAAGATAGGCAAGCTGAAAGCAATGGTGTAGAGTAGGACTTAACTGCTCCCAAAATAACCTAAAATGTAAGTTTTTAAACAGTGTGAAAGTTGATACTGCTGTAACTCAACTCCCAAACAGTAAAAGGGAATCTTTTAAGGAATACTGTGTGTGGCTGGTAGATACTGAGAGCCCTGAGTTACGTAAGCAGTTCTTTGAGTGGGACTGCGTGCACACTGTCATGTTCTCGAGCAGCACTTCATTTCTGATCCTGTCCCCTCACCTACACGTGACTAATTTTCATGTGCTGACTCAAACAGGATTCAGCATTTTCATGACTTTTCTGTGGAGAAGTGGTTTTTCTGTTTCTGGTTTTTCTTTTCTAAGAAACCAGCTCAGTATTCTCTGTAATGACTCCATGATTTAATGTTAAGCTGCATTTTTCAAAGTGAACATTGCTGCAAGTTCTTCCTAAAGCAAAAAAAAAAATGGATTAAATGTTCAGTTTAGTGTCAATATTAACATGGTCACTTTAACACTTAATGGAATGAATGCAGAGTATTCTGTTACCTTGAATTCCTATTTGATACCACTGCCAGCGCTGTCCTTTGCTCACATGTTGTAAATCCAGGACCACAACCTCTTGATTATCCAGGCTACTGAATGTGATATTGATCCAAATGTCTGGCATGTCTCTCTATCCCAACCATATCTTTTAACCATTCAATTGTCTATTTCCTGATTATGCTAAGTACGTTTTTATTGTTTTTGACAAGCTCCATGGGGAGATAGCAGGGATATTCAGATGATGTCCTGAGATGCTGTCACCTCAGTGGATTTGGTTTGGAGAAGTGCAGTGAGGAGACTGAATGGAGCATTATCATAGCCAGTGAGTTTGGTTTAGTTTGGTTTGGTTTCCCCAAAAAGGTGTTTGGTGTTGCTGGAGATGCCTCAGGGTTCCCCTCCTGGCCTTTGGCACTGCTCCAGAGGGCTGTGAGTCTCCACCATGTCCCACGTCATGTATCTGTCACCACAGGGCACCTCTGATGGTGTTTGCTGCCTTTTTGTAGCTGCCTGAGCCAAACCTGGTGCATTTGTCTGCTTCCTTCTCCTTGGTCAGCCAAGCATAAAGCACCTCAGGTCATTTACCACAGAAACTTTGGTGATGTGACTGGAAAGTAGGAGTGTTTGTCTGAATATTGGAAATGCTTGAAGTACATGGAGTTTGCATCAACAAAACCTGTGTATTCTGGTTATTGAAGGCAGTGAGGTTAAAAAGAAAATTCTGATACTTAAAACACACTAAAACTTGAAGCTTAAGAATAGGTTCAGGACTGCAGCTGGGAAAAAGTCATCTGCATTGACCATGAGGAAAAAGCAGAGTAATTGTACAAGAGATAAGTGATTTTTTTAGTGGCAGACTGATAGGAGATGAAAGTGGAGGAGATAATTGGGAACAGAGCAAATGTTTACATTTAAACAAAATTGTGTGACTGCTGAAATCTCTTAAAACAAACATCTGAACAAAGTTCAAACTTCTGGTGAAGCTTATCCTTGGAATGTGTGTGTCAGACATAAGAATTCTGTTTCCAAACAGCTTTACGTTTAATGTACACTGTGCAGTAAATGTCTGCAATTTTCAAAGTTCAGAGTGGAACTGAAGTTGTCCTTTGAAGGAAAAAGTTTGGAAAAACTAAGATATATAGGAAAGCAGATTATTTTATGAATAGAACTGGCAAATGCAAAAGAAGAAATAGTTTTAATTATCTGAAAAGAAAAATATAAAATATTTGAGAATGGAAAAGCAAGCATGAACAATGAATGAAATATTTGTGTGTAATGAGAGGAGTGACAACATTGAGTGTCACAGTGGCTGAGATCCAGGCTGGTCTCAATATATTCATGCTACAGAATTATCAGTTAAATCACAAATGCTTATTTTTGATCAAAGCCTACATTGAAAAAAGTTTCATCTTCATAAATGGAGTTATTTAGTAGTGAAATATTTCAGACTTCCATTTTATGGGTGTGACCAATTTTTCACATCTATGTGATCCAAGATAGCATTTCCTAGGGGATGTGTAACTGCCACGTTTCTGGATGATCCCATATCCATCAGCATGGACTTATGTCTAAGGGTCATTGAGTAAAAGGCCTTGTTTGCACTTATTTTGAACGTTATGCTCAGAATTCTTGAATATTTTGTAACATCTAAATAGAATTACTGGTGTGCTGCAGGGACGCCCTCCTCATACTGGAATGTAAACCAAAAAAGCTTTAAATATTTCTGGGAGGCAGGAGTTGCTGCATCTTTACCTCCAGTAGGAAGTGTGTTCCAGAGGGTTAATTGCACACCTTTAAGTGTGCAGTAAAGGTGTTTCTGAAGAGCCTGCTCAGGTCAGTGCCCTCAGAGCCTCAAGAGCAATTCTCTTGTGGGTGCTTATTTATCTGCTTCCAGCCCTTTCCCTCCTCTGATCGGAAGGCCTTGCATTGCTGGCAGGTTTTACAGTCTCTCCATCATTCCTATTCCAAGGCCATACATCCCACTAACTGCTTTGCCACATTTGGAGTGCCAAAGGCTTGGAAAGGCAACGTGGTTGTGCAAGAGCTGAACCTCCTTGAAAGAGCAGAGGCAGCAGGGTTGTGTTTTGGGTTGTCCAGTTGCCATAACACAGGAAGCTCTGTGCACAATGAATTTATTCCCTGTGTAGTGGAATGCCTTTAAAAAGTCACAGCAGTGGGATTTTCAGAACCAGACCTGCCTAAATTCACTGGGGCTCCTGGTGGAGGAGGGACTTCTCCTGCCTGCAGGTAGCAGTGGGATGATGTATACATTGTATGTATATATGGAAATTGTCACAAGGGCTCAATTGTCACTCAGGTTCCTCAAGGATTGGAAGTAACTGTTGGAGCGACAGGATTTGGAGCTGCAAGGCTGAATCACATTTCTCTCTCATACCCCACAGCAGTGTGACCTTGGATGCACATTTCAAGTTTTGAAAACCTTTTGTGCATTATGAAGCCAGAATAATGCAGCTGTCTCTATTCAGTGGTTCTATTTCGAAGATTGATAAATCATTAATTCCACGGCATTTGGGGAATTGCCTTTAGCCTGATTTATTTATTAACAAGGCTCAAATAACTTGTATTGAACTTATGAATATTATGCCTACTCTAAAATCATCCATCAGGGATGAAGATTGCTTAAAGATATTGCAGCTGCTGTCCATTCCATATGCATCTCTTCATGAAATGCATTAGGATTCAGGAGTTTTCTGGTGAATAGGATTTCTCTTGATGGTTATCAGCGAGCCTAAAGCCCAGCACATTCCTTTTGTTATCTCATTATGAGCAGGAGATTCCAAGCCTCTGGATAGCTCTCCTGTGCAGAAAAAGTCACCTTGAAAGTATTTGCTGATCCTATATATTCTGTCCTGCTTATTGAATAGCCATTCTTCATCAGGGGAAGTTATCCCCACTGATGGGAAATCTTCCATCCTGGAAGGTGTGATTGCATTCAGCACAGCAGACAAAACAGGGCCATATTTTAGATGATCCAGCATTTCATTTTTTGTGACTCAGGTAATTTCTTGGTATTTTAAACCTTTTTGTAATGTTGTTATTATTTAAAGAGGTTAATACTGTTTAAGAGGATTGAAATAATAGGAATTTTGTTTTCAGGGAATGTTCTTCGTAACCCAAACTGAAAACTTCCAATAGGTTGATGGGTTCCTAGAAAGTAGTCTAAGATGCATTTCAGAATATTTTTAAGCAGCAGTATGAGTGAGGAGATTTATGATAAGCAAGCAGAAAAATATTCTTTGCTATCATCAGATTTCTTTGCAATTGCTGAAGCTTAAAGTAATTACTCCAAAAGAATTAAGATTTACATTCTTTGTCATCTCAGGAAATGGATATGTGCATTTTTTAGGTTCTGGGCTACAGTTACAGGAAAAGCAAAATGGATGTTTTGGGAAGAAATTTTATTATTTAAAACTAATTGGTGGCATTATTAGCTGTATTTACAACTGCTTTGCTGCTTTGAACTTGTGGTCTTAGGTTCAAATGCAGTGTTAATGCATTGCTTTAGTCTACAAAGCCTACGTATTCACCAGCATTTTTCTAACGTGTGAAGTATTTTACAAGTTTTAAATCAGTTTATGCCAACTAAAAATAGAAGACTGGCATGAGTTTTGGCCTCTGAACAGTAGAAAGTAATTACATGAAGATGAAATGTCAACATTTTACCTGGAAGAGATTCTATTCCACATCACTGAGTTTTTCTTTATTACAGTGAGTGCCAAGTGCCCAAAAGCTCTGACAAAAACTGGGCCCATTTTTTAGTTCAGCTTGAAAATGCCACAAGAATCAATCTGGAAGATGTAGAAGGATTCTTCTTGAAAGGTTAAATACTCTGAAAAATTAATGTGTTATATACAGTAGCCCTGGTGATTCTGTGTCAAGTGCTAAAGAATTGGAGAGCAGTAGGAACACGAAAATGCCATTATGGCCTGTGAAGGTTGGTGTTAATGGGTGTGTTCCCTCCAAAAGATACACTATTACACTGCTTTTTGTGTGACCCAACAGTGCTCCCCTCATATTTCCCCTTGGCACTGCTGACATTTATTGCTCCCCAGCTAAATAGGATGACAAGACAGAGCTGCATTTACTGAGAATTTTCTTGTGATTTTTTTTCTTCACTCGTGTTCTGCAAGTTTCTGGACAGTAGAGAAAAATGGGAAGGTTACAGTGTGAGTGGCAGTCCTGTTAGACATCCTGGCATGAAATATGCCTTCTTAAAAATACCATTATACCATGTTTTACTTAGAGTCAACAGTGGCTTCCTGATCCCTTCTAACAGAACTCAGCTTATATCTATTTATGGCTTTTCTTGATGTCTAGATTTGCACTCATTCTGCTCACACTTCACTTTTCAACAAGTGCTTTAATGTGTTAAATTGTAGTTTGAATTTGGATCTTGTGGACTGGAGGTGATATGGACCTGACCTGTTTGCTTCACCACCATTTTTCTCTCCTGGCATTTTCTAATTTGTACAGCGAGTTGTGAGATGCATTCCATTGACAGTGAGTTTCAGCAATCACTTTTAATTTGGGCGGTAGTTTGGTTTTTGGGTTTTTTTTTAAGAAACTGTGCATCCACTAAACTGCAATTTCATATCAGTCCTTCCACTCCATGAGAGTATCAGGTTGTCCAGTTACAGAAAGCCTCACTGCAGCCAGTATAAACTGCCTGTTACTGGGTTTTCCTTCTGTAATAGCCCAGTTACCATATCAAAAAGGAAATTTCATTGGTTTGACATTCTGATTATTTTCAGGTACTTAATCCTTCAGGTACTTATATGATGATTTAACTTGTTTCAGTATCTTCTGTGGTATAAAAGGGAGGTGGTTGGGTTTGCAGTTTCTCCAGTTAGCCTTGCTTCTCCTTTTGAAGCTGCACACTGATTTTGCCTCTCCGCTGTCCTTTGGGAACTTTACCCTCCCTTTGTGCATTATTCAATATAATAGCTAATGTTGGGGGATGGCTTTAGGTAATTCCTTAAGCACTCTGCAGTGAACTTCATCATTCTCAAGCAGACTGAGTATGTCTGGCTTCTTTTGATACTTTTTAGCCTATTCTTTTTTTCCTTCAGGCCTCCAGTCCTGTCTTCTCGGTAAAAATCACTTTAGAAATATTTTTGCTTTTCATTATCCTTTCGATGGAGACATAAAAGAATATGAAGGAAGTACTGAATGCTTCAGCTTTCTCTTTGCCATCTGTTATTTTCTCTCCTTTCCCATTAAATACTAGAGCCTCTGCTTGTCTTTTTCTCCCACTTACTTCTGTTGTATTTATAGATCCTTTTCCTATTGCCTTTTTATGTCCCTCATTAGTTGTTGATCCTTTTGTGTGTTGGCTCATCTAGATCAGAACTGAGACATTTGTGCCATTCTAATACTTGTTCTTTGTTAAATGTTCTTGTTTCACCTTTTGTACAATCTCTTCTGATAGTCAAAGCCTTTAAAGACTCTGGGTTGTAACAGTCTCTCCCAGCATTTCCTATATTCCCCTGCACTGAGATAATCTCTTGCACTATTTTATACACTCTTTGTTGGTAATTGTCAGTTTTCCTGAATTCCTTGATCCTCTCTCTAAGAGGTGGTACAAATCCCTTGACTGAGTTTGCTGAAGTTGTTGCCCTGAATTCCACTTCTTTTTTGTGCTTCTTTCACGTCCTCCTTTCAGTATGTTACTAGTGAGTTCTCTTGACTTGTGATAATGCTTACTTGAAATGTATTGCTGCCCTTGAGATCTCAGCCAATGCTTCCTTGTTAATCAGAATAAAATGCAGCTGCAGCTTCAGTAATACTTCCAAGCTCATGCTTTATCCTGTTAGCACAACTCCACCTTCATGATATCCACGTTTCCTCCTCAAGGAGAGACTAAAAAAATGCAGGTATGGGATGGCTGTGGCATGGGATGGGAGAACAAATTGTTTCCTGTTACCTGCTTTGTTAGAGGCCATTTTGTGCCTCCATACACATTGCTTGTCTTTGTGGGTTGTTGCTTCAGATTTATAATTCAGCTGTTACAGTGTGCACATGACCTGCCTGTTTCAAGGGTTAATTAATCACTACTTGTAAAGCTGCTGGGAATTTTGGGTAGAAAATGCTGCTGTTTGTATCTGCAAGATATTTGTAATGTTACTCAATAGGAGCATTAAAGCCATTTACTCATGTGGAAGTCAAGTGTGATATGTTCTACATATATATAACCAACCAAGTTTCTTCTGTACATGAAAATATCTCTTTTTTTTGCTGTTCTTCTTGAGGAAACCTTTCTGAGAACCTTTGCATTTCAAGTAGAAGAACCTGCCTAGAACTGAATACTCTGTAGTTAAAATTTCATCCTGCCCTAGGGAGAGGATTTGTAAACTTAGCACCAAGGGTTGTGTTCTTGTCAAGTAACATTTGTGGCCTGATTGTCAAATAAGTTATAGATAATGCAGTAGGAAGGTTTAATCTATTAAGGGCAGGATTTTTAAAAAGGGGAGGAATGGAAGCCAAATGGAATTTTAAGTCCTGTTGGCTTGTCAATGAGATTTTTGCATCCCTAAGTTGGATGTTTTTGAAAATAGCACTGTAAATTGGTGACTAATAGAGATCTTTCCATGATAATGGCTTACAAGTTGCCATTAATAATTCAGCTGAAGGTTATTGCAGCCCAACTCAGTACCTCCTGAAAATGGTGAAGAGCTTCTCTCTGTGATTTTAGCGGTTTTTGGATATGTTGTAAGGGCACTCTGATGAAATAATGTGCTTTTGAGGGATGATTTTGCCCCTTTCCATGCATCTTGGCAGTCAGAACTGAAAGTCATGAATTACAGGAGAAATGGGGGTTGGAGCCTTCTTTGATGCTTTTCATGTGCAAGTATTTACAGGGATGTATAAGATTCTGTTCCCCTGAGCGGAGGAAGAATCAGGCAAAGCGAGTTTCTCTCTGCCAGCCTTCCGTAGCCAAAGTCGGTGGTGGATTTCCTTGGGAAGTGGGAAGTGGGAAGTGGCAAATACTGTTGTGCAGCGCCGGCTCTGCATCGCACGGCCCGGCAGCAGCGCCCTGCCTGCCCTGCAGCCCCTTCTATTACAGCCCCCTCCCCTTCCTGCAGCCCCTTCCCTGCAGCCCCTTCCCCTTCCTNCTCCCCCGGCACAGCCGCTGCCGCAGCCGCCGCTGGCTCGCATCGCTCCTTCTCCGTCCTTCCCCGTCTGCCTCTCCTCTCTCAGCTCTCTCCCTCTATTCTCGACAAATATCAGCATCAATCCTTTCCCTTCAAACCATTCCCATTTCTCAACATCCTTACGTTTGCTGTCGCTTTGGCTGGGAGCTCGCCTTTCCCAGCTGCTCTAACAGAGGGATGCCAGTGAAACCTGCCCGTCTCCTCCGACCACACTTCCAAGCATCCCAGAAGCACAGTGCTGTCTTTGGGTAATCTGTGTACAAATATAGAAATCAGAAGCCCCGTGTGCATTATTTATGGGGAAGATAAAATCTGTACAAGAACAACAACTATCGTTTCAAAAGCAGACGGAATATTTTGAGATTTCTAGGGAGATGTGGATTTTTTGTTATTATACCAATATCCGTGAAAAGACTTTGATTAATCAAAACAAGGATTGATGTAAACATGTTCATTAACACTGAAAGATGAGCTGATAGGTCCAGATGCCTCTGCAGTAGAGAGATATATTTTTCTAAATGAAAACACAGAGGTGCTGGTGTTGAACTGGAAGTCGTTTGGAAGTATTTTTGTCTGCTCACAACACCACTCAGTGCCTGTTAGCAGTCTGCCTCTGCAGCAGCAAGGGGTGTTCAGCACTGATGGCTTTTCAAGTTCAATAAAATCGTGCCTCAGACATGAGTCTGCCTGAATTTCTCCATGGAACCGAGGATTGCACAGCAAAGGACACTTGGGGAACTTGGAATGAACACTTCTGGGTGCACACATTAGTGTTTGGTTCCTCTCTGAGTGTTTCAGTGCTGGGGGTGGGGTGGGATGGGATTTTTCATCCTGTTATTACATACAACTTTTGGCTTCATAACTTTCCTACAATTCAGCCCAACTTTTTTTTTTTTTTTTAAATATTTCTGTGTAAATATGATGAAAAAAATGATATAATTGGAGATGCTTATGATATCCATTCTGATTAGAAACAAATGACTTCTGGAAGAAGATTGCAGCCCTGAAAGGTTTGCTGCGTGAGGGGAGGGCATACAGAAGGAAAAGCCATAGGATGACTTTAAGTGTTGAACAATAAAACCGGAACAAAAAGCTTGCTATAAATAGCCTGGTCCCAGTTCAGTGAAGTACTTAAGCATATGCCTAAATCCCTCCTTGTTCAACAAAGCACTTACATGTGCATTTGAATTCTGCTGCAATAAAGCATTAAACATCAGGCCTGAGTGCTTGGTGGAATTAGGGGCTGTGTGTACAGAGCAGGGTGGTTTCCTTCCCAGCCCTCTGCTGTGCTGGGAGCCTCTGGGGACATTTCATAGGAGATTCTGACCCTGCACTGACCAATTAATGTGGAGAACTCTTGGGCATGAAAGCATTGGAGAGCAGTTGTGTTCTGATATTCCAAAAATGGTGTTCTTGTGTTGTTTGCATGTTGATCAGGCTTAACAATAACTGCTGCTTTTGTGACAGTAGGACCTGTATTATCCACTAAAGTGAATGTCCATTTTCTTTATAAAACCAGTGCAGGGAGGATTTTCCTCATGACATTAGCTAGGCAGTTTGCACTCAGGAGTTCAGAGCGTGGGCTTCTCCAACCAGGTATCCCTTAATAACTTAACACTCTCAGGAAGTTTTCAAGTACATCTAAAAACCATTTGGTACTCAGAGTTATCTGCATAACAGTTCTTACAAAGGCCTGTTTTCTCAGAAAATACTTACCATCTCTTTTCTTATAATGAAATCTAGTTAACCATTTCAGTTTTTCAAAGTATTGCCCACTATACAACTGTTCTATACAGGGATCCTGACTATTGACAGCTATTTTTAGTAATTTTGTCTCTGGAAAGGCTCCACATAAATTTCATAGTGGTTTTTGTGGCTGGTTGGATCCATCAGAAAGTGATAATTAAAAACTGTGTCTCAATCAGGCAAAAATAATGAAAATACAATATATCCTGTTTGTTTACAGCATGGACTTACACAGCCAACCAGACTTTTTTTTTCATTTGTAGGAATATGAACGTTGTAAAACTTACATTTTCACTGAGATGGAAACTTCAATGTATCACTCCTTCATCAGGGATTCTGAGGTACAGATTGGCTTTTGAGAAAGCTGCTCTGAGTCCCTGCTCTGACTGACAGTGCAGCTTTCACATCTCAGATCACTCAAAGTTAATCAGCCCAGGATTCCCCAAATGCATCCCAGTATATTGGTTATCAGTCACCTTCACAGCTGGAATTATTCTTGACATTTTTCTTTCCAATGGAAATCTGGCTGAACTAATGAGTAATTGGATTTTTGAAAAAGCAAAGGTTTGATCAAAAACTGTTGTGATGTTTTAATGAAACAGAGTTACCATGATGATTTGGTGGACATATATATTTATATATATATATATACACACACACACACATATGTGTGAAGTAGATCTAGAAGACCACTTTAAAAAGTATTCTTTGAAGTATTGTGAGTGTTTAAAAAGAAGCTTGTAGAGCCCAAGTCATACCTGCTGCAAATTGTCTGTCAGTAAATGCTGGGGCTTTGTTTACTTCATTATTTCTCTGTTGAGCAGATCTGTGTACCTGTTTTGTGGGGGTGCATTAAATCTCCACCAGGAAAAGCACACTGTAAGAATGGTTAATTCAAATATTATATATTTGAGCTGATTAAAGAAATTCTAATCTGGATCCTTATGTAGGAAGTTATAAAAGGCTTTCATAATTTAAACCAGATCAAGTCTATAAAGTCATAATAAGCTCATGTAAATCTCCCCAGTGTAATAGTTGAAATTTTTCAATTGTATAATTAAAAACACCCCTCTGTAAATATTTGAGTGAAAGTCCCTTGCTGCTTTACATTCTATTTGATTAGAGCAGATAGAGCTTTGAAGAAGGGCCAGTGTGGGCTGATTCAAAGGTCAGCTCTTAAAATCCTGGCCAATGTCAGGATGGGCTCTGACTCCATGGGCTGCACTTGGCACTCTGAGTTACACAAAATGGGTTTTATTTCTGGGAGCTTCACACTGTGAGAGCAGCACCTTCTGCAGCAAGGATCAACATGTCTCCTAGAAACAGGATCAATACACCAAAATCAGGCTGTAGAATGACACATAACTTCTGCCAAAATTAATGGAATTTCACTATGGGATGTAATTAAGCAGGTTTGTGGTCGAGAAACTAATGAGCTGATCTTTGTGAAATATGCAGAGAGAGAGTAACTTCCAATAGGATTTTGCCAAGGAAATGATGGATTAGAATGGAAATAAACTGATGGAGTGGTTGATGGTCTGATGTTGAAATGTACATGCAATGAAGCAGAGGAGTTCTGCAAAGTATAACTCTCTGTCAGGCTTCCTCTTCACTGAAAAGATCTGCAGCATTTTTAATTAAATGTTCCGGAGCTGTTTTGTTAAAGCTGCATGGCAAATAAATTCTTTCATTATTTGGTCAATTGTGGTGCCAGAGGCCTTTAAATCTTGCCTCCAGGAGAAGGGAAAATATTTTAAGCTATATATAAAGTACCATTACTAATTTGAAATACAAAAAAAAAAGTATAATTTTTGTCAAGAAAAATTATCCAATAAATGGAATTGCCTTCTGTTCCTTTTAGGAAAAAAACCCCCATTTTTCAAAGACAGATTTTTATATGTGTTAGGGGATATTGTGAGCAAATTTGAACAAAATGGTCACGCTTATTTAGTTAACAAAAATATTTAATAAAGGAAAAAGTAGCAGGGAAACATGACCAGTCATTAATTCCTTTGCAATGCCTTCTGTGCATTTTTTTCTGCAGAGAGCTTTCGGCAGACTTTAACCTAAGCAGGGCTTCATCAGCTGGATACATTCTCCTCTCTCCCTTCCTCCACCTCCTTGGGAAATTGAAATCAAATTGCATTGTGCAGCAGATTAGTCGTGAGTTGAGTAATCAACTTGCAAGGCAGTGATGACCTGGAAGCTTGGCTGTAAGTCCTCCCCCTCCCCCAAATCCAGTGCTGTGGCTTTTTCCTGCATCCTTGATTTCTGTCTGAGGTGACCTACAAGGGAATGTGGAAATACACACACGAGCCTGTGCACAGGAATAGGAGGCAAAGAGTGTTCCGAGGGAGGACAAAATGTATCTGTCAACTCAGAGTGATTTATTTGCTCATTTCCAATTGTTCCTGAATGTGGAGGACAGATTTCCTTCAGCCACACTCAGCTCCTGTGTGCCTGTGCTGGGCTCTTAGGAGGATAGGGTTGGTGGCAGCTTTTTGTGTTCACTTTGCTCATCCTCACCCAGCAGGATCACAGATGTTGAAGGTGCAGTGACAGTGTCAAAATAACTTTGGTCTGAGAAACTCAGTGTATTTTCAAGTTGGGTATTTTCTCTCTCTCTTTAATTTTTTTTTTCCCATTTTGTTATCTAAGATGCTTTTTTAGCACCACAAGGGTTGGTAGGAATTGAAGTTTTTCACAGATTAGTCCAGCTGTGGTAATCTGTGCTGGATTCATCTAAATAACACAACACTATTTGTTATTTATGGGAATAGTTGTTTGAGATAATTATAAGGTCAAGACTTATATTTAAGTACATCAAAGATTAAAAATATACTTCCTAAGATGCTTATTAATATGCATAATAATGTCTCAGCTTTCTGAGGGGCAAATAACTTTTCATGTATGTTGAAGAAGGAATTACAAGGAACTTCTGTGAAGCATTTCCCATCTATAAATATTTGTGAAACCCTGTCCAGCTATAAATAGTAAGGCAGGCTGCAGGCTGGAGATGTGATCTTACAAGACACCAGATTCAGTGAGGATGGTGCTGGAGTTCTGGAGCCAATGAGGCACCAAAGAGGTGCTTTTTATAGATGAGTATTTGGCCCTGATGACACACACAGATTACTAAATTGATTAATTTTCTGTTTCTGGCACAAGATTTTCTGTGCATCGTCTCCATCATATGTGATGTTTTCTTGTAAGTTGTAGTTCCTGGAATCAAATAATACTGCAAAAATACCTTTTTCTTTTTTTCTTTGACTTTCCTTTAAAAGAAAATCCTTTTAAAAAAAATCCTTTCTAATTGTATAGAAAAATATTTTGAAAATCCTCAGATGTTGCCTTAAAAAGAAACTGTCATTTTTTTCCCCTTCTTCCTCTATTTTATAAGGAATGACTGGATTAGGATTTTTTTTTCAATTTCTTGGTAATAATGTCTGTACAAGATAATTCTGGGGCTGCTTTGGAAGCCAGTTCTCTGCTACAGTAGTCAGCATTAATACAGCTGCATGAAATTCCCAGTGTGTATCATTGCCCTTTTAATGTTCAATTGAGAGTGTAAAATAACATTTAAACTCACTGGGGCAGGAAGTGCAGTAAGGTGGAGTATCCACTTGCCAGCAGGTTTACAGACAGAGAATCATTTAATGAACTTGAGAAAAGGAGCTGAAAACAAAGAAACTGCATATGAAGTTGAATCCTTGGTGTGCTCTGTGGTGCTGTTGTGCTAGAACAGATTACAGAAATCAAGTAGGAGCATTCAGCATTTTCCTGTACTTAAGAAGAAAAAAAGAGAGCTCTATAGAAATTACATCCAAGTTATGTTAGGTAATCTCAAACTTAATGTCGAAGCCTCATGAATTAAATGTTATAGGGAATTTCAGCGTGATTATGATGAGCAGAAATTGGTGTTGGAATAAATCCTCCAAACAGTAACTAATTGTAGACTTAAACTTTCAGAGGATTCACCTTCCTCAATAGGCTATTTAAAAAGAATATTTTCTATACGCAAAATACTTTTTAGGGAACAATAAGGGTATAAGATTAGGTAGTCCCAGGTTAGGATATCCTACAGTGTCTATTTTCTGGGCATCCCTAGAGTGGCAGGGATCCCATCTGAGCTCGTTATTCAGCACAGCCTGGATGACTTCTGTGTATTCTTGTGCTACAAATCTGACAAGGTTCTCTCCAGACAGCAGAGTTCAGTGCATTGTGTGTTTGCACTGGGTGAAGTTTCAGCTCTGATGACTGTGTGAAGTGGATGAAGGCATAAGAAATAAATTGTATTCCCAGGGCTCTTTCAAAGCAGCATGCAGGGAAGAGCTTGGCTGAATCTGCAGTTACTCCCAGGTGTGGAAGAATATGTTCAGTGTCTGCATTCCTCAGCATCCAGCTTCCCTTCTCCTGACTTGCAACACTGGAAACTGGAAAAAAAAATCAGCATTTAGAGAGCTGGGATTGAATAGGCCACAAGAGCTGAGTATTTACCTGAGGCAACCAGGCCAGGGCAAGTGAAGGAGATGCCCTGACCAAGAGAAGGTTGGTGATGTAAGATGGGTGTAAAATTTTCTTAGTAGTTGTTTTTTTTTAAGATCTCAACTCAGATAGAAGATAGCCCAAATACTCCAAGAAATGGATAAAAAGAAAAATGTCATAGATGTTGAAAATCGTTTGAAAATGTCTTTATTGAATTGTTGACATGAATGAATTCTGAGGAGGATAAGAAGAAGAGGCAGCTGATGAGGCAAAACCTTCACTGGCTGTTATGCCTAAAACTCCACAAAAACCCCCACAGAAGCAGAGGGGAGTGGCAGAGGTTCTTCTACAGCTATTTTTGTGCTGGCTTTTTTTTTTTTCTCCCGTTGAACTGAAGATGGGCAACTGCTTAAGAGACCTCTGTGGTTAAATGACAAACGGAGCTGCAATGTGTGGATTGCAGCCACTCTCCAGTCTGTGTGTCCACATTACTCCAGGTATGGTTTTCCATTTCTCCACTGCTCTGGGGACTGCAGGCAAACTGCAGATAAAGGCAAATTCCTAAGCGCCTTTGAATTGGGTGGGCATGCTTGATATCTCCTCACTGTTTATCTGCTTTGGCATTTCTGATAAATCAATGCTTTTCTTCAGCAGAAGTGTTTTTCTAATCTGGTAGTTTATGAAGCCTCTCCCATGGCCAACAGTGGACCAACAGAAGGTCAATATGCTGCATAAATTAACAACTTACTGCTGTGCTATTGCATTAGAGAAATTAAAAGTAATATGAATAAATGTTATCTTGGACAGATAATTAATATATAAAGTATAAGATGGACAAAATACTTACATGAATTAAGCCCTGTTACCAAGAACAATAATACTGTTAGGCAGAGACATTAGTAGTGTTTGTGTCAAAATCACATTTTAATTACAAATTTTTTAGGAAACATCAGTATGTTGTTTTTCTTTTGCCTGTCCTCCTGATGATGTTATCTTTTGTATTTCCCATATAGAAGCAGAGAAGAAAACAGTTATTCACCAACAGTAGGGTAGGAACATGGCAATTAAAGCCGAATGCAATTCCAAGCTATTGAATATGTAAACAAAATTGTCCATACATCTAATTTCTAATGGTGACCTAATCTCTGAGTCTGGACAGATGGACAGCCTGTTTCTCCTTCCTTAACGGTTCTTGCAAAAAATAAACTTTCCTTTCAATTTCTGCTGTTTAGTGTGCATTAAGTACCTTTAATTTTCAGTATAGTTCCTCTTTATGTAGCTGTTTTGCAAGATGAGCTATAAACATTTATAAAACATAATTATAGAGACGTTTAATTGCTGTTTAAATAAATGGGTTTGAACACAGACATGAGAATTCTCCGTGGAGTCACTTGATGGTATGTGTTGACTCTCAAATTCATTTTCTGCTGGGTAAGAGTAACTGGCTTGGAAGTGCAACCAGTCCCAACACAGCAAAGCTTTAGGGGTTGCTGTAAATCTGTCTCTGCCTTTTAGCAAAGATTGTAACCTTAGTTTGGTTTAGTGCTGCTCCAGTCCCGTTGTTAACCCCACGTCAATGATTCAAAATGTTTCACGGCATTGCAGGCAAATTTAGAAATGCCAGGTTTTCAAGGAAATGATGTGAATGAGAAGAATAATGACTTGTATGAGCAGAGAGGATAAACCTCCACGGAAGTGTTCAAATGACTCAAAGGCCTTATGAATTACAGTTGCCGGGGCAGGGCTGTGCTCTTTGAAGGGTTACCAAGTATTAATTGCTAATTTTCAGCCATGACAGAGTTAGGAAAGCCTAAAACCTGGTGTGTTTGCTCTTGCTCTGAGCTGATTTTCCTGTTCTGTGTGATCTGGATTTGGGGCTTTTCGATTTGGCCAAGGTAAGTGTGGGTGCCTACAAACACCGAATCATTTAATTACCACTCGGGGTAAGTGGTGACTGTGTGCAGGCACACAAACACACTTGCTGTCCTCAATATCAACTAATTGCCACCCAGAGCAAATAATCTTCCTGTTTTCTGTGTCCTGGGGCACAAAAGGATGTTTTCTTCTTTTGATTTGTTTTAGGGACAATAGGCTAAGTTTTTTTCGGGAAGATGTCATTTCATGTCTGAGCACAGAAACACAGCAGAAGTGACTGTGAAGATCAGAAATATGTGACACTTTCTTGTCATTTAAATATTTTGTTTTGTATGAGATGGTTTTGTGTGTCTCCCTTGCATCTTGCTAAACGTTTGACATTTACATATCCAGCACCATGATTAAAAATGTGATCTTGCCTAGATACTATAGAAATATTGTGCATATTTATTCTTTGCATGTGGACATAGATTTTTTTATAAGTGTATCTAGATTTCTGCTTTTCTTATCTGTTTTGGGTTTTCATATTTTTGTTTCAAAGCTATTAACAGAAAGAATATCATATAGCTCTTATGAAATGCAATGTTTGGCCCATTCAGTGGGTAAAGGAACCTTGGCCAGTTTACCAGTAAATAGATGTTTAAAGCAGAGAACTAAAAATAAGATTAGAAAGTGATCACTAATTGGCATCCTGTAGGTTGAGCAAGAGACTACTAAGACAGAAATAATATTTATGCAGTGCATGAGCACCACTGCAATAAAAATGAATAATGACTGAGCTGCTTTCTCATCCTTGGACATGGCCCTTCCACTCCTGGGCTGGAGAACAGTTTGTGTAACTCCTGCCCTCTGGAGACTGCCCCTGCTCTAGGTAAGTAAGAGACTGCAGGCTGCACAACCTCTTAGCCTTGCTGAAATATTAATTCTTTGCAGCATTCCAAACTATGCACAAAGGAATCAAAGTACAAATGCTAATTGTTGAGGAAGGGAGGAGTCTGCGAGAGAAGAGCTCAGAACTCTCTATACCTACAGCAATGTTGGTTATTTTCTTGTTATTTTCTCCCTTAGCTTTTTCCTTGGCCCACCCTTCCTCTGTATTCCTCAGCAAGGCCTTAGAAGCAGAAGAATTTCTATTTTGCCCTCTCACCACTACAAATATTTATGAATAGCAGTTCTTAATAGTGAAAGTCCTTTGCCTGAGTTATCCCTGCTGACGTTTTGGGTTTGAGAAGGTGAACACACCTGAGTCCTGGAATATACTTCTACCTGTCTACCTGTCCATATTCCTGTTAATATGCCAGCACAGGTACCAGCTACTGGCCTTGTTCCTGTATTGCATGAGCCCCTGCAGGATCTCAGGGGATGATTTTACCCAGCCATGAGGAGCAGACCTGCATTCCACGTCAGACCAAAATCCCTGGGAATTATCCCTCAGCTAAAGTTGGTAAATTTTGTTTGCTTTCATATTCATAGTGACTGAAACAAAAAATTTGAAAGAAACAAAACCAGAATTGAACAGAAACAACAGTTACAGGATTGTTGGCAAAACACTGTGTAAGGCTTTGCTTTTCAGCCTAAATAACTTGCCGGCTCAATTAAAAAGAAATGTTTTCCAGATTTCCTTGAATTTATGTGAGTTTTGAAATGAAAATGTAACAGTATAAAAGATTTTAACATGAAATATTAAATTGTTGGAAAGGAAGTACTTCACGTGGATTTCAAAATGAGATCTTTTACATTCTGAAACTTTTGCTCTCACATTTTTCCATTTTTTCTTAGCCTCTTTGTCAAATATGACTTAAATGGGAATTGGTTTTAGTCATGACCTCTTGCTCCTGCTCCTGCACTGCCCAGCTATCCCCAAGACAACCCTAATTTTTCCTGCTGGCTGTATTATCACTGATCCCACTGACTTCTGCAAAATGTTCCTGTGCTAAGTGAATGTCACTTGGAGGAGTGACACACTCTTGGAGGTTTTCAGTCGACTGCAGTTTGATTTCTCAAGAAAACTCAGCCCATTTACTTCCAGCATGCTGCTTGATAAGTGATATGGATAAGTACAGAAAGGAGGACAATCTATGATATCTGTATTTCTTTGTTCATATTCTAATTCTCTAAATGGATTAAAACTCTAAAGCATGTATTATTTTTAGGTTCATCAAGAAAAGCACACATCCATAATTCAGAGCAGAGAAGACCTGTGCTCTGTGGCAGGGGTTTTCATCTGAAATAAGTGCAGCTATTTCTTCATCCAGGGCATTTCCCACCATCTGGTTATTGCAGTAGCTGTATGTGCTATTTGAGATGTGTATAGGGAAAGCAACATATGTGCTTTTATCTGATAAGTAGTCTAAAAGCTTTTTTTTTTCTTGTTTGTTTTACTGTAGTTAGAAATTCTGCCGTTGCAGACTTGGATTAAAATTGCTTAACTTTGGAAGAAATACATAATGAAGAGTTGCTGAAATTAAATTTCAGGCAGTAGAGGATGAGAAGAGGTGCAGTACAGAGCTTCAGTCTTCTCTTGTGCAGCAGTGACCAATGTGCTCGGTGGCTTTTCTGTCATTTGCTCTGGAGACTTCTGTGTATGCTAATGCTTATCTGTTAATGTTAATCATCATTCCTGGTTTTAAATGCAAACTCTTCCTACTTTGATCTCCAGGCTCTCCCACAGCCCTGCCTAACATTGCTCTTAGGCAGGCTTTTCACAGGCCAGATACTATTTGTCAAAAAATCAAGAGAAAATGTCTACCCACAAGTTTCTTATTTGCATATTCATCTGGGCATATTCCTGGCTCAGCCTGGGCCTCTCGTTCTTTTCCTTTCATTAAAATCTTCTGCTGTGCAATGAGCTCATCACAGCACTTTTCCTCTCCCCATTCCTTCTGGAGAAGAATTGCCTGTAAATCACTGAAATGGCATCACTGATTGCCACAGTCTTGTAATGTAGTTGCAACTCTCACAATGATTCATCTTTGGATCTGCTCAAGGTCTCCAAATATGAAAGAAAGGAGAAATAGTTTGAATTATATAAAGTTCTGCCGAGAATTCTCCACACTCCTTGAAGCCCACTGAGTAACTCCTGCAGGTGATCAATATTGTCTATCAGGGCTTTTTAACCCAGCCATCCAATTAACTTTGTCTCCCAGTGATACATGGGAAAAATAAGACCTGAGTTTTTCTGGTACCTTCAGACTCTGCAGGTATGTTTTACACCAAGATCCAAAAGAAAAAGGATTTTCTTTTTTTTTTTTTTTTCTCCCAAACTTGAACTATCACAAGAAAGACAGCTAGGGATAAATGACTTATCTAGAAGATTGAATTAGAATTTCCTTCAGGAAACGTTTTCCAGACACCTCTAGGCCTAAGAGAGAGGAGGAATGACTGCCAGCTCCATCAGATAACCCACAAAATGCTATGGCAAAACACTGCTGTCATTGCCTTTGTGTTGGAAGGCAATTACAAAGAATGGAGCAACTGGATTGCTGTCAAGAGAAGTGTAGCAGGAGTTGTGTAATCTTCCCCAACCCCACAGCCAAACAGTGGAAGTGGAAGCTGTCAGAAAAAATCCCTGGCACAAGTGTGTGGTGGGCAGTGTCTGCTGGAGCGACAGAGAGCTCGCTCTGGTAAATGCTGATACACTTCTTTCTTACAAGTATTGGAAATAACCTTCCTCTAATGTGCCACACTGCTGGAAGTACCTCATCCCCAAAACACAACAGCTACAAGACGGATTTAAAGACCTAAAATTCTCATAAAGAGCTATAACCACTGTCCTTATTCTCCAAAAGTTCTTAACATATGTAAATGTATTCCCCCATATTCCTCTGCCTGCGAACCGAAAAGAATCCAAAATTTCACTGCCAATAAAGGAGAGAGGGGAGAACTGGATCTGAGGCAAACAAAAATGTTTTGGTGAAATAGGATTAGTTCTTAAATCTCAAAAAAGCTTGTGGAGTCATGCAAAACAGAAAAGAGAGGTTTAGCCTGCATAGAAACAGAATCACATGAGTGCAATATCATTCAGACTTTCACTCATGTGACGTTTGGTTGTTGTTGGAGACAAATCTTTGAGAAAAGAAGTACAGTAGTTTTTATAGATAAGGAGCTCAATTTCCTTAGGTTTTTGCAGTACGTGAAATACAATTATTGCAAGAGGGCTGAAGTGGGAATATGGAAAATACTCTCCTAATTTGGCTGCACGGGTGTTTTCTTTAAACAGTGAGTTGTTATTTTCTTATTTAGGGGAATGTGTGTTGATTTGTGGGCTGTAACACCAGGTGCAGCATGTGGCACTGCTGGAGCTTCATAAGGGAATGACAAGGCAAGGGGAAAAGTAAGAGCTGCCATAGCGAAGATGAGTTAAAGAAGTCTGATCCTGGGGAGAGTGGCTGGAGAAAATGAGATTTATTTGTTTTTATATGGGAACTGCACAGTCCCTTCTGTCATTTTCTTGCAGACCTCTTTGAATAATTGTCCCCATCCACAGAGTGTGTTGAAGGTTGGATCTCCATGGCCATCAGCACCTGCAGAGTGCTCTGTGTTTGTTATGCTTGTGCACAAGAAGGAATGAATGATACAGTGAATTTCCTGGGGCTGAGCTGCTCTCAGCTGCTCCATTCTCCAAATGAGTGCTGTGTGCCTTTGGACTGCAGGAGTGTTTTGTGTTAACAGGTTGTGTGTTAGTTTTTCTTGGTGTTTTTATAAACCCAGGGCTTGCCTGGAATAAAGTTTACGGCTTCGTCTTATTCAAAGGAGGCATAGAAAACTCACATTCTGTTTCCTGGGGTAATGCTGCACCTCCAGATTCCCTAATATAGATTGTCAGTCGTATTGGGACTGGTCTAGATAATGCAGTCAAGTATAGTAGAAGTCTGAGGGAGTTCAAGTGGCAAATTTCTCATGAAAAGGTTTTTTTAGAAAGAAAATTCTCCCGGTGCTGCCTACACTGCCTCTCTGCTGAGGCTTGTGGCAGCTGTCGAAGGCACTCACATTATGCACGGGGTCGAAGCTCGGGTGAAATTCGGGGTCAGTGTTAAAGGTGTCAGAACAGGCCTTTTGTTCCCTTCTCTGCACTTGAACTTTCTGCAGCATAACTAGTGCTGCCTGTGCAGGGCTTGTGTCCCAAACCCTTCACCTCCCCAGAACCCTTCTGAGAAGAAAGGAATCGATGGCTGTGCTTTGAGGTCTCCCAAATGCTGTGGCTGTGAAGGTTCTGCAGCACACACTCATCTGATCCTTGGTCTCTTGCCTCTGTAATTGAGAGAGAGTGGAGATATTTTGCTATGTTTACGATCCTGGTTTGCACTGTGAGTGACTAAAGAGCATTCTGGTGAAACTCTTCTCAGATTGGGTTCAGAAGAAACAAGAGAAGATGCAGGACTCGCTGTCCCATAAGGCAAATTCTGTATTAATGACCAGAATTCTGTATTTTCATTAACCAGATGAAAAATGGTGCTACCAGAGCTGAATGCTGTCCAGGTACTCTTCCCTAGGAGTTGCCATCATCTGGCAAAGGGACATGAGTCAAAGATTCCTTTCCTTTGCCTTAGAGGTTGTACTTGGCCTTTTGGTCCACTTCCAATGTGACAAAAGTCCACGTTGCAAAAAACACTCCCTGTGTGCCTTCTCCCACCCCCAAGTTCAGTTTTCACTTGCACTATCAAGGATTCAACATGAAAACTTTTTATCCACGCTCATTAAAGTGAAAGAAATAATATTCTGATGGGAATATGATTTTTTTTCCTAGTGTATTGTACTATGCTCTCCTAAACTCTATGACTCTCTTACACACAGCTTCTTGCAATTTTCTAGTTATTAATAATAATCTGAATAATCTGTTGTCTTGCCTTGTCTCTGGTGCCAAGGTAACATCATAGCAGATGGAAGGTAATGTCTTCTGAAACCTACTCTCAGAAACAGTGAAACTTAATGTTCCTCTTAAGTTCTTCTCCTATCTTTACCTCATTGCTGGTATTTTGCTGATACAATTTTATTCAACTCTACTTTATAGGAGAAATATTTTTTTTTTCCAGCAGAAATGAATTACAAATATTAAAGTGGATTGAGGCAATATGGTTGAAGGGGAAAAATATGTGTTCTCTGGTTAATAATTCTTACAGAAAAGTAAGTTCAGCTTAAAGGAATCACTGTTGTGATGTTAAATGAATATTTTATTTAAATGAAATAATGCCACCAGCTATAAGTCACTTGGTGGTTCTGCCTTGAATATTTTTCTCTTTGGGTAGATATAACTGATTTCTAAAGGCAGGAAAGGTTTATTTGCATTGATCCCCCAGTGCTGACCTCAGGCTAAGTACCATCAGCTGTGAGTTTAATCACATCTATTCAGATGGATTTCACACGATCTCTGAGAAACCTTTTCATGCCTTACAAATATTGTAGCTTTCCTTTCTCTTCTTACAAAGAACAAACAGGACTGCAGTATTTTTTATAAGAGTGACAGCCAGAAGTTCCAGCTGAAATGCCTTTTATTTTGTGGTGAAGAAGTAGCCTCTTATTTCAAGCATGAGTTACCCAAGAGCAGCTCTGTCTCAGGAGCCATCCCTGCTGCATAGGGCAGTGGCACCAGGATTTTCAGCTTCTCCTGGGCTGAAATTATGAATATGAATATGAATTTATGCTGCAGGGAGAAGGTGCTCCAGGTCACAGCGTGGCCATCCCTGCCTGCCCAGCTGAACTTGGGATGCTGAACAGGTGATGCTGAACTTGAGGGAGACACAGTTGGGGATGTTTGAGAGAGACACAGCTGGGGATGTTTGAGGGAGACACATTTGGGATGTCTGAGGGAGACACAGATGGGGATGTTTGAGAGTTCAAACTTGAAACCTCCTCACTGCTCTGGAGGGAAGGCAAAAGTCAAATTAGGTTTAATTTGTCTCTGGCCAACAGCAGGTTCATGCTGTGCTCTCAACTGACTCTATTATTTGAAAACTGAGAATGCTAAAAAAAAATTAAAAGGAATGGTAATTAAGATATTGTAAAGTAACAGGTTTTCCATGCAGCAGATTAAAATTGAAGCCTGGTCAGCAATATGGGCAGAGGGAAGAGAGCTGCAGGTAGATGCAGCAATGCAGTTGCATGTACTCCTCTGAAAATGATGCTGGGATGCTCCCTGGGATGTCCTTTCAGGGAGCAAACAGGACATGTTTAGTGAGAAGCAAACATTTTCATCCCCACACAAATGTCAGCCAGGGCTCTGAGAGAAAAGCCAGGTACTAAAGCAGAGAGTAGCTGTGCCTGGTGAGGAATTAACTTTAATTCCCTAGAACAGGAATTTTAGTCATCACAACAAGAAGAAACCAACCTGATGAGCAGTTGGGGTCTATCAGAGGAGTAATTACTCAGCATGGAAAAAAAATTTTTATAAAAACAGAATAAAGTCATTGAGGCAGTATTTGGCAGGCCATGTGTTTAACAGGGAGAGCTCACATCACTAATACATGAACAAGCAGTTATTACCAATTGTTCCTATCTAGCTTCTGAGCAAGGAACTGCCATGAAAAATCAAGAGAGTCCAAAAATTTTCAAATCGAGGTGGTAAAAGAAGATTTTATTTCACTGAGTGATCTAGAGCAGGAAATTAGGCTTGTTGCTTTAACTCATTAGTGATTTAAATCAATCACAGTTGAGTTGAATTAGCTCAGAATTCCACCCAGGCTGGTTTTCCCTCTCCCATTGGTTCCCTTTCTTCCATTTCTAGTGGCTCTCAGCAAGTGCTGGTAGGGAAAAGGCCTTGGCACCCAGCAGGGACAGAACCCAAGCAGCAGGTCCTGTGCTGAGCTCACACAGAGCCATTTACAACAAGTAGAATTTGTAGGCAATAGTAGGCATTTTAAAAGAATGCCTAAAACTTGGAGCTATTTGAATGCTCTGAGTGCAAGCTGTGAAGAGGATGAAAGAAGGATGTGCAGGAGATGCCATGTTCCATTTCCCAAGGGATGGGAAGCCCACCAGTGAGGAGGTAGGCCCAGAGGAAGAGTTAAAATTCCTGAGACTCACCTTTTTTTGTTCTCATTTTGGTCCAGTCTCTGCTGTTCCTGTCCAGCTCTCTCCTCCCCTCTCTGCTTACAGAATGTTTTATGGGACTGCCATTGTTTTCCTCTGGCAGCTTAGGTTGTAATTTCAGACTGTTCCCACAGTATATTCAATATGTTTCCAGTCACTGGATTTCAGTTAAGGAGATTAGTTGCTCTTATAGAATGCTACTGGACAACATTAATACTTGGGAATTATTGTGTAAAATAAGGTTTAGGCTCTCTGGGTCGAGGGTGGTGGTAAGCTGTAAATTTTTTTTCTCAAGTGCTTAATTTTCTTGTTTGCTCCAGATGGATGGTTTCAATTGATTTCAGGCAAAGGTATTTCTACTGGGCATACATAATGCAGGAGCTTTGCCTGAAAAAAGTAAATATTTTTTACTTTGTATGGTTATGGATGTCTCAAACCCCTTTAGTCTAGGACAGCTGCAGGTATTTTCTGACACTTTTATTTATGTGAAATAATTTAGATGGATACTGTAGGTGACAAAAGGGATGGGTTGTTATTTTATGCTGTCTTTTAGTGCATCATTGTAAATCAGTTTAACCAAATATTTGCTTGAAAACCCTAAAATAGCACATGTTATTTCAATTTTGGTGTAAATGGGCATAATTTCATTTGACTTTATAGCACATTCTTTGTCCTAAAATTAGCCCAGATTTCACAAGGGTAACTCCAAGTTGCCTGTTGGTGTAATTTCTGGAAAGCAGAATAGATACTTCAGGAGTCTTCCTTAGAACACAGACAGAAATACAAAGTTATTTTCTGTCTTGACTCCTTTCTCCTCCTGTTCTGTCCCTTTTCCCCACATGCCTTGCTCAGGATGTGGGATTTCAAGGTGTCTGTGCTGGCTGTGAGCTGCCTTACAGACCTCCAGGAAAGCTGCTCTGCCTTCTCCAATCCAATATCTCTGTAGGATACATTGGATTGGAAAAGGCTGGGCTTGAGCTGCTTTTGTACTGAGAAATGATCTTCATTACTTAATTTATTATATATTACTTTAACACCTCAGCTTGCTCTACAATACCCTTAAAACTTTGTCAAGAGCACAGTGAATTTTCTGCCTGAACACCACCTGTGTGCAGTTCCAGCAGCCTTTCCTGGGGCACACTTTTCTAGCTGCAGGAGTTGATGGTTCTGAAGTGTCTCTGTGGGTCCTGAAATCTGTTCCATGGAAGAGCTCCCACACATGTGCACGAGCAAAGCTTCCCTTGCGAGAGTTTCCATCACCTCCTGGTTTTGTTGTGCTCCTGCAAGGCTCAAAATGACATTTTCTGTGCACTGTGCTGGACTCCAAGGCGTGTGAGGAACCTGACAGCAATGGCTTTATGGTAACTCCACTGGCTGGAGCTTCAAGAGCAGCAAATCTGTTGGGAGAAGGATTAAATTTTATGAAAGCAGTCAATATCACTGGAACATGTAAATTTTAAAGTGTTGTGTGTGAGTGGGAAGGCAAAACTAAATAGAGCACACAGTTGGCCTTAAAAAAAACCCCACAAAACCCAACAAAAACCCAGAGCAAAATGTAACTCTTGGGAGTATAGTCTGTGAAACACTTCTTGCTTAGAATATTTTTTCTTATGGGAAAAGAATATTTTTTCTTTTTTTCTCTTATAGGAGTGGGCTAGAACAAGAAATAAGATTAAAAACTCATTTCTGTGTCTTTGAAAGATCTTTAAATGCTTCTTTTTTGACTTTTAGCTGTAATCTATCTTTTTTAAGCTTCTATTTTGGACCAGAAATTTTTAGTTTTAGTGCAGTTTTGCTTCCCTTAGAATAAAACCCCAAAAAAGTGGCAGTTAAAAAGGACCAAAGTATCATTTGTATGAGCTTCCAGTTCTTTGGTACCAGCCTTATACACTTACCAGTCAGAATTTTTCTTGCATTTTGCTCAGTAGTGATAATGTACCAACTTTGCAGGAATTATGTGTAATTTGAGACTTTCCACCCCCCACAGTGTTCTTCCTATCGCGGGAAATTCTAAAGCTCGTGCTACCATATATTAAAGCACTTAATTTGTTGTTTTTCTTGTGTTTTTATGGTGCCTACAGAAGGTACAGGATGAGCAGGAAAGGGTGGACAGTCCAGTTTATATGTACACCAAACACTCCCTAGGATATAAATGATATTTAGCTCTTTCTGTGAAGAGTTAATGGGATATCATTATTATATTTGATATCAGTACTTTTATCAACTATCACTGCCTGTCTCTGAGTGGACATAAACCAAAAGGTGTTTGAAGAGGTGAAATATTTGTCTTGATCTGCAGCCCTTCAGCACCAGTGATTGTTCACAGAGTAACCAAACCAGCCACAAACTCAATCTTTGCTGAGGTGGGAGGTTGATTTCTGTGCAGTTTCTGGTACAGAACAGTTGCCTGTGGTAGTTATGCCCAGCGTGTGAGAAAGCAGCAGAACAAGCTGATATTGTGGCATATACCAAAGACATTTTTCACACTCACATGCACAGAACTATGTCACCAAACTTGTTTTCATATTTGAGTCTGACAGATACCCTGGACATTGATCTTGTAGGCAGGCACTGTGTCCAGCTGTCACTCTTCCTTGTGCTGAGGAGCTGGCACTGCTGGCTGGAGTGCTGGGCTAGCTCTGCTCCGTGGCTTTAGCCTGTCCTGCCCCAGCCAGCACCCAAAAATCCCTTGATGCTTGTCTAGACAAACGTAAGCTCGCTCTGCTCGTGCTGACGCAAGATGCAAAGACTGTGGCACCAGGAGCGAGCTGAGATTATCAGATCTGTGCCGAACTGTGCAGCTCCAATGTGTTGCAGCACAGGCAGTCTAGACACTCATTTGATTAAAAACTGTTATTTAGAGGTGCTCAAAGTTATTAGAAAAATTCTCCCTTTACAAGAAAAAAAACCCACCCCGAGTGAGAGACTGGTGCCACCCCACCCAGTGCTTGGCTCAGCCCATCAGCAATGTCTGGTTTGTTTGCATGCTCCATGTTTGCTGAGAGACTAAAGACATCCTCCTTCTGCAGCGGGGAACTAATACAGAAACTTGGGCTGCTTTTATTTTTTTTTTTTTTTTTTGAGCTTCAAGAAACTGGATGTCTTATCCAAACAGAGGCTCCAAATCCCTGTTAATGATACTCTAGTCTTGGCGTTTCTCTGCTCACCATCACTTGTCAGTGGCTCAGTGAGTACGTGTTCACTGGGTAATCACAGTCGTGGTTGTTCGTGTGTGTTTGTCATTCTTTAAACCTAGGGATAGAAACAGGTTTGTCCCTGAGCTTGATAGCCAGGTTTTCTGAGCTGTTAAACTCTGTTTCTTCAGACAAGTGTCCTCATTATGTGCATATGCACGTGTGAGTACCAATATATGTCTTACTCCCCTTCTCCATTTAATGGCATTTTCTCAAGAGTGTGCTATACAAAGTCCTTGGGTGATGACAGGGCACTCGCAAGAGAGGCAGTGAACACTTCCCTCATCCTTTGCCTTATCTCCAGTTCCGAATTATCTTTTACTGAAGACAGTATTCAGACTTCAACTACTGAGTTGACATCTATTTAAGATAGAAAGAATATGTCTTTTGAGCTATTATTGTTAAAAAGGGGGGTTTAAGATCCAGGACAAAAGACTGGATGTTAAACCTCCCTCTCTTGCAGAGAATTCATTCAGCAGCTGATAATGCGATCTGCTCAGGATAAATGAAGATAAGACGTCCAGGCTCTGTCAGCAGCCTCAGTCTCCCGTACTGTTCGCTGTGGAGATGCTGATTTTTTTAAAAAAATACTTCTGGGACTCGCAGCGCTTATCGGATGCGGCTCCTCAGGGCTGCAGCAGCTGCGGCCTTACTGCTCACCGTGCTGGAGCCGACAGTGTTTGAGTTATCGGCCGGGGAGCAAATCCCAAATCTTTGCTGCTCCTCGGGTGCCGCGGGGTTTGGGGGGAGAGCCCTGGTGAGCTCAGTGCCAGCAGCTGCCCGTGGTTAGATGGGGAAGCTCCTTCTGGCCCCGTCTGCCCTTGGTGGGGTGTCTCCATTGCGTCCCGGGGGTGCTCCAGGAGCCTGAGGGGTTTTGCGGACGGAGCCGGGTCCCCCGTGTTCGGGAGCCGGGTCCCCCGTGTTCGGGAGCCGGGCCCCCCGTGTTCGGGAGCCGGGCCCCCCGTGTTCGGGAGCCGGCCCCCCGTGTTTGGGAGCCGGGCTCCCGTTTTCGGGAGCCGGGACCCCGCGGGGGCTGCGCCGGCCGCGGCCACGAGGGGGCGCCGGGAAGGCAGAGGAGCCCTGAGGGCTGCCCGGTCCCGACCCCGGTCCCGTTCGGTGCCGTCCTTCCCCCGGCCCACCCCGGTCCTGTTCGGTGCCGTCCTTCCCCCGGCCCACCCCGGTCCCGTTCGGTGCCGTCCTTCCCCCGGCCCACCGCGGTCCCGTTCGGTGCCGTCCTTCCCCCGGCCCACC
>VZRF01010873.1:167455-191221 GCA_013396875.1 Vireo altiloquus
TCCCACCCCGGCCCCGTTCGGTGTGCCCCATCCCGCCGCCCCTGCGGTACCGCGGCGTGGGGAGCACCTCTCTGCCCTCCCGGTGTTGCGGGGCCGTTCGAGTGTGGCTTTGCCAGCCGCGTTCTCTCCGTTTCCCGCTGCCTTATCCCTGCGTTCCCGCTGCCTCTGGTGTCCCATCCTCCGCCGATCGAGGTCCCCCCGCAGCACAAGCGAACCCCGGGCTCAGGGGGATGAGCTGCGACCCCAGGGCCGGGGTTTGGGTGTCTGGTGGAAGGGAAGCTTTCCAAGGAAGCCAGGCTCGAAGGAGACATTTAGACATCTCTCCTGGCCCTTTTATAAATCTTTCTGGCATTATGTTAACAGTGTTTTGTGTCGGTAATCTCCAAGGTCCCACATACTCGGTTTTCCCGGCGTGTAATGAAGCCCTTACTGCTGAGCAAAGAACGTCTTACTCTTTTTTAGAATGCAAATCCTAGAATTCTGTCCCCGTTAGAACCCCAAATTTGTGCTGCCCAGCGTTGCCATTTATTTAATGCCATATGGAAGGAAGAAATGAGGCCTTTCTGATCGTTACGTGGTCTCCTTGAAGTGATTCAAGTGACTGACTAAACACAGAATGTTTCTTTCCTGTGATCTCTGTTTTCTAGCATAAAACTACACGTGAAAGCAACGGATCCTATTAAATCCAATTACAACTTAATAGCTTTATATGGAGTCTTCTTTGCATTTTTTAACAAATTCCACATTCAGGGCACATATTGAGAGGAGATGACGGCAGTGTAACACCTGTGTTCTTTGCAATATTGTTCTTGTTATCAAACCTAAAGCCAATCTTCTAAATGTATTTTTTCCCCTCAAATGTTATCAATAAGGGTACATCACTACAAGATTAATTCCTAACTAAAATGGACGAAAACCAACCACAAATAATTAAAAATTTTAAAAATCTAAAAAAACTATTAATCTTCAGAAAACTCTAGTTCTGAAATGAAGCGTGAGTGTGTTTCTCATGGGGAGGGAGAAGAGAATGTATTTGCTCTCAGCTTGCTCTGTTTCTGTACCTGCTGCTGCTGGCCTGTCTGGAAACATCAGGCTCTCTGCTATGCAGAACTTTTGCCATCCACTGCAGGTGACCTGATTGTATATTGATGAGCATTGACTCTTTTTTTTTTTATAATCAAGGCACCTTCTTGCTATATGCAGCATTATGGTGTAAACAAACAGGTGGGTGGCCAGAAAAAGGTGGAATTACTCTTTTTTTTTTGAGTTGTAGCCAGAGCTAAAGAGAGAACTTTTAGCTTTTGGACAGATATTGTTCAAGATTTGGAAAGTTCCTCTGAGCTTTTTTGAAAGCTTTGCTCAGAGCAAATTTTAGAGGAGACAGTTCAAAGTTTCTCTGACTCTGGGAAGCATCTGTGACTGGGCATCCAAAGCACAGACACACATCCCAGGCTGGTTCAGAATTAGAATGTGACTGTTCTTTCCAGTTTAGCTGTGATGCATCTGCTCAGCACGCTTAAATTGCTGCCTCATTATGTGACAATTAATAGTTTTGTTGATGTTTATATACATATGTCAATATTTTCCTCAATATTGTCAACCCCATATGCATATCGATGAAATGAAATTTCACCCCGTTTAGCATTTTTAATGTAGTATAAACAGAGCTGTTTGTTTAAGTTTAGGCACACTCTGCTTACATCAGTACAGCTTCTGGTTTCACCGAAGGCTCTATCAGTAAAAATGAGATGGGAAGCTGCCTCCAAAAATGTGAGTTACATAACAGGTAGAAATCCTCTTTGGCTATAAAATATTTATTCAGTATTATGTAAGAAAATGGAAAAGCTTGGAGGTGGAGAAAAAAGAGGAAAAAAAAAAATCTAATATAAGATTTGAGTGGGAAACCGAAGCAGATAAAATCTGAGAAAGTGAGCCTGGTGAGGGTGGAAAACAGAGTCTATTTAAGGTTTCCTTCATGACTTCACCATTAATTCCCAAATTTTTCAGGCTGAGGAGAGAAAAGAAATGCACAGGGTCTGAGCTTTTTGGTGCACAGCTCTCACGTGTTCTGACTCCAGGTAGAGGAAGAAATGTCTTTTATTTGCTCTGTAAAGCTTTCGTCACATCGTGTGAGGATCCAGTGGCAGCTTTTTCCAGGGCAGTGTGACTGAATCTGCCTGCCCTCCATGCCACCACCCACTCCCTCACCGGGCCCTGCTCCTGCCAGGGGCACGGAGGGATGCTGGAATAGCTGCAGGGTTTCTTCTCCCGTGCCAATTAACACTTCCAAAAAAGCATGATAGGAAGTCAACTTTAAAGCTGGGTTTAACACGTGAAAGTTTTTCAGCCTGTGACTTAAGTCCTGCTGCTTTCTGCTTCCTGTGACTGGGCTGAGGTTTCCCTGCTGGATGTTTTCTGGATGGTTTGGAGCAGGAAGCAGCTCCTGAGTTTGCTTCCTCTCGAGACAGAGGATTTGTACCTATGTCTGTCTCTCAGTGCATATACACAGGTTTCTTTGTGTTCTGCAGATAGGTAGAGAATATTTGCTTCAGTATTTTTAATTTTTTTTTGTTTTTAAATGAGAGGCTTTATCTTATTTATCTCCATCTTTAAAGCCTTGGTGGTTTTATAGACTCTTAAATTTGAATCTATAGTGTAGAAATAGGAAAAGTCTTTAGTGGTTTTATTAGTGTTTTTCCTTAATGGATGCATTTCCTCCTGCAAAAATTACAGTGGAAAGCACGGGTGACATATGTACTGTTAGCTTAATAAATGATTGATATAAAATATTTGGCCAGAAAAGTAGGGATGAATTCAGCTGGATGGTATTCCTTGGTTCCAATTAATGTAGGAGCAAAGGATTCTCACCGGGGAAAGGCTTTGATTCCCTTATCTTGCTGTCAAAGCACATGATGAGGAAAATGAAATTAACTTGTCAGAAGCAAAGTTTGGTGAGAACTCATCTGTGTGCAGAATAATTCCTGTAAGCATGGCATCTTAATTTCAAGATGTTTCTGACGATGCACAGAGAATTTGTCAAGCAAATGAGATCCTCATTAGGAAGTAATATTTTTGGAATACTTTAAGCAAAAAGAAGTGTGTTCTTCTAAAGGCTTTCTGTACATGCATAGAACAACTCTTTAGAAAGGAAGATCAGACTGGCCATGGCTGTGTAAATATGAGACAAGTGTTTTCCCAGATCATCTCCTCCTCAGGAAATCTAAATCTGGAGTTCCTACATGATCCACCTTTCACAAAATGTTATGCTTCAAAGGCCTAGGCTTTAATGTCCAAAATTCAGCCTTCCTAGATAAGATAACAGGGGGCTGTTGCTGGGCTGCAGTGCACCACTGGATATCCTTCCCAAGCATTTCACTCCAGAAGAAATGGGTCTGCATCTCCTGTTTTTGAGCCTAAAGGCTTGTCTAGACTGAGAGGGGCTTTGCATTCATCTCAGTTGTGTTTCTGTTTGCCTTGTTTTGTAACACAGGTTACTTTGGTAGGTAATTTGTAGTCCATTCCAGAAGCTGAGGAAGTTTTCTGTGTGTCAGCAGGAGGAGGCTTGACTTTGCTGATGACAGAAAATGCATGGGCTCTGTGCAGTCCCCTGTGGTGTGAGCAGCAGAGAGCAGGAGGTGATAAGAGGTTTTGCTCAGTGAACTGTCCTGAACCAGCTGCAAGAACCAGAGAAATCTGAATGTTCGTGCATTCCAGCAGTGTGAAGGACAGAAATGATGAAGGTGTATGGGAAAATGGTTATAGAAATCAGGAATTCAGGTTGCCGGATGGTAGGAGTGACAAAGAGGAAATTAATTAGTACTCACATCACATTTGCTGCTCTGTCTCTGTTGTTGATAAGGCCAAATAGGTATTGTTTAGGAGGAGCAGTTTGTGTGAACTTCTTATGCTGTAAATAGGAGCAACTGATTAAATGAATGTTCAGTTTGGAATCAGTCTCCTGTGACACGATAAAGCATCAGGAGCTGGGATGATCTCTGGTATCTGTCAGCCTGAGTATTGAAGTAACAAAGTGTGTGAGTCCTTCAGCTCTGTGTGCTTGGAAAATTTTTAATTGATTGATGTGGACACTTCTCAAGTGAAGTAATCAGAACTTTTGTCAGGTGGATTTGGGGTCTACTCTTCACCTGGAGAGTGTTAGAAAGTCTGGAATGTGCTGTTCCTGGCCAGAATGCCAGCTGAGCATGTATTGTACCAAATCCACTGTTCATTTATATCTCTGTTGAGATGCAGGACTCTTCTTTTAATACAGATCCTGAAATTACTGAATTTCTAAGTAACTTTTTTTTATTATAGTCACCTTAAAAAAGCCAACTGTGAAACTTCTAGTTTGAGTAATGAAATAGTTTCTGAATACTTCAATATTTAGTTTAGTAAGGTTTTGGGTTTGATATAATGTATGTTATAGAGATGAGATTTGGGGTCGAGTGTGTGCTTTTACTAAGTGAAGCAATGTTTCTTACAGCTACTTGGATGACAAGGAAACAAATGCAGTTACTGTTGAGGAGCATGACGTTCACTTTGAAATATGCTCTGGAGTCTGGGCTGCCTTTATAAATTGCACTCCCTCCTTGTCTGATAAGGATGCTGATGTCAAAGGCTGGATATTGGGCTTTGGTGAACCTCTGTGTGCAGGGAAGGAAGCAGAAAGTACACTGGGAAATCTGGTGATGGGGGAGAAAGGAGCAGAGAAATGCATGGAACAGGCTCTGCTCTGTCCACAGAGGAGTTTTCCCCTGGTGGGGTTTTGGTTTTGTTCAGGGAAATGGAGCTTATCTGCGTGCTTTAAATAACCACATTTTCTTTTAAGGTAATCCATCATTAAAAACCAAACAAGCAAAAAATCAAAACAAAGTCAACCCCCTTCAACCCCAAATAACAACCACCCTCCAAAAACAAAACAAAAACAACAAAAATCCCCAAATCAAAGAAAACCCCTGAACAACCAATCCAATGGAAAACCTCAGTGCCATGCTCCCTGAATCTGGCTAACTCCAGGGGCACAATAAAATCGTAGTGATTTTAGTTGGTGGCAAATAGAAATGGAAATTTTATCATCATGACAGCAGTTCCTAGAGGGCCACTTAAACATTGCTGAATTGAATATGCATATAATATATCTGTATTTGAGAATCTACAGGTAAAGAGCACATATATGAACAGAGGAGTGATATGCACTCAATCAAATGAAAGCATCATTATTATATTGCTAAGGTATGGAAATGGGAACAGAAATGGGATAGAAAGGGTAGCTAGAAACCCAAATAATGAAGGTAATAAGAGGTGCAGGCAGGTATTTGTGTGTGCCTGTGAGAGTGCATCTCAGTGTGGTGCCCTGAGCCCAGGTGTCCCTGAGTGCTGCTGCAGATCCTCACACTGCTTAATGAATGTGCTTTACTAGAAGAGTTATTGGTGTTTGGGGGGGCCAAGCCTGTGTCTTTGAGAATGTGATAGAAGAGATCCAGAGCAGTGGGGGCCATAGGTGCTGCAATCCAGGCTGCATTCCAGCTGGCAGGCACCTGACACCAACACTTCACCCGCCCGCAGTGTTGACAAAGATAATTGCAGCATTTCTGAAGAGAAAAAATCCAGTCCTGTGGCCGTCAGCTCCAGGGGGATTCCTCCCTGGGGCACTCAGTGCAGGTGGGTGCCTGTTCCGTGTGACAGAGCTTGGCATTGTCACCCAGGGGCTGCTCAGATCCTGCAGCAGGAACAGAGTGGATTATTGAAGGTGCTGCAGAGAACAGAATGATTCTGCTTGGCAGAAATGCAGAGGTTTCCTTATTCCCCTTGCTCGTGGTGCAGGACGTGAGGGGCCAGCAGAGCGTGTGCTGATGTCACCTCTGTGATTTTAAATGAATATTTTATGTTTGGGGCTCTGGTCACAGTCTGCCAGCCTGTGCAAGGGCTGTCACAAAGCTGCCTCCAGAAGTGGTGAGCTTGTGGCTTGGATGCCTTGGGGAATTTGCCACTCTGTGGATTTACTGCTAATATTCGGATCCTGATTGATTTTCCTGAAAGGATCAACCCCAAGAGCATACATTTATTAAAGGGAAATTTAAGAACGAATATGATTCTTCAGTAAGATGCTACTTCTTTGAGGGTAATCCAGAGTTCTGAGATGTAGATGGTGGCATTTCTGTGAAGTCTGTCTGGAGTCACAAGCCACGGCTGTCCAGCTGGAATTGTGTTGAGAACAGAGATCTTCTCCCTCCAGTTTTGGTACCACAGGGGACAGAGCTGCCTCTCTCACACGAGCAGAGCAGCAGGGTGAGTGACTGGGCATGTAAGAACACAAACTGAGCCCAGACAGGATCATTTCCTCAAGGTCAGAGGCTGTCCTGGTTCAGGCTCGGTTCTGTGGGGCTTTGTTTGTCGTGTTGTACTTTGTTGATGCAGTGCTCAGAATAAACATCTTTTTAAACTGTGAAGCACAAGTGACAGAGAATGAATTTTGTTATGCAAGCACCCAACAGAGCAGTAAGTACAGAAAGAAGGCATCTTCTTGCCCTCAGCGTTTTATTTTTTAGGGATAAGAAGTGCTTCTAGACAGAACTAATTCGCTAGCATGTACAGAAGACTTCTATATGTGGGCTATTTAACAAAAGTTTAGTGATTACTTCTATTAATCTAATAAAGTAATTTTATAGATTTTTTCCTTGTCAAATATAATCATTCAAATAATATCTTAATCATGCAGTAATTACCCATAATCACAGACTCGAGTCTGTAAACGCTACAGATGCTCGTGCTTTTAGTAAACACTGGGTTACTACAATAATTAGTCCTGGGTGCTCCAGCAATTACAATTGCCTTTGTGCTCTCTGCTTAATGAGTGGCAGAAAGTATAAACCATTTTGAACAAGGACACTCAGGTGTATTTGGTGAGAATTTAAACTTTCCCATAGCTGTTCATTCTTTGAATTCCCATACCAAAACTAATCTGGGAAGCTGTATTTTTTTATGTTTCAGGACAGATTTCCCATGACCCTGACTATAAATAAAACAAGATTATTATTTCTGCAGGCTGATTCTTTCTCTGAGTAGTTTTTCATGGATGGTTTCTTAAAATTAAGACAAACAAAAAAAAAAGATTAATTCAACCAATTTTTTTTCTCTGTTTTCACCCATTCATTGTCTTTCTGTGAATTGAATATTGACCCTTCATCTGAGGCTGTGCTGACACAGCAAAGTGATTTGCTTTTGGTTGTTTCCTCTTTGGAGAAGTTGATGGTAAATATGAGGAAGGTTAAGATTTGCCATCTCAGAAACCAAGATGTACACAATCATTTTGCATTGAAGATGTGAGGTTGGCTGCATGCTTTATATAAAGTTTGCAATTCCTATTTCTCAGCAGAAAAGCTGAACTGTGGCCTGTGTGTTCATGGCACTCTGCTGAGCTGGCCACAGTTAAATTTGGGAAGGTAAAGTGCAGGTAAAATGTAATCTTAAAGACATGTGCTTTATGTCATCTATCCTTGGTGAATTTTCAGGGAAAAGGTTAGATTCTGATTTCCAGCAAAATACTGGAAAAAGAGCTTCCTGGATTTGCTCAGAAATGATTTATACTTATGGTGTTAGTCTGTAGATAAAAACCTCCAAGACAAATCTGCAGGAGATGTATTTCTGTCCCTGCTGGCTGTCAGGAGGAGGAAAAAGATCTTGTGTTCTGAATTTACTGACTCCTTAATGGAAAAAGGTAATACAGGATGATTAGAATATTGCATAGGCTCATGAGTAATACAAATTTCTTAAAGAAAGTTGAAAGTTGGAGAATGCTAACTGCAGCAATATTACTGATGCTGCCATCCCCTTGAGCAAAGGACTTGGCTCTGTTTTCTATTGCTATTCAAAGGTAAATAAGGCAAACAAGTGGGGAGATTTGAGTTTGCAGAAGCTGGTAGCCTTGCTTGAAAGCTGCTCTAGGTGACCCTGCCTTGGCAAGAGGATTGGACTTGATGGTCTCCAGAGGTCCCTCCCAACCCTGACTGCTCTGTGATTCTCTGAAAGCTTTGAGCTGAAGATATGAAAGGCAAAATTTTAAATCCTCCGAGTAAGATACATTGTTATGGGTTCAGGTAAACAAGGCCTGAATCCTGTTGGGAGAGAGCAAAAGTGGCACATGCATTTGGAAAGAGTTCCAAACCAGGATGGAATTGTCTAATGCAGTTTGAGATGGGGTTTGTGCTGTCTAAGCAGTTATTTCTGTAAGCAAAGCAAAGCTTTGTCCATGTCCTTCATGCCTTCCAGACTTGGACATGTAATTACAATTCCACTCTGTTAATGATGGAGATGGTGCTGCCATGGATTAGGGCAGATGAAGTGGCCATGGAATCCCTGATAACCTGCCCTGGTGATGGGTTGGCCCCAGCTAAGAGCAAAGCACTTGCACAGCTTCTTGCTCACACCTTCCCCACAGTGGGATGGGGGAGTAAACAGGAGGATCTGGAGTCAGAGATCTCATGGTTCAAGATAAAGACAGGGAGATTGCTCAGCACTTACTGCTGTGGGCAGAATGGGCTGAACTCAGGGAATCTAACTTGATTTTAAACGTTTGATTACTCATTGGGAAACAGATGACAAGCATTGAAACTCTTAAGGAAAACACCTTTCATCCAGGCTCAAGTTCAGCACAGACACCGCTGCCCTTCCCTCGCTGGCACTGTGGTTGGGATCAGTCTCTGCTGCTCCTTGTTCCTCACTCTGCTCCTTTCTCAGTCGTTTCCTGGGCTCTGCTGAGCACCCACAGCCTGCAGCCCCTCAAGGTGTGTCACAGCTCCCTGGTGTCACTGATCCATTCTCCAGTTTCTGCCTTTGCTTCAATGCTCTCCCATGGATTGTGTCAGGCTCCCCCTGATTGTTCCTGGGCCACTTCGGACTCCTTCTTCTGGCCCAGGTTTGGCCCATGGAGGGTCTGGAGTGGCCAGCACAGGGCAACCCCAGCGCTCTCCCACTGAGCCTCTGCAGTTCTCTGCATTGAGATGCTTGCTGGAAAAGCATTTCTCTGGTTGGTTTCCCTGTTTGTCACCTGCTCTGTGTTTGGTGGCACTGATTGCTTTCAACTGACAGATTCTGTCTGTTGTTCCCTGGCAGGTGCAGTGACCTTGGGGGTTATAACAGGTGGGGAAGGGATCTTCTCCTCCTGTGCTTTGCCCTTTCTTTCAAGCTCTACTTGTTGAAATTGGAGGGAGGAAATTCTTTTCAAATGTGTTTCTCTCCACGGATTTTGTGTTGCTAGGTTGTCACCAGATATATTTTCAACTCCACATTTGAAAGAATAAACATTTTCTTTATTAAGCTTGTTTTGCCCACCTCTGAATGAGTCCAACAGTATTTCAAAAGCTTTTTTTTGTTCTTGTATTTTCCAGTACTCAGTCTTGTGCTTGGACTTGAGCTAGAACTGCTCTGCTGATGAAAACTGTGTGACAAACACATCATTGTGTTGGACACATTTGGTTATAAAGTCCATGGCAATTACACTCTATCTCCAGAGCCTAAATCCATAGAAAAAAGTGTTTAATTTTGTGCCACGAATGCTGTGAGGCTTGGAGGGGATGCCCAGTGGGAAGGGACATCCTCCCTTGTCCCACAGGGGTTAGAGGAGATGGTTCTCAGACCCAGGGGGTGTGAAAATGTGGAATCCAACTTTGCACCTCTGTCTGAGGTCAGAGCTCATCCTTCAGTAGGGGTGGCCAGCAGTGCTCCTGGCACTGAGTCCCAACACAATAATGCAGGAGGAATGGTGAGAGATTAAAGGCAGTAAGGGCTGTAAAAAGAGCAACAAGCAGAAAAGAGCAAACTTGGGAGTAGTCAGTGAGTATAAACCATGGCAAAATGAAAAGTTCAGTTTGCTGGCACAGAGACATTATGATTCCTGTGTGCAGGTAAAACACAAAAGGAAAAAAATTAGGGATTTCTATTTAATGGCATTTCTATAATTTACTTACATTTCCATAACTTAATTCCATGACTTCTGCTGCCCACTTGAATGAAATTTCCTGTATTTGATTGCAGATGTTTGTATTTCAAGGTCAGAAAGTTTGAGGTGCTTCAGCCTTATGAGTTCTAAAGGAAAATAACTCGCAGCAAAACTGTACGTGACCTCAGAGGCAAACACAAAATAAAATAATCCCTGGGATCTGCAGCCTTAATTTAGAATGCAGAACATTTCCCAATGAGTGTTTTACTGTTTTGCTGAAATGATGGAGCATATTGTTAATGTCTTGTAATTTTTAAGAGCATTTAAAGATTTATTTTTGCAACCATTATTTTGCTTTGTTATTCTGAGATTGGGTTGGGTTTGTTTTATGGCTGTCACGTTGGTTTTTTGAATTCCTTATCAGGTCACAGGTATATGACAGACATCTCACTAGGCTTGCTTTTGCTTCACCTGGTTATTTTTTAGTAGTACTTTCTGTGCCACTTATTTGCAACAAAGGTAACAACTAATTATGGAAATAGTGTTGTGTGTTTGTAATGTCATCTCTTTCCTCTCACGTTTATGGTTTTGGTTTTTTTTCTGTTCATTGTTACATCTTCTCCAAAAGGCAATAGTTCAAAGTTTAATTCTAAACCACAATTTTCTCATAAAAAGACACATCATGTTAAATACTAACATATATAGGATTTATGCAAACTCCGTAAGTGTTGTTGCATAGAAATTTTTTGATTTATTGTTTTTTCTGAATAAATTTTTCCATTAATAAAAATCTGTCTTTTCTCACTTTATTTTGCTGATTTGCCAAGTTGATTCTCATGTTTTACAAATTTGTTCATTTGGAAAAGCTTGTAGTTATTAAAACCTTACAACAGAAGCTGATTTTGGCAGTTAAGTTGCTTTTTTTAGCCATTTGTTTTCTAACATTATTTAGTTTTCCTTTGCCTTGGGCTAGAGAATTAATTTTGTTCTGCTGGGGTGAGGAGTCATTTGCTTAGGCTGTTTTTCCATCAGAAGAGGTTATGAAGCAATGAGAGATAGTTAATTTGGAGAGGAAAATAAAAAATTGTGCTGTATCTGGGAGCGCCTTCCTTGTAAACTGTTGTAACGTATTGTATCCATAAAATGGTATTAAACACAGGCAGTCTGAGACAGGTGCCTGGCTTTAATAGGAAAAAACCACCCCAAACCATGCTTTGGTGAAGGGAGGGGAGAGAGATGTGGTCTGGTGACATTGCTTAGTGACACTGAGGTGTGGTCACACGGTTGGGGATAATGAGGTGTCTGTGTGAGGGACAGAGAGGCGCTCCCAGGTAGTGCAGAGTGAGGCTGTTGCTGTTTTGGGGTCACAACACTCGTTGTGCTTGGCCTCAGTGTCACAGACTGCCTTGGCTTGGAAGGGACCTTAAAGCCCACCCAGTGCCACCCCTGCCAAGGCAGGACACCTCCCAGTGTCCAGCCTGGCCTTGGGCACTGCCAGGGATCCAGGGGCAGCCACAGCTGCTCTGGGCACCCTGTGCCAGGGCCTGCCCACCCTCCCAGGGAACAATTCCATCCCAATATCCCATCTAACCCTACCCTCTGGCACTGGGAAGCCATTCCCTGTGTCCTGTTCCTCCATCCCTTGTCCCCAGTCCCTCTCCAGCTCTCCTGGAGCCCCTTTTGGCCCTGGAAGCTCTTGAGCTCTCCCTGGAGCTTTCTCCTCTCCAGGTGAGCACCCTGAGCTCTCCCAGCCTGTCAACATCAATCACAGAGTCCTTGATTTCATTTTTAGTGCCAAGAGTGACTGAGACAAACAAATGTCTTTCAGGGAAGCCTGTCCCTGTGGACGAGCAGTGCTCCTGCTGGCTCTGCAGCAGGAACTGACGCCAGCACTCTCTGCATGCAATAGTTCTTCCTCTGCTGTGCTGCAGAAGATGGGATTTTTGTTGTTGTAGTTATAAGTCACAATGGAGATTTACATCAGTTCTTTTGTAACACCCACTTTTGTAATACCCACTTATTGAGGCTTTGGATTTTATCCACTCTTTTCTGAATGTGCCTTTTTCCCAAATTGTTTCGTTATGATTTTTATTTTTCTTCTTTTTCCATTTAATCTTGGTGTTTAAAAATAGATAATTTTCAGACATCATTAAAGCCTCTGCCTCCATGAAATTTTAACAGATGTGACACTTGAGAGGCTCTGTAGTGGGCAGTGATCATTTATCAGGCAATGCTTTTTAGGACCTGCATTATTATTCAGTGATTAAAAATTCACAGGAGTGAAAAGATACCTTTGTAAATATTTTATTCTTTCTTTATTTGTTGTTATTTTGTTTTGCTCCCCCCACAAGATTTTTTAAGATGGTACTATCTGCTAGCAGCTGTGGGATGATTTTCTGTAGACAATGCTGGTGCCGAGGTAGGCAGTGGGAGATGTGAATTTAAGGGAGGGGCTCAGCATGAGGAATTGTTTCACAGACTGCACCTGGTCATGTTCTTTTGAGAATGAGCAAATAAATGCTTGTAGTAATGGGCATGTTTTTCGTGTGGTGTTTGGTTGAGGTACTGGGAAAGCTTTCACACTGAGTGGCGTTAGGAACTGCTGGAAGAAAATGCATAATATTAACATAAAATATAATAGATACTACTCACTCGTTTTGGAGAGGTAATTGGCTGAAGCCTGTGCATTGTTTGCCTAATTTCCACTTCTTTATTGCTTCTCTTTCTAGCATGGAATAATGAACATTCTTGGGGTTTTGGACATTTGAAGAGAAATGTTCACCTTTTCCTCATGTTCCACGGCAAAGTTTGAAATCTTGTGTGTGTATTGCTAAAAAGCTGGTTTAACACAGACTCTTTTGGGAGGGCCAATCTGTTTGCCTTTACTTTTGTGTTTGGTAACTATTCAGCCATAGTTTTGTCAATGGGCTGAAAATGCCAAAGTGAGCTGTGGTGGGAACTCCTGGGATTCCAAATGAGGAGGCAGTGAATTTCCAGCTGGTTTGCACGTGGGGAGTTGTGTCATTGGAGAAGTTGGATCACCTTTCTCGTTTAGAGTTTTGCCTCTTCTGGCTGTAACATCAGCATCTTGTTTTGACCAATTCCCAGTAATTGCTATTGGAGTACAAATCTCCAAATGTTTCACTTTCTGACCTCAAGTGTTAGAATTTGGCTGAGTCACCTGCTTTTACTATTTCATGTAGGAAAATATCCCATTTCTTCAAAATCCCTTGTAGAAAGGACTATTATGCATAGAAAATTTCTAAAAGTGTGCATGAAGTATGACAAGGCAATGGTTGAAAATCTTTCTTTGTAAAGCTCGCTTGTAAAAACATTGAGAATAGAAAAGATTTCCTATGAATGGAAAAGACTGAAGAGGAGTGGACGTGTGTGTTGGATCAATAGCTGTGCCATCTCATTCCTTGTCAAAATCTACTTACTCTTCTTATAAAGCACAGTGGAAGTTAAAAAATGAATGTGGGTGAATAATGCTCTGTCAAATGTCTCTAACAAATGATATTTCCAACAGTGGAGTAGAGTCAGGACTGGTGAGCTGGGACAGAGCTCATAGTCATGGAACTAGATACAGGAATTCCAGCAACATTTTAAGGGTGAGCTTTCAGCTTATTTATTTCCTTTTCCCCTAGGAAAAAAAAAATCTCTTGCAGCAGTGGAGCAGCATATGATTGAATTGAATTGGCATCTTCCCAGAGCACAGAACTACTTGTATTGACAGTGTATATATTTCAGCTCAACAATTTTAGTGAAGCAGTTTCCTTCCTGGAAATGCCAAGTTTCAGTAGTAGTACATTTTGGGGATGGTAACTGATATTTAAGATAATTGTGCTGCATGGATGCTTCTTTTTTTCCTTAGTGTGCATAGATAAATCCTTAAAGGAGACTTAAAGAAAGACACCTTGGATTAGTGCAGGTTTAGCTGGATCCTGTGTTTTACTGAATATTGCATTTGAACTTGTCTCTGGCCTAAACTGTGAGAATGGCAGATGAACACGAGGAAGGTTTGTTATGCTGGGGGTTGTGTTTTTATTTTGGGAAGCAGCATTCTGGTTGGAGAGCAGGAGAGGAGCCCTGCAGGTGAGTGGTTAGTGCAGCTCTGTCTGCCATGGGTTCCCAATTCCACGGGTTCCCCTTAGCTCTGGGTCCATCTTTCACTGCACAACTCTCCAGGTGTCACATGAGTGTCACCTGCCCATTTCTGAAATGAACATTAACTCATGAAATATTTCTAAAAATGTACCTCACTTCACTTGCCCAAAGATTCCAAGTGGCAAGAGATCATCTGAATCCCTTTCATGCTGTTCAAAGCTCTCCTTTTTCCCTTGGATCAGAGTGATGCAAACCCAAGTGTTTGTTTTTCCCTTGCAGTTTTTGGTCTGTGGAGATTGGATCTTTGATATTCTGGGTTTTCTCCTCAGATGGAATAGCAAGGCTCTATTTCAAGGGCACTGTGGGGAATGTGTGATACTCAGAGAGCTCTTCTTGAGTAAGGAGGAAAATTATTTTAGAAAGTTGATGAGGCAAACTGGTAGGATTAAACTGGCACATACCATATAAAGAAAAGCTGGTCAATCAAGAGAGAAAATACCTTTAAAAAATGGATTTTTTTTATTATTATTTAGGTCTAATGCCCTAGTCAAATACTACTTTTTTCCTCTTGCATTCATGAGTAAATGAGTGGCAGCAGAATGCAAAATACAATCAACATGTTTATAATGTTCTTGTGAATTTTGGCCTGGTATTTCCTCAAAGACTTCTAAAAAACAAATTTAATGGTACCAGTTGTGTGGTATTTTTTAAATTGAGAAGTTTTTTTTCCCTGCTTTTGTTGGATCCATCTCAGCCAGAAAAGCAAATGCCTGCTGTTTTAGGGGATTGTTGTTTTAAACTGTGTGTGCTGACAGAATAAATATTCAGGAGACAACATCATTTTGTGTGTATATATATATATAGGCAAGGGTTTGTTTTTGTTTTTTTTTTTTTTTCTTTTCTTTTCAGCTNTCTTTTCAGCTGATTTCTTCTTGGAAGAATAATTGTGGTTGCTGCTGTGGGCTGGGGATGTGTCTGCACTGAGGGCTCCTCTTCGACCTCTGCGTTGGGGAATGTAGAAAGCAATGTTTGCTCTGACAATGCATTTGTGTCTCTAAGAAAAAGGTACTGAATCGTCCTCATTGTGCTGCTGTTCCTCTGAACCCATTCATGTTTCAAACAATAAAAAAAGGCATTGTGAGAGCCAAACACTTTTATGCCAACATAACAATATTTGAAGAAGATAATCAAAGCTGTTTGTTCTGCTTTACTGCTTTTGCTTTGTCTGCAATTCAGGTCTTCATTATGAAGCAAGATGGTGTCTGAAACATTGTCTGTGAAAGAGGTTAAAAAAAACCCCAAACCAGAATAGATCTGGGACTGAAATACCAAGGGAATGGGTATTGGCTTGCTGGAATATTCCTGGCTGTGTATTCTGTGTGTTCATGGCCTGCTGTGTGCCAGGCTCCTACAGGTGTTGCTGTCAGCTTTGGAAAGAAACATTCTGAAACCTTGATGTGAGAATATATTTATATATATTTAATATATATAAAAATATATTTTATATAAAGGACACAAATATCTATAAGTGTGTGTATATATATAAATTTGGTTTGTTTGGAGTTACACTTAATAGAAAACCATTGAGGTTTTTATCTTTCTTATGATAGGACTTTTATGTAAAATAATGATACTTGTGCTTTGTTGTAGAGGCAGAATTGTTATTTAAACAGTGCTATAATAATGATTGGTGAAAGCTTCAGCAGAGCAGAACCCTGGAATTGTTTATATGTAGAGCAGAAGAGACAGTGAAGTACCAAGAGAGTCTTTGCTAACAATATAACTCCTTCTGTCATGGTTTTGGGGTTTTTACTTTGTTTTGTGGGTTTTTGCTGTTATTGGTCCTTCAGCCCTTTGCTTAGTTGTCAGAATAATAGGTCATATGGTAATTGAAAATATTAATAGAGAATAGGCTGAGCATTTGCATGCAGCAGACAGCAAGGAAGACCTGCATATAGCACAGGCTTCTGCATCCTAACTTGAAAGTTGTCTTCATTTCTGATGGGCTATGGAAAGGTGTATATATAGAGAGAGGTGGACTGCTTTGCTGAGCTTTTCTCAGCCTTAAGATGGAAATTTTCCCAGGAAATGTAAGGCAGGATGAGAGCTTTCCAAATAAGTACCTGTAGCCACTGACACTTTGAATAAAATTGTACTGAAATAGATTTGGCTCTTTGGAATTGGAGCTGAAAGAGGTGTCTTACTGGCACTGTGGAATTGGGAATTATTTTGTGGGGAGGAAAAAATAAGCACAAAATTCCCAAATCAAACCACCTAATACCCATTGAAAACCTGCCTGTGGATCACAAAGCTTTGCACTTCCTGAGCCTGTATTTGGAAGGAATGATGACAATGATAATAATATCAAATTTCTGATCAATTTTCTTCTTTTAAAGCCAACTGCTTTAATTATTCCTGGAAATTAAAAAGTCAGGGCTGAAAATATATTTATGGAAGTGCCCTGCATGATTCTGAATATTACACCCAGGAGCTGAAGTCATGCTTAGCAATAGATTGTCTCATTTAATTAAATGCTTTGTTGGATTAGAGCCAAACTGTTTGCCAAGGTGTAGGACTGACCTTTGGCATGGCACAAATATAGGAGTATTTTGTACTCACTTGTGTTTAGTTTATTTTCCTGCTCCCAATCTTCTGGTGCTCAAGTCTTTGGGGATTTTGTGGCAGGTTATAGGAACTCTCTGGCAATCTGCACAAATAATTTGTGATGTCTTAGTAAATGCCAGTTAATATTTGTGCTGTTGACACTTGTTCCATTAATGTCTAATCTCCAGTTCTCTTGGAAAGGCAAAGTATCCACAACTGTGGATGAATTTGGGTCTTCATTTCAGATCAGGTTCACATGTGAATGACTGAAGGCTGCAAAGTAATTTGACTTAACAGACTCAGAGTATTGGAGATGTAAGGGGGGAAAACCCCAACATTTTAAGATATCTCATGGCAATTTATTTGATCCAAACTGTAGCAGTATTTTAGTGAAATCAAACTGGAGATTAGGGATGGGGAGAGATTTCTTTATTTGCTTTATTTTGTCAAACTTTCTGTAGTATGAGGCAGCAGAAAAGCATAGGAGATTCAAAGAGGGAGGTTGATAGGAATATCTGCTGGACATTAACCAAAGGCCATATACAGCTATTCCCAAATCTGCTAATAAATTCCAACACAGTAGTTTCTTTTCAATAGCCAACAATTAATTATTTCAGTTTTCACAAAACTAAATGTCACCTCAAGTATATTGTTTAAAATGTGACATGTAATATCTGCTGAAAAGCCTGAGAGGGCAGGAAGACAGGGAAAAAGAAGAAAAATTAAAGGGGGAAGTGGTAATGATTTTGTTACCTTAAAAATGACTGTGCATTTTGCCACTAATTTTCCTGATTTCAGCACTTAAGTGCTTTAACTACAATACCAAATATTTAATTTTTTGTACTTTCATTACAACTGAAATATATAAAACAATTTGTAGTTTGATGTGGAGTTTTTGCCAGAGGAGAGCTTCTCATCAGTTGTTTAGTCTGCTGAGGGAGTTTACTTTTTCATGGCATGTATATTAAATCTTCACCCAAGAGCCCAGAGGACGTGCTGGGATGTGCCTGCTGCCCTCTCCTTTTGTCCTGCCCAGGGATCTCCTGCAGCCACTGAACTCCAGTGGTTTTGTGTCCTCTCCTGTTCTTGTTTTGTGTGTGTGAGGATTTCCTGGGACGTTATGATGGATGTGGAAAACCAGAATGGAATCTGGGAGCTGCAGCTTCTACTCAGTTGATGTTTTAGTGCTCAGTGAATCCAGCAAGTGGGATTTTACCATAGCTGGTTCAGTGGAATATTTACCCAGCTTATTAGGAGATGAATGGTTTCTTGAGCTGAACTTTGTCCCTATGCTTCCAAGTTTCATAAAGCACTTAATGATGACTGAGCTGGGCATTAAATCCAGATGATTTCAGTCCTTGGAAGGGAATGTGTTCCAATGACTTAACTTAGACTATGTTCAGCCCAGAAGGTAGAAAGGTGCATATCTTTTTTAAGATTTCATGCAATACATCTTCATTTTTATTCAGTGAGCAGTATCTGATTGGTGTTGTTGAGCAGCAGTTGCACTGATGGACCCTTGGTGATGCCTTTGGCTTTGGAGTACAGATGTGTGACCTCTGGGAGTTGGCAGTCTGCAGTGCTCAGTGTGTTCAGTACCTGTACGAGCCCAGCCTGTTTATTTTAACCTTGACCCTGTGGGAGATTGGAGTGCTCTGCAGCTCTATCCTGAGAGAATTCCACGGAGGAAAGGGAAGGAAGGACCAGAGATGGTCATGCCTTAAATGGCTACTTAGAAACAGAGATTAGACAGGAATAAAGGAGGGATTTATTTGAAAGGCATTTAGATGTACATTTTTGGGCTCCAGAGGCTCCTGCCTCAGTGCATCCCAAAATGGACAATGCCAGCTCCCGAGTTCTTCCCACTTTGATCTCAGCATCAATTGCCCAAGCAGAAGCCAGGCAAGGATGGAATTTGCCCAAGCTTGCCCCCCTCTCCCCAAGATGAAGGTTTGCAGTTGTTGGGCCCAGGAGGGTCTGGGTGTCCTTGGAGAGCGAGCTGGAGAGGCTTTGTTATGTCAGTGTGAGCATGAGAGAACAGCACTGAACGAGCTCCAGGGAGCTGCAGAGTCACACTGGGCACTGCAGGGCTGGGAACATAGAAAAGTTCAAACCTAAGGCATCAATGGGACATAAACCCTTGTGTGTTTGGGGAATAAAAATCATATTCACTATTGCACACTGCTTGATGTAATCACGCTGCAGTCAGGAGGAATTTTATGAGGATGGTTTGACATTCTCGTCCAGAACTCATCCTTATGTAGGTCAGAAATCAATTTTCTCTCTAGCCCCAAATGAACCAATTTATTCATGTCAAGATCTAGACTTGAAATTTTATTTTACTTAGGATATTTTCCATTGTTCTAATTACTTCTAAAAAGAAAGAAAAGTAGGTGCAGTTTGGAATTTAATTGCTGAACCTTCACTGGAAGAACAGGGAGATTTGAGCACATAGTTATGATGTACTACAAGAATAAATGTTAAACTAAACTTTGATTTTTAGCTGCCTGGTGCTAAATGATTTATCTGCTACTAGAAGAGTTGGAGACAATAGGTTTAATGAAATGATCAACTGCACCTTAAGAAAATGAAGAAATTTTCTCACATGCTTCTGAAATAAGGCTGAGAAGCAAAATGTTTAGTATGGAATAGGGGTCAGGGAGAGGGTAGATCACAAGGATAATTATTCTGTGTTTGAGGTGATCAAGAAGGTATTGCTGAGCACTTCTTTGCTCTCTGCTTGTTTTCCTGCAGAATTTACCTTGTGGTATAGGCTAAGCACCAGAGAACAACTCTTCTTCCCATTTTGTTTTCTTTCAAAATTTTATGATACTTTTGGCCATTGTTTGAGGTGAGGACTTGACCTTTTCTGAGTAAACATTTGTTTACATCAGTCAGATCATGTGTCTGTTTTCTTTTCCACATTAGTCTCGAAGTCACCATATTTCTGACAAACCAGTAGGACTAGATTTTTTTAAAGAGCTTTTTGTTGTTTGTGCTAATTTGAAAAAATGAGTTAATCAGCACTGTGTGATTGACAGTGGGAATACAGATTATTTCTGGTGATAGATGAAATACTGTCACACTCTACTCCCCCCCATCTCACAAAGGAAAACTAGATGGTAATTTGCAAGGAGATCAGCAGTGTTTAACTTCCTGTGAAAACCTAGGCTCCTTATGGTGGTGTTTGTTCAGCTTTTCTGGTTGGGTTCCAGGTCACTTGTACAGTGATTTTTAATAAGCTGAGTTCTGTCCTCCTCCAAGGAAGGAGGGCTCTACATTCCTGGAAAATCTGATTCCTTTGAAGGTGTTTTAATTTTTCTTGAAATGGCTTTGGGAAAGCTGTGAGTTCCTGTGTGTTCTCAAAGGTTTTTAACTTGTGCTATTTTGAGCAATGCCATGTGATTAGCTAAGACTGTATTAAAACCCCACCTTCTTTTATATTCATCTTTTTCTGCCTGATAATCACAAACACAAAGGGTGAGTTTTGAGCTCATCTTGGGCTGATACAATTATTTTATTTAATCCTAAGTCATGAAGCCTTTGGTAAAAAAATACAGTCACTGATAGTTTGTTCATAGAAAATGAAGATTATATTAATCTTAGGTGGAAAGTTTTGGCAGAACTCTTGAGAATTAAGTTTCTTAAATGATCACTCCTAGGGGTGTTTGATCACTTTGGGGCTCTAGAAGAGGTGGGAAGGTTGGAGGTTTCAGTCACACTGCTGACTGCCTGCGGGGATGAATTAACTTGCATCTCTTGTACACTGAAAAAGAGGTTTATGTTTCAAGAACTACTCAACTGTGCAGTAGATAATGAACTGAGCTATTGTAAAATAAATAAGTAAAACCCAAACCCATTTAATTCTGATACGCCTGCAGTTTGTGTTGTCAGGCAATGATTGCATTCTTACTGTAACTGCACAGAATCATGGAGTGGTTTGGTTTGGAAGGGACCAGAAAAGATCACCTGGTTCCAACCCCCTGCCATGGGCAGGAACACTATCATAGGAGCAAAAAAAGGTCCTTGGTTTCAAGAGCTGGATTTGCCAGAAAGGAACAAGGAGTTTGTTTATTGCTTCTGGATTAATTCTGAAGTTTTGCTTATTGTAATAACAGTTGGGACAACCCCTTTCATTCTGGTTCATAAAAGAAGAATATTATCGTTGGCAACATTTCAGCATTTCAGATACCTGGAGCTGAGTTAGTTTGAGCAGTAAGAGCTGATAAGCAGCTCTGAAGGTGTGCCAGGAAAAGATCTCCAACACCTCTCCCCCCTCTTCCTTCTGCTGTTCCAGCACTATCTCTGTGCTAGATAAAGGCCTTCCCCCACAGATCGATTATCTTTGTCCCTGGGGAGAAGCAGCCAAATCCATTAATCATTCCCCTTTCCTTTGCCAGGCAAAGCGGGTGCAGTAGTCTGAAAAGCCATCTATTTTAAAATTTATTTTTAATAAATTCCTCTATCGTATTATTTTAAGAGGTTATTTACTTAATGTTCTGTTTATTTCTGACTGACCTCGGCGCTGTTAGCTTCTTTAAAAACATTCATCAAAATAGGCACAGAGCTACTAAATGGATTTAATTCTTCCTTACGCTGCACTTGTGCTCCCAGACCTGTGTTTGACATTAATGAACATTGCTGGGATCGTGCTGCCACACTGGTAGGGATTTAGAGACAATTATTAGGTGATCAGGCAATCTTTTTTCCTTTTCTTTTTTTTTTTTTAATCCATTTATTTCTGAAATGGGAATTATTCATCAAGGTCAAGCGTTACACAGAGAGGAATATGGTTGGTTGCTTTGTTTTACTGTTTTAAATAGGAAGAAATAAACAAAGTTGCATTTTCTTTAAGGCTTTTAGATGCCTTACAATATTTTCCTTAGAAAAACCTGTTCCTTTACTACTGCATTGTGATATATTTAGTCTTCCTGGTGTGCCTGAGCCTGTGGTGGATGTAAGTAAAGAATGCAGTACATGATAACTTGCCATAGCTAAATCTGAGATGTGAAGCAAGATTTGCGTTTATTTCTGTCGAGAGGGAGAAATGTGGCTGTAGTTGTTGTAATATGGTAATGCTGCCCTTTTACTGACCGTTGTACCAAACTTCTTTTCATGATCAAAATCAAAGCAAGCTTTGCAGTGACAGAATCTGCTGCTTTAGCTGAGAACCTTTAGCCTGTTGCCAACACTGCAGTCGAGGTGGAGGAGGTTGCAGAACTGTGCAGTTGATATATCCATCCAGAGCTATTTTTTCAGTAGGAAAAAATAACTTTTTCTGATATATTTTTTCCCCTTTAACAGATACGCTTGATTTATTCTGTCATAATTAAACTTCTCTTTTGGTGGACCATGTTAAGCCCAAAGATTGTACTCTGAGGCTTGACAGATGGCTGTGTGCAAGCTGCCTTTATACTGTAATAAGTTAGGAGAAGAAGAATTAATCCCCTGTATTTCTCCTTGTTTTATTTACTTAATTTAATGGTACTTTTAATGCTTAGTTCAAAATAAGATCAGAATTGGGTTTGTTCAGCCTGGAGAAGAGAAGCTTTGGGGTGACTGAATTGTGGTCTTGCAGGACCTGAAGGGAGCTGACAAGAAAGATGGAGAGAGACTATTTACATAGGCCTGGAGTGACAGGACAAGGGGGAATGGCTTCAAACTGACAGAATAGGTTTAGATGGGATGTTGGGAAGGAATTGTTCCCTGGGAGGGTGGGCAGGCCCTGGCACAGGGTGCCCAGAGCAGCTGTGGCTGCCCCTGGATCCCTGAAGTGTCCAAGGCCAGGTTGGACAGGGCTTGGAGCAGCCTGGTTCAGTGGAAATTTTCCCTGCCTATGGCAGGGGGTGAAATGAGATGATTTTTAAGGTCCCTTCTTACCCAAACCATTCCAGGATTCTATGATAAGATCAGTTTGGCCAACAAAAATTGCCCAGTGAGATTCTGTTTCTTGCTAAATATTAAGAGTTGCTCAACTCTCCCTTATGAGACATCATCCATTTCCGTCCCATCTCCTGTAGTAGATACTTCAAAGAGCCAGCAGCTGGTAGCCCTCCACAAAATCAGTGAGAGCTGAATGTTAAATCCCAAATGGCAATAGGCAGCTCCCAGAAACAAGGTCAGTGACCAGTGGTGGCACTGCCACCTTCCATCTCACCCAGGAGTGTTCTGACCCTGCCCCAGCACTGGTGGCAAAGCTACCAAGAAGGTCTGTCTTGAGCAAAAGCACCTGTNAAATGAGATGATTTTTAAGGTCCCTTCTTACCCAAACCATTCCAGGATTCTATGATAAGATCAGTTTGGCCAACAAAAATTGCCCAGTGAGATTCCCTGTTTCTTGCTAAATGTTAAGAGTTACTCAACTCTCCCTTGTGAGACATCATCCATTTCTGTCCCATCTCCTGGAGTAGATACTTCAGAGACCCAGTAGCTGGTAACCCTCCACAAAATCAGTGAGAGCTGAATGTTAAATCCCAAATGGCAATATGCAGCTCCCAGAAACAAGGTGAGTGACCAGTGATGGCACTGCCACCTTCCATCTCACCCAGGAGTGTTCTGACCCTGCCCCAGCACTGGTGGCAAAGCTACCAAGAAGGTCTGGCTTGAGCAAAAGCACCTGTAGGACATTTCCTTGGCCCTAGATGGTGTCCTGCAGCCCTTCTCGCTGACTTTTCATCAGTGAATTTTAGGGAGATGAAGCTGTTGCTAAAATACCTGTGAAACAGGATGGCGTCAACCCTGCAGCAGCTGTCAAGGTGTGCTGGTGATTTATCTCCTAACCACAGGTTGCACAGTTACAAATATTTGCATTAATTCTGCATATTTAAAAAAAAAAAAATATTTCCAGCTATATGGTGGTTTTCATACCTAGTCATGCAAACTACAGCCAGAAATTACTCAAGGCTGCACTCATTCCTGTTGCAGAGAAAACTGTACTGGAATTAAGATTGATTCAACCTCACAGTGTTCATGTTTGGGGTGGCATTACGAAGTGTTAGAGCTCCCTACAGCCTGGCAACTCTTTGTAGCAGCAGATACCGAGAGAGGTGTGTGTAATGCACGTGTTGGATCTGTGATCTGCAGCAGAGATTGCTTTGCAATGTCACGCAGAGGTCACA
>VZRF01010873.1:192100-276805 GCA_013396875.1 Vireo altiloquus
GAAATGAGATGATTTTTAAGGTCCCTTCTTACCCAAACCATTCCAGGATTCTATGATAAGATCAGTTTGGCCAACAAAAATTGCCCAGTGAGATTCTGTTTCTTGCTAAATATTAAGAGTTGCTCAACTCTCCCTTATGAGACATCATCCATTTCCGTCCCATCTCCTGTAGTAGATACTTCAAAGAGCCAGCAGCTGGTAGCCCTCCACAAAATCAGTGAGAGCTGAATGTTAAATCCCAAATGGCAATAGGCAGCTCCCAGAAACAAGGTCAGTGACCAGTGGTGGCACTGCCACCTTCCATCTCACCCAGGAGTGTTCTGACCCTGCCCCAGCACTGGTGGCAAAGCTACCAAGAAGGTCTGTCTTGAGCAAAAGCACCTGTAGGACATTTCCTTGGCCCTAGATGGTGTCCTGCAGCCCTTCTCACTGACTTTTCATCAGTGAGTTTTAGGGAGATGAAGCTGTTGCTAAAACACCTGTGAAACAGGATGGCATCAACCCTGCAGCAGCTGTCAAAGTGTGCTGGTGATTTATCTCCTAACCACAGGTTGCACAGTTACAAATATTTGCATTAATTCTGCATATTTTTTTTTTAAAAATACATATTTCCAGCTATATGGTGGTTTTCATACCTAGCCATGCAAACTACAGCCAGAAATTACTCAAGGCTGCACTCATTCCTGTTGCAGAGAAAACTGTACTGGAATTAAGATTGATTCAACCTCACAGTGTTCATGTTTGGGGTGGCATTACGAAGTGTTAGAGCTCCCTACAGCCTGGCAACTCTTTGTAGCAGCAGATACCGAGAGAGGTGTGTGTAATGCACGTGTTGGATCTGTGATCTGCAGCAGAGATTGCTTTGCAATGTCACGCAGAGGTCACAGAGCCTGGCCGGGCTGAGCAGGCTCCCGACACGGTGCCCGGCTGGGATTTAGTGTTTTCTGAAGGCTGAGCACAACTGAACATTTTTTCCTGCTGTCCTGCTCCCATGAGGGATGTCCCGAGCGTGTGTTTGCCCCTCTGTTGCAGGAGGGATGCTCTGTGCTCTGTGTGTGCCCCTCTGTTGCAGGAGGGATGCTCTGTGCTCTGTGTGTGCCCCTCTGTAGCAGCAGGGATGCTCTGTGCTGTGTGTGTGCCCCTCTGTAGCAGGAGGGATGCTCTGTGCTGTGTGTGTGCCCCTCTGTAGCAGGAGGGGATGCCCTGTCCTGTGTTTGTGCCCCTCTGAAGAAGGAGGGATGCCCTGTGCTGTGTGTCCCCCTCTGTTGCAGGAGGGATGCTCTGTGCTGTGTGTGTGCCCCTCTGTAGCAGGAGGGATGCTCTGTGCTGTGTGTGTGCCCCTCTCTAGCAGGAGGGATGCTCTGTGCTGTGTGTGTGCCCCTCTGTAGCAGGAGGGATACTCTGTGCTCTGTTTGCCCCTCTGTTGCAGGAGGGATGCTCTGTGCTCTGTGTGTGTGCCCCTCTGTAGCAGGAGGGATGCTCTGTGCTCTGTGTGTGCCCCTCTGTAGCAGGAGGGATGCTCTGTGCTGTGTGTGTGCCCCTCTGTAGCAGGACGGATGCTCTGTGCTGTGCCAGCAGGTGCAGGGAGCAGCTCTGCCCTCCCTGCCCACAGCCCCATTCATTTTAATTAACGTGCAGCCACTCGCTGCCTACTGCATGATTTGTATAAATGACTGACTTTAATTTGACCTCCTGGAGTGTGAAGGGATTTCAGCCTTCAGTTAAATGTTCTGAGTCGCTGTCTCTCCTGGAGTGTGCAGGGGGAGTGGGGACTGATGAGGCATTGCTGGTGGAGGAACACCTGTTCGAGCTCGGGCACGGAGCTGGGTGTGACAGGGCTCAGCAGCTTCTCCATTAAAGCATAAAATGAAAATAATGGTAGATTTATTGTGCTTATGAGGAGCTATCTGGCATGAAGGCAGCCATTTATTATTATCTAATATAATTATAAGCCTGAACTTTTTGGTATAATTTTAGCAAAATAGTCTCCTGCTTAGATCCTCAGGAGGTGTTCTTTGGAGACTTGGAGTATGTCATTTTTTAATGCTTTCTCAGCTCCTGCTTCCAGTGTGCTGCCCCCATGGAGGTGTTTTACTGACTGATCCCATGGAAAGTGTCCTTGTGGGTAGGAGAGAAGGGCTGGAGTGCAATGCCAGCTCTGCAAAGGCCAGAGCAGGAACTTGAGTGTCACTGGGGCATTGCAGACACTGCTAGTTCCTTAAGGCATTCCCCTCCTGGCACTCACTCGGGGTTAGGATAACCAGGATAAGTGTGTTTGTTAAGGAGCACAGAGGGAATTTGGGGAGCCAGGTGAGCTGAACTTTTTCTAGTGAAGAGGTCAGAAGGAGTTCCAGCTCCAGGCTGGGAAGCCTCTGAATTACACATGGACATGCTCAGGAGCACATGGCAGTGTAGAAGAGATTTGTCACTGGTGGTTGCTAAAAGAAGAGAAACACTAATATTAAAATAGGAATATTGTTCCTTTTTCTTTGTAAAATATTGAATGGCTCATAAAACTTGGAAAATTAGAGGTAAAGAGGCATCCCTATGTGAACAGCCAGGATCTAAAAATTACTCTGTTTGCATGTTGAGATGGTCCTCCCTTTGTCAGAAGGAAGGCTAAAATTCCAAGCTGATTTCCATTTTAAAGGAAGAGATAGAGGGCGTGGAAGCCAAGTGGAGCTCTTGGGAACTCACTGAAGGCAAAGAATTGAAAAGCTGGTTCCAGAACGAATAAGAAGTTGTGACCTCAGTCACTTAGAAACCATCCTGGTAGAAAAATACCAAATGTGGAAGGAATCTCTTTTTCCTCACAGATGAGGTACTTAAAAGCCCAAATCTCCAAAGCATAATTTTTATTATGTTTTTACTAGCTATAAAAGTTGTGATAAAATGTTAAACTTATTTTCCTTTTTAAAAATTGGTTATTGACTTTCCAGTTTTGATGAGTGTGGGGAAAAATGTGAGAAATTTTTGATAAGTAATGCTTTTTGATGTCTTGGGACTGCACAGACATGGGAATGTGCTCCCATGTTGGCCATTGAACTGTGCCATCACTCCTGATCTCTCAGTGGCCAGAACAGAGAGTAAGTTAACTAGCATGAAAATACTTATGTTTTATTAATTTTCTTAATTATTATTGAATGCTCTTCTCTGATTCCCTATTGGACTGGAATTCTGGGGACCTGGAAAGGAATCCTGTGGTTCTACACCAGTGCCCGTGGCACAGTGAGCAGGGTTTAGTTCAATATTTACCAGGGAGGATGTGCATGGAGAATGTTTTGGTGAAATATTTCCAATCTGAAAGAATTTTTCCAAATATAATTTGAGTTTTTAATTTTAAAGCAATCAGAAATAGATGCAGTATATTTTTCCAAATCTCTCTGATGCTCTTTGGTTTAATCAGGTATAATTTTTGTCTTTTGGGGGTATTCAATGTTCTGGGCTGCTTTGTTTTGACTTTTTAATCTGTAACTGCTCTCTTGGAGTGCTTCAGATTCAATGAGATTTAAATAATGTTTAGAACAGTACAGAGAAATGTGACTTTTGTGAACATTTGGATTTTCCTCTGGGTTTGTGCTTTGCACCTGGAATCTGATTAGCCACCCCCAGTCTGCAGAATTTGCCTTGCTGAGAAGTCTTCAGTTTATCTTCCTTGACTGCATAAGAACTAAATGCATAAATAATTTTTTATTAATTAAGAACATCTAAACCAAATAGCTGCAAAACACACTCCATCAGAAACTTAATTTCACCGATCTCTTAAAGGACTGTGAAATAGTATTTTTAAAAATGATTTTTCTGTCTGGTTTTGCCCCACATTCTTACATTGGGAGATATTTTAAAGACCTGGCATATTTCCCAGGTATTTTATTTAAAACTCAATAAAGGAGGTTTAAATTCCTTTCCACAGAATGTTTTAATTCTGTGTTACAGTCCAGATGAGTTTTTTTTGTGGTATGGAGGATGCTGCAACCTCTTCATCAAAAGAAAGAAAATTTTCCTCCTTTTACAGATGAAAATGTATTTTGTGTGCTGGCTTTACTTAAGTATGAAGTGTTAATTGGAGCTTCTAATTTGATGTACATATTTTTGATAGGCATTTAGGTACCGTGGTGTGATGAATACTAAATAGGAAGCACACACAGGGGCTGATGTGAAGGCTCTTGATGCTGTTCTCTGTCACATTTTTTTTTCCCCCACTGGTTTTTGGAAATGATTTTTCATTCTGTAGAGCATCAGTGACTTGCCATTACTCCATAATTCTTGGAAGAAGCCTGGTGTTTCTGGAATGCTGGGGGAATATTCCGTCGGATTTGACAGGATGAGCAGTGACAGGGTTACAGGTGTTGCTGGTGATTTTCCTTCTGTGAACAATAGGGAATGATGCCTCTGACTAGAGAGATGCTGACAAGCACATAATTGCTGTATCTTTGCTTGTATTTCCAATTACACTGAAGGAAAAAAGAGCCTGTTCACCCAGCCTGTGCTATAGGTGTTCATTTATTTAATGTGTGGTAGTTCAATAGTTCTGTAAAATTCAGCTTGTGAAGGTTTCTCACTGTTTTAGTGGGATCGAAATGGGGATGGTGCTGAAGATAATATGTATGGAATTCTGTGGGGTTCATTAAAATCAGCTATTTTGGGAGATGTTTTTCCTGGGCTTCCGAAAAATCTCCTATCATTTAATGAACTTTAATGCTTGGCACTGTATTTTGCTTAGATTTCCATAGTATTTGATTTCATTTTGTGCATTAAAAAATTCTCTTTAAAAAGCGTGAGAAAAGTGCCTGTAATATTCCCTACACTTCCCAAATGTACATTCTGGTACTTAATCCATGTGGGATTTTATAACCTCAGCTCAAGCACTGCTATCATTGTCTGTGGATATTAGTTGGTCTTACCCACAGAATCAAGAGATAACAGGAAACCTCTGTACTTTGAGTTTTGCTTGGCTCAATTATTTTTAAGTACTGAATTCATGTAAAGGCACCACGTGCACCTTCCCCCTCTTGCTTTTGCCAGAACCCATTTGCCATCACAAGTCACTGCATGCTGGGACAGACAGTGGGCTCTGAAAATGTTTGGAGCGAGGTGGTGTTGAACTGAAATATTTCAGGGCAAAAGGCCAGAAATATTTTATCCTGAAAATCATGAATGTAGAATTTTTTGCCAGCCTTCTGGCAAGGGTTAGGGTTACAGGATTTAAACTTTGGCAACCGTTTTTGCCGACATTAATTCAAACAGTGCTTTTCCTCCTTCATTATCAATGAAATTAGAGGGGCTTTGCTGCATTTGGTTCAGCTATTCCTTTCTGTTTCACAGCCTGTCATTTCAAATTGTCAAATATTTACTTGCCTCGTGTTTGGCTGTAGTTCCAGGCTTTGTGTGTAATTTGTGTTTGTGTAGGTTTGCACCTGATGCTTTGATGCTGTCAGGATGTGTGTAATGTGATCCCTGGCTTCCCCTGCTCCTGCCTCACCCTCTAAGTGCACATCATCTGCTGTCACTCACTTGGCTTCGCTGGCAGCTGCAGGAGCATTGGGAATTAATCCCAAATACTATGAGCTGTTTGTGCTCTCTGTCTGCTCTGCCTTAAGAAAACTGTGATCCAGCCTGAACTTTGCTAGTTCAGGAGAAAATAAAAATTCATTAACTTTTGTAAGAAAAGAAGAATTTTTAGCTTTTTCTTCATCAGGTTTTATGACTCCACCAGCTAACAATGTCTGATTTTGAGTTTTGCCATGTTATGGTGAAGGAACATGTGCTCTGTGAAGTCAGTTTGCACCTTGCATCGACCACAGGAGTGAGTTTAAACATCTGAGCTATTAAACAAGCACATGGACCACCTAGCTTGGTTTCTCCTGGACATCTCTGTCTGGATTTTTGGGAGGAGGATTTGGTTTTCAAGTGCTTATATATGGCAAAATTTGATTTTGAGTGTTCCTTTTTCTCCAGTCTGTAGGTTCAAATCTCTCACTGATGCTTAGATATGAAATGACTGAGGGTGTAAATATTGCTCTATGTGTCCTTTTTGCCCTGTTTGCACAGTTTATCTCAGGATTCAGGAACCTTATCCTGTAAGTTCTGAACCCCACACCAAACTGTGCTCGTGCATGATAACCACACACACAGAACCTTGCATATGACCTGGGAGTGTCTTGGTTTCTCAACCCTCAAGGCCAGGAGAAAGAATTTCTGTCACCACCAAGGTGTGGTTGCTGAGTAATGCAGTCCCTTGCAGCAGGGGTGGAAGGATGGCACAGTCTGGATTTGTATTTCCAGCCCTTGCAGATTTATTAACCATGAGGTCCAACCCAATGGTGTTCAGAAAGAAACAGCATTATCACAGCTCCTGCTGGGGAGCTGTAGGGGAAGATCAGAAAGTATTATAGGTTGTAGTCAATCATGTATTAGATAGTTTTTAGCCTCAAAATCTGTTTAGAGGCGTTTCTTTTTTTCCCTCTTGTTTCTGACAGTCTGGAAGAGAGAGTCCTAAAATATTTTATGTGCTTCTGGGAATTTCATGCAGCTGAAAATAATGATTGATGGATAGGAACTAAGTTGTGAGAAACACAATTTCATTCTGCCTGCCCCATGTCCTTAGGGGTGCTAAACTAATCCCTCTCCATGGATTTACATGTGGGGATGATGGCTTGGGTTTCTATTTTCAGCCTTTGTAGTGTCACAGTTTGGAACTGTGGCTTTTCCCACTGAGTTGTCACTTCTGACCCTGGATAAGATCCATTGCTTGCACAGAACACCTCTTTGAGCTCAGCACCAGCTGCCACAACACCTGCACATCACTCATTGTTCTCTAGATGTAGAAATCTCTTCATGAGGTAGAAACCAGGAACTCCTGAGTTGTTCCATAGCAGCTTCCTTACCAATACATGGCATTTTTAAACTCCGAATTCCAGAATATGAAGCTTAAGCAAATGGATTTTTCTCTGTGAGACTCCTGCCAGTTATTGGTTAAAACCAACTCCTGTATCCAGCCAAAAGAAACCAGAAAAGGCACATAGAACATGAATTAATCCATGGATTATTCCTTTATGTACTCTAGATAAATACTCCCTTTTTAAGTGATTTTACATCAGGAGGAATTTAATGTAATTCAAATTATATATGTTATAATCTAACTTGATAATAAATAATGACTTTCTTTCTCCACAGAAATCCAGCTGCACAGACTAAAATGCTCTAAGAGATTTATAATGCTTTTGAAAAGAGATTTTCTTGTCTGACTAAATGCTAAGTGTTAGCCTGATTCCAGATTTGAAGTTGTCCTCTTAAAAAGTCTGCTGAGGTTGGACATCACTTTTTGCTGTGCAGGGAATGCATTATTAGTGCACAGAAGTTGGAATGAATTCTGGAAAAAAAGAAAAATGCTGGTGAGGTTGGTTTTTTTAAAAATTATTATTTTGTTTAATTGCACATTTAAAAGACCCTGTTTTTATAGTGATGTGTTTTATTTGGTGCAGATAAACTGAAGAGAGTTACTGTAGCTCAGTTTTATTCCTTAGCGATGAAGCCAGCAAAAAATATCTGATGTTCAAACCCTCTAAAGACAGAGTCCAAAACCTGACATAAATGATAAATACTATCTATTTTAATACATTTTCCCGAACTGGGTGGACCCTGCTATTTTAAATATTAAACAACATGAAAGAGACTCTGGGACATTGGAATGAGTTCCAATCCTTTGGAACCAAACTGGTGCTGCAGTGGAGGCTGAGACCTGAAGTAGGTGGTTTGTGTGTAACATGAAATCAGTGATAGAACTGTTTGCCTTAGATTAACAGATAATTTAAAAATAATGGCCTGAACTCTCTGTTTTTTGTGAAAACGGAGGAATTTCCAGCTCCGTGCACAGCAACAGTTCTGCTGGTTCTGGTTTTGCTGAGGATGGCAACCCAGCCTTCCTTGCAGCAGGGAGGATCTCAGTGACTTAAGATAAATTTAAGTTGTCAGGATTTAAAAATGTTCTGTAGTATTTAGGAAATGATTTGTAACTGAAGTATGGGAGGGCTCCAGGCTGTAAATTCAGAAGTCAGATGCATGTGTGCAAAAGGCAGGCAGGGAACAGACATCTCTGATTTTTGTCTCTGATAAGAAATTGTTTGAAGTGCCAAACATTGCTTAAATAGCTGCAGCTCCATCCCACTGCTGGGGAAGTTCAGAGTGTGGATCTGGAGCTTCCTGACAGCTCCACTTAGAGATGCTTTTGTAAATGAATTAAGTGTGTTGCAATGGTGCTCTTGCCTGGAATTTCTGTCTGTTGGGCAGTTTATCTGAGCGAAGAATAAGGTGTGTGGTATTAAAAGATCTGTAAATATCATCTGCGTTGTTTTAAGGTTTTTTCTGTGGTTTTGTTTGGTTTTTTATTTTTCAACAGAGTAGTGATATGAGCAGGTGAGAACAGAATATGAATTGTTCTGACCCATCACTCTAAACAATTACAAACCTTCCTGAACTTTGTATAAACTCTATTAATTTCAATACATAAGTCCTTGAATTTTCAGCTTGTAAGAATGTCAGGAAAAATAAATTCTCTGTTGCTGTTGGCCATGAATAACTTGTGTTAATCATGAAATTTCTGTCTTGGCTTTATAAATTCAAGATACTTTTAGAAATACCTGAGTAAGGGTCTGATTTTCACGCAGGTTGCTGGGGACCTTTTGCCTTAGGACCTGATGGGGGATTACTGCAAGGCCCTCAAGAAAATAAATCAGATATTGCTGGAAACCCTGTGTGTGTATCAGCTTGTCAAAAGGAGAAACTGAAATCTCATACAGTCAATGTAGTGTAAATAGCTGCAGACAATGTTTGCCAAAAGGCAAAATTAACATATTAGAGGCACTTAACTGACAGTGTGTTGTTCTGAGTTATAGTGATTTGCTTCAAAATTAGGTTCAACAGTTTTGGTTCCCTACAAGCTGTTAATTAACTTGAGAAAACTGTGCTCCAATTAAAAAGGCTGGAGATGGTAATTGGGACTTTTTTCCATGGGCACTGTCTGGTCAAAGCAGAGTGATTGCTATCTTTAGGCCCACGGAGAAGGAGGTGTCTTTTTCTTCTAGTGAGTGAAAGTAAAGAGCAGATGATTTGGACAAAGCTGAAGCATGGAATATCTTTTTTCTTAACCAGTCCAGAAAAAATTATCTAGAATCAGATGCTTTATGCAATTTCAAAATAGTACTGCATGCCTGAAGGTAAGAACATGCTAGAAAATATTTAGGTAATTTAGGTGAATTCAGCTTGGTCAGGCCTAGTGAAAAATACATTCTTTGCTATTTCAGGGATTCTTTAATGTATGATTTACTGCCATTTGACACAGAGAATTTGTTAGGAGGAAGAATTCCCAGAGAGCTGGATGGTGTGGGTGGGTGGGAAGCAATATTGCTTTGCTTTGTAAGAGGGTGAAGAGGGCCTAAGTGGGTATTTGGAAAGATTCAGAATGGATTTTTAAAAAATGAGTTGGACAGGACACAGAGGACAGATTTCATTAAAGAGTGGTCAGGTTTTCCTGAGAACCCTCCTGCACGGCTCTGAAAAGCTGCCTGGGATACCAAAAGAGGGGGAAAACACAAGTGTGGCTTCAGGAGGGCATTTGACATGGTCTGTCAGGACATTTTCAGAAGAAAATAATCTGATTTAGGTGAAATGACTGCAAAACAATTAAGCATTTTCAGGGCAACATCCAGTTTAGAAGACTATTCAGAGTTTTCAGTTATTCACTCTCTCATTGGAATGGATCACTCAAGAATATCTTCAGGTCCTGATCCTTAAGTGTAATTTTTTAATTAACAGGTTGGCACTAGAATAGAAAAACCCACACAAAGCTTAGTGCTTTCAGGATAGATGCATTTCAGAGGCATTTTGCAGGGCAGTACTGGAATTAAAACTGCTCCTTACAAAGATGTGTAGAATTAATCAAACCACTGAAAACCAAAAAGGAAATGTATTAATTTCTATTACAAGTAAAAACATAAAATAAGATATAATTTACTAGGTGGGAAGGAATTGGGGTTAGGGTAGGGTGTAGGGTTAGAGCAGACTTTGAACATTACAGCGTTGTGTTTTACAGAATTTTAAATCTGGGATGTTTGGGGTTACCTCTGTAATATGCACCAGCTCTGAGCTCACCCTCAGAGCTCATGAAGACCCCAATTAAAAAATTAAATTAGCTTCTAATTTGAGCACTTTAAAAAATCTCAACGAGAAGGCAAAGCAAAGGAAAAATTGTGGCAAGTAGAGTGGATGAGGGAAAAATAAAATGTTTGGGGAAAGGACTCTGTGAGGGAGAAAACCTGGAGAGGATTGGAAAACTGTCAGCTGAGAACTTGATTCCTTAAATACAAGGGTTCTGAAAAGAGGATGGTGAGCAGTTGTTCCAAAAAACAGAGCAGGAAAAGTCATCACCAGTAAGGTTTGTAAGGAAGGTTTCAGTGGGGTGATGGTGGGGGGAGAGGTGAGAGTTGAGCTGTGCTTGCAGGGAGTGGTCTGGGGGCTGGGCAGGATTGGGATTGGGACTGGGATTGGGATTGGGGCACAGCACCAGGCAGCTCCAAACTCTGGGGAAGGACTTGGGGTCCTCCCAGCCTCTTGGTTCTTCCAGGTGGGCAAAAACCCCACCTTGCACTTCCCACGAGGCCCCTTTGGCTCCCAAAAGGGAGGGAATATTCCCTGAGGAACATCTGTTCTCTGGTGTGCAACAACAGGGCCCACAGATATGGGCACCATGTTCCATCCTGTAAAGTCTCTGCGTGGGCATAAACCCTCAGGCTGAATTTTACCCTCTGGGATCCAGAATGTTCTTTGCAGGTTTGAGAAGTGCTGTTGCATCCAACAGTTGTTTTATTTTACTTTCAAAACTCAAAATGAGCCAAGGTGATGAGACAGCAGATCCCTGTGAAGCTTCCCTGAGCGTGTTCACACTGCTGAGACTCTGCTGCTGCATTGAAAGGTCACAGGGTCGAGTGCTGATACTGCCTTAGATTTAAGTGGATTGTTTCCAGATATTGGAATAACCAAAGGTGGCTCTGATGCTTTCCTCAGATCTTCAGAGCTTGAGTGTTAAGCACCAAATATCACTCAGACCCCTCCTGTCATCTGAAAGCTTAACAGCTTCACATGACTCCTAACCCATATGCCTCACCTGCATATTTTGAATTGTTTGAAGCTGTCAGGAGATGATGAATTTATGATCTCTGTTGGGGGAAGGGGAATATAATTACATACCACTTAAGAGAAAGAAGCAGCATTACACAGCATCAAAGCAAACTGCAAAGCTTTTTGGTGATGAAAATGAGTCTGAGTAATAAAAAAAGGTTATGTACCTAAAAAAAAAAGAGCAAGCTGAGGAATTATTTTTAATGTAAGTCTTTTCAAATGAGGTCTGTTAAGAGCTTATAACAAGTTCACAGTCTTGGTTGGACTCCCCATGTTCCATTTGCTGCTCTCCCTCTTGCAAAGCAGCAAAGCCAGGTTTTTCTGCAGCATATTTCAGAAAGCCACACAGTTCTTGTGATCCGAGAATTTTTTTTTTTTATTTTAAATCATTCAGGAATGTTTAATCTAAATAAATATGCCATTCTTTCCATTAGCCTACACTCATATATTTGTATGATCTGTGTTTAAGCAGCTGCTTAAATGGCTGCTTGCTGCTATATACTAATAATGTCAAACAAAAATTAATTAGACAGCTTAACGACCCAAAGTAAACTATTTATTTCAAGTTACCCTTATGTTTACTACTTTCACATTTAAAAATCTCTCATGTGACTGTGACTTGGCCTTTTGCCTTTGCATGTTGTGCTTTAGGACAAAGTGAAAAATCTGTTTTCAGAGATCTTGTTAAATTAAGCATAATCCTGCTCGAGTGCTGCATCTAAAGCAAAGGGACTTGTGGAGAAGGAGACAGCAAACGAGTCCCCAGTATTCAGGGATGTTCTTGGGGATTTCAGTTTGGAGTGGTGACAAAGGCTGTGATTGGCAAAATGTTAACAAATAGCAAATTCTTATTTCGTGCTCGGCAAATTATCTCAAAGACAAACTTAGAAATGTGAAGAAAACACAGCAGCTCTGTGGAAATGCACCCTTGGTGTTAAGAGGGTGGCCAGGTGGGAGAGATGGATTGATTGTAATTCTCTCAATGCCTTTGCATTCCTGAGGAGGAGCAGCCCCGTGAGAGCTGCCTGGTGGCCTTTTGCTCCTGAGGCTTTTGTAATACCTGAAATAGCTCCCAGCAGATTCTTGTACAAATCCTGCAGACAATGGTTTCTCGAGTGCTTTGCTTGACCTTCGCCCATGGAGAATATTAAGCAGTGAGAAGACCAATCCTTGAAACGTGGAGGACTCAATTTCAGCTCTATTTATGTTTTTTACGTGGTTCAATGCTAAGAGTTGAGAGTTCAACCTACATAAATAAACCTACTTTCCCTTTGCAGTAGTTAAAAATATATATGAAAAATGCATTTCTGCAAGTGGATTGCTTTTGTCCTTTGGAATTCTCTGAGGCAGCAATCCTGAAATGTTTTATATTTATAGATTTTTTTTTCCATTTGGAATTTTCACTGCTTTCCAAAGGAGGGAGCTCAGGGAAACATTCAGTGTCTGGAGGATAACATTTAAAAAAAAAACCCCAACCAATGAACCAAATGAAGAAAAATTAAAAATAAAATTACTGTTCTGGGTATGTTGTGGATGCAAATAGGAATTGCCAGCGATCTTGGAGCTATTTAAATGTACATAATGTCAATATGTATCAGAAAGGAATAAATCCCTTCCCTGTGTTTGATGTACATCAATCCTGTGAGGCAGAAATGTTTTCATGTCTGTGTATTCTGGCAGGAGGCATTTTCCCCACTAATAAAAAAGTGTGTGTGTGATCTTTCAGGCTGATTTAGGTTTTGGGATAGGTTCACCATATAAGTTCCCACCTGTTCCTGTTCCTGTCACATTCCTCCTGAAGAGGTTGTCAGAAATAAATTGCCAAGAGTGATGATAGAAGAGGGAAATAAAAATAATTGATTAAACAGTGCTAGATCACTTAGTAAGCAGATTTATAGCTGTTTTTAAGTGTTTATTTGTAATTTTATATAAACAAAAACCATTGGTCTTTGTCATCTGCATTCCTCTGAGGGAAGAGGGAAGCTTTTCCAAGGTGCTCCTGAAGCAAGTCAGACTTAGGCAGTGGCTCTTGGCTTTCAAACCTTTCATTTTTCTCAGTGAGAAAAGATCAGGAATCTACTGCCTTGCTGAAGGGGATTGGAATTTTGTGGTTCCTTTGGTTTTCACCTCACTGGGATGTCTCTGTAAGAATGGTAAAAATTGTCAATTCTGTCAAAATCTTTCTGATGTGTGTGTGGGTTGTATTTGCTCTTAGTTAATGATGTTGCTATTTCTTAACTATAATATTTGTTAGAAAGTCTGTATTGAAAAAAACCAGGGCTGGATGTGTGTGGTCAGCATGATTCAAAATTAATCTTCTTTAGCATTTGCTACCCCATAACATTTCCCATTTGAACCTCTCCTAATTGGTCTACAAATCATAAATAGCCTTAAAAACTCCCTTTTCGATTAAAACATCTATTCTGGCTATTCCTTTTCAAAATTTTCTGATCTTTTTGGGAATACTGAAAGACTTTACTGTTGTCCCTAGTAGTTCTCTGGAAGTAATTGCAATGGTTATCTTAATGTTTAGAGTTTTCTTTCATTCAGCCCAGGATTAACTTCTGAGTGACTTTCCCAGCTAGAATAGAAAGCTCAATAAAGAAAATTTTTTTGGCAATGGTTTCATAAAATATGCAGGTGAATATTGCAGCTTTATTTTTCAACTCATCCTTTCTGAGACCAAGCTTTTACTTTCTCTCCTGAAGCTTTGGTTATCAGCGTTTGTGGGTGCTGCTGTACATGTGGTCTAAATATTTTGTGTGTGTATATACACATAAATTATTTTTCCTTTATTCATAGCAAAATATTTATGGCTGTTCTTCAACTCTCTTTGTTTGGAGAGGCTCCTCTTTTCCCACAATTCCCAAAATCGCTTTTGCAAAGAAGTCAATATTGGCCTCAAAAACTTCCTGATTGTTCCTCTCTTCCAGTGTCTGAGACCTATAAATATCTTTTAATCAGACACCAAAGCCCGTAAAAGTTTTAAGATTTAAAAGCTTCTTATCTGCAGATAAAATTTTACCTACAAATAAAATGTAAAGTTGAAAGAAAATTTCCCAATAGGGCTATTTTAATAATTGTTTTTGAGAGATTTTGCAATATATTTGTTGGTTAGGTTAAGTGAAAATTCATCCCAACTTTCAGGTAACACACACTGTGTTTAAGCCAGACTCTGTACTATTGCTGTGTTCAAAACAAAGATTTTGCATTTATCAGAATGAAAGAAAAAAAAAGCTTAGGCTGCAGCACTGCTGATATTTCCTCTACACTTGCACAATCTTTTTATTGATTCCTTGTAATTTCCTACCAAGGCTTTTTTTTTTTTCCTTACTAGAACAAAAAGGACACAAATTTAGGAGGTTTATTTGTTGGATTTTAGGTAAAAATGTACTTTTAATTACAACTATGCTTGGATGGTCCTGTTGGCTCAGGTGTGCAAGTTTTAATGGGCATTACTGACAGGAATGGGTCTGTTTTTCACTTGTGGGTAACTGAGACACCTAGAGACAGAATTGGATCGTGGTGGTGTTCCCCAAGCTGTACATTTGGAGAGTTGGACTCTACTGGATTTGTACAGTTCAATTAGAAATTGGTATTTAGACATTGTTAATTTTCTTTGCTTAATTATTGTATAAGCCACAGAGGCAGTAGAAAACATAATTTCTTCTTCTACTTTACCTGTTTTCCCCACTCTCCCAAGTACTTTTTTCACATTAACATCATTCCTCGGCTCAGTGTGGGGAGATGGAAGTGTCCCAACCTAAATAATTCTGTAACTCTACAGGGCATTTCTGTGAAGTGAGAGAGACCTGTGTGACTGGGAGCATTCAGAAGTCATTAATAACATCTTTTCACTTCCACTGAATGTGTGAAAGAGAATGGGAAGGGGAAAGGATCTTTAGGAGGGTTTGTGGATAAAATGTGAGCTTGTATCAGCTTTGCTTAACAAAAGGCTGAGAGACCGAGTCAAGCCTGGAAACTTGAGTGTGCCCTTGAACTTTGTTTTATTTTTTCTGGTCTCCTGGCCTGTGAGTTGAGATCAAGAATCAAAGGGAAAAACACCACAGGTTGACCTAAAGGGACAGGCAGAGATTTGTGCCAGCCTTGTAGTGAAAGCTGTGATATGAGCACTGCACCTATGTGTGAGGCACAACACAATTATCTTGCTATTTGCAGAGTTCACAAACAAAGGCACTCCTCTAGCTTGGATAGCAGCAGGGAAGCAGCTACACCTCTGCTATACAGCACTAAATACTGGCCTTTCCTAGGGTACTAATAGGGGATGTTCTTTCCTGAGCACAGATTGACAGGTCTGGGGTGGAATCTTTGCTTCAGGAGGAGTTCCCTTCCTCATGGGCTGCAGGATGGGGAACCTCGAAGGCCATTCACTGCTGCCCGTGTTGTCACTGATTGCTGCTTGCATGTTTGTGTTCTCTTTAGAGCAGAAATATTTGCCTTATAAGCAACATTTTTGAAGCATCAGTAAGGATTATGATCTCATCCTCTCAAATTCTATTTTCAAGCATGATGCCACTGATGAGTATTATGTTGGGTATTGCTTAAAATTAGTCTTAATTAGATATACTTTCTATTCTGCATTTACTATAGAGTCCCTCAGATCCAGCCAGTAGGACTTGATAATGGTAGGGTTAGTTGCTGCTGCTTCTGATTTGTTTATTTTTTCATGATTATCTTGCAAAAACATGGTTGTGTGAAGATAATAAAACTGTTTTTTCAGTGATGGCAGAGGGACTATAATGTGAAATCAGTGCTTTCTTGAGTCGTTCTGAAAGTCACTTTTGGTTTAAATTGATTTCTTGCTCACGATGGTGTTACCAAGTTCAACCCCCCCTTGTCCATGAAGGGTTTTTTTGAAGGAATTGTACTTGCCTGCTTTTGGTTGTGTCAGCATTTCCACGAGAAGGTAACACTGCCCTGAAACCTTGAGACAGTTGGAGCTGTACTGAGGACAAAGGCACTGAAGGGTTTCCAGAAGGTGAAACTTTGCTTTGTTTCATTAACACAGGGACAAGAACAGGAAATCACAGAGAGGTAAGGAGGTATAGAAGTCAAAGAGAGAAGGACTTCATGTCATTGTAATTCTAGTAATGTTAATTAATGCATTTGATATATTTTACAAGTAGAATTCAAGTTTCATATTCAAAAAGAGATGATGAACAACATTCTAGAAAAAAGGGGGAGTGGATAATTCCATTGTTGGTATCCTTGGAAGGAAGAAAACAAATATCAGTAGTGAATACTAATTCTCTCTATTCGGTGATGGAATAGGAAAAGTGTTCATCCCAAATGAGAAGTGGAATTGCAGCAGAAATCATCCTGCAAAGAGAGACTTGGTTTTGTTGTGTGCTTGTGCTTTGTCTCATAACGAGGACGTCTCGTCTGATGCTGATTGTCACCATGCTGGGAAGGTTGTGGGGAGGGGACAGGGAGCAGAAAGTTTTTGGTTTCTTGTTTTGAGATTGTACTTCCAAGGCTTAATCACAGATGGATTCTCTCTCTGTATGATGGAATATTCCTCAGAAGTTTTGCAGTGAATGTGGATTAGTGAGTGCACGATAGCTTAGCAAAGTGTGTGCCCTCAGGAGGAAGGGGGAAGTGGTACTTGCATATGTTGTGAAAAACATATGCAACTAAATTTAGCTTGTACTAGCAGATTCTACTTATTTTGAAGATTGTGGGATACTTCCAACCTTGGATGAAAAAGGGCATGGGAAGATTTTTTTTTTTTTATTTCTATTTGGGCTCTTGCATCTCTTTCTCCTTTTTCCCTCCCCCAAGGAAAAAATTCCTCTGAACAGAAGACAAATTATTTCTCTGCCTACACTTGTATCTTAGTAGTCTGATTTTAGCACTATGTCGTCATGCTGCAAGATTAATTGGCATATGCTGGTTTTTGTTTTTAGCCTTCTCCAGTTTTGTACAGTAGCTAATGCTTCTCCCACAAATCTTAGATTTAACTGTGAAGGCTTAGCTTATTATCTGAAACAATTTCTTCCCTGTTCTTCTGAAATGCAGGAACATTAGAAACTGCTGTTTATTGTGGGCAATATATATTTTGTGCATTTAGTACTAATACTGCTGGGTAAAACCACCACTGGATGTCTTGGTATTTATCTGCTAGCACTTTGGAACTGTTATTAACTCTTTTTAGTGTGTGTGCTGAGCTGTGAGTGCTCTGTGCAGTTCACAGAAATGTGGGGTCAAATTGACCACTTCAGTTCCATTTTCAGAAATTATATTTTCCTCCCTCTCTCAGTTTGGGGAAGTTGAACACTAATATTGGAAGTAGCAGAAACTTTGCATTGATCTGGTTGGAAAAGCATTGATTGCTTTCTCCTTTGAGGGGAAAAAAACCCACTGATATTATAATTGCAAGTCTCAGCAGCAGCTGACAGGAAAAAATACTTGTACCCTATATTCCAAAGTATATAACTTTTCACAAGATACTTCCTCTCCCTGCAGATCATGCTTTGCATGTGATGTGCTGCTGCCTTTCTGTCTCAAGCTAAACAAATACTAGTTAGTTGAAATAGATTTTTAAGGATTCTAATTGTTTATAATCTTCTTACGGAGTCAGTGACTCTAATATATTCAAATTCAGGGATTGTACCTTGGATTTTCCAGCAGTTGTTTACTCGCTGCTCTGAAGCTTTAGAAGATATTCAGAGAATTCCCTTTTAACACTGCACTTCATAAAGCTGTTGGTATTTCTTCCTTGACAGCAGGTACCCTTAGGTGTTGAATCCAAAGGTTTTTGGCATCCAGAGGCAAAAGGATTTATAAGACAATTCTAAGAAGGTCACTAATGAACGCTGAGTTGCTGCTTTTAGAGGTGACTGTCTCAGCTGCTTTAAAGCTTGTCCTTTGTCTTTGGAGGACCTCATTTTACAACAGAACTGCTGAAGGTTGAGTCAAGTTTGTTCAGAGCTGTATCCCCTGGAAACATATTGGCAAGCATGAATTAGCACTGCTTGTCTTAATCCTGTACATTCCTGGCCATGGCAGGGCTGCACATTCTGTAAGCTTTCTTCCACGCCGTACTTTGAGCATTTAAAGTGTGCAAAGCCAAAGGCATTAAAAAGATGATCCAAAAAACGAGTTTTTTTTTCTTTTTCTGTATTGTAGATATAAACCTCAAAAGTCTCAAAAAGGGGCTATTATGTAATAGGAAATGATAATTTTTGAAGTAGCTCAAGAATCAAACTGAAATGTGAAAAATGTATGGAGTGGCACAATTCTTTTCAGCACTACTGGACCCTAGAAGTATTTGGGGCAGTTCTGTCCATGTACATAAAGTGAGTGTGCAGATAAGCTTGGTGCAGTGACTGCTTCATTGAGGTAAAAGACCTCTTCATAACCACCCTTTTCTCATAAAGGCAAGCTTCTGGATAAATTCAAAAGCTTCCAAAAGAATGGTTATTCAGTAGATCTGGAAAGATGAAGAGGACACTTATATTTTAAAGCCCCCACGAAAAGCAGTGGCTTCAGGCAGACCTGGCAGGAGGTACTCAAATGGTTCTGACTTCTGTTAATGTAAAAATGAGTAGAATATGTTTGTTGAGGGTCTAAGTATTGCTTTTAAAACAAGAGAATTGTAGCAGGACTCTGGCTTAGAAGATGACCTGGATTTCATTGAGGTTGGGCCTGGGCCTCAGTGGATGTGATGTGATTTCTTTCAGGAAGCTGGACTGTGTACCTCAATAATTCAAAGAAAATTTCCTACAGTAGAGTTCTGCAGAAAACTGAAAATAATTCCTTAGGGAATTCTCCAACACAGACCAAGATGCTTTTGGGAGATTGTAGAGTGGAAATGAGCATTACCACTCTGTTGTGTTTCGTGGTACTTACACCAGTATTTATGGGACTACCATAATATTGTGACATGTTGTCTCAATAGCTCTGAGAAATAGGGGAATCACTCCTGTCTGCAGAGACAAAATGAGTCATTCAATCACTTGAGAAATTGGGAGATCTCATGGAGCAGGGCAGAGTCATTCCCTGTGCCAGGGGCTTGTGCAGCATCACTGAGGGGACACAGAGCAACATGAGCAACACAACACAGAGCTGTGAATGCATTCTGGCCTATTTCTGCTGTATTTCAGCTCATAATCTTGTTTTCTTTTTCATCAAATAAAAAAAGTTCAATAAAATTATTATTGCATTGTCTAAAAGTCTGATGAATGTCTGGTGAAAGGAAATATTCCAAACAGTATTCTCTTCCTGAAACAGAATCTGTGATTTTACAATTGGGATGAAGTGAGCAGAGGGAGAGTTCCTAACTCATCTAAAATGTTATTTAAGGTGGTTGGGTTTGATTATTTATTTCTCTTAATTAAAAAAGTTTTATTAAATGAATAAAAGTAAAAATAGTTCTATTGTTAGTCCTTTCATGGAAAAAACATCCTGATTGAGTACCACCACCCTTCTTCATTTCTTCCTTATGGCAATGCTGGCTTTGGGAAATCAGGGCCAGGAAGGAAGCAGGGAGCCCAAATTGCTGGGGAAGGCGCAGTCACAATAGAATCTGTGTAAAATGCAGTTCCTGATGTTACCCCATGTTCCCCCCAGCCCCTGCAGTCCAGAATGAAACCCTCACATCTTCACTGCTTGCAGCTGTTGCTCAAATGTTGAAACATTCTCCAAAGGATGTTTTGTTACAGAAAATGTGGGTTTCTGACCACGAAAAATTGATTTCTCCAAGTTTCACTAAATCCAGTTTTCTGAGAGAAATTTCCATTTTTTTTTTTTTTCAACTGTTTTCCTTGGTATTTCAGACCACCTTAGTTTGGGTAGAAGGAAAAGTTGAGAGGTCTTTTAAGGATAGGAACTGCTTTGTTGCAAGAGTTGTGTGATGGAGCATCAGGGAGGAGCTCCTGGTCTGTGAGCAGAATCAAGAGCAGGTATTGGAGCAGGGTACTGAACTCCTCAGCACAATCCTTGGACACTTGCTGTGGTCTTTTCATGTTGGCCACTTCAAAAGATCTGCAGTCACATCAAAATGCACTGCCCTGTATCAAGGGAGGAGTCAAATACTGCATTCAGTTGGATTTGGAACCTAGAGGTCCCAGGCATCACACTGATGCATTTTGGATTATTACTGTTATAGGCAAGCTTGTCTATTATTGTAACTGTATGTAAATTGGAGTGAAAATAGACAGAGTATCTGAAAGCCTCTGTAAAATCCAATTTTCTGTATGGGAAGCTTTTCCTGAAAGGAAGCATTATTATTAATTTAAAATCAAAGGAATACACTAAAAAATTACATTAAGGAGTGTCAGGGATGGCAGCATTACTTTTCTTCTCTGTTAGTACAGGTAAGTAAATGCAGTTGTATTTCTGCTTTATTGTTGCTTTCAGTTATCTTATTGGAATGTCAATATTGTGTATAAGGTGAAAGTATAAATGCTAGTCCAAATATTAAATGCTTCAATAAATCATATTTGCTTCAAGTGGGAGATCCTTTAATTCCTACAAAGAAAGAAAGGTCATTTGTTTAGACATGTTACAGTTTTGTGCATCAACAGTAGTTTCCATCTGAGGTGAGAAATCTGAGAATAGTTTGGATTAAAAGGGAACTTAAAGTTCATCTTTTCCCACCCCCTGCCATGGCAGGGACACCTCCCACCATCCCAGGTTGCTCCCAGCCCCAGTGTCCAGCCTGGCCTTGGGCACTGCCAGGGATCCAGGGGCAGCCACAGCTTCTCTGGGCACCCTGTGCCAGGGCCTGCCCACCCTCCCAGGGAACAATTCCTTCCCAATATCCCATCCATCCCTGCCCTCTGGCACTGGGAAGCCATTCCCTGTGTCCTGTCCCTCCATCCCTTGTCCCCAGTCCCTCTCCAGCTCTCCTGGAGCCCCTTTAGGCCCTGCAAGGAGCTCTGAGCTCTCCCTGGAGCCTTCTCCAGGTGAGCACCTCCAGCTCTCCCAGCCTGGCTCCAGAGCAGAGGAGCTCCTGAGCATCCTTGTGGACCCTCCATGGACCCGACAGCTCCATGCCCTGTTTTGTTTGGAGCCCCAGAGCTGGGCACTGTGCTCCAGGTGGGGTCTCACTGACACCAATTACCCCAGTAAGAACTAATTACTCTGATACTTCATGCTTGCCAGAATCAAGACTAATCTTTTAAAATCCTTGCTCCAGCAAACTGTTATGTGTCATAATGGTTTATATTCCACTTGACATCCCTTTCCTAATGGAAAAGCTGTTAGAGACTGAAGTAAATAGTTTGGGATAGGGTGGATTAAGCTTCTCTTCCAGTAATTACTCTGTGTTTCCCTGTGCTCCTGGTTGGGTGGTGCATGAGAGGAGGCTGGGGAGGAGCAGCAAGCCCACGTTTAGTCTCTGTTTGGAGGTCGTTCTGTGAAGCTAGATTTGTTTAAAATGCACAGTATGGAAACACTCTGCTACCCTGAGCTTGGCAAAAATCAGCCTTTGGAGAGTGAGTGAAGAGCTGAGCTATTTCCATGGCTGCCACAGGGACAGAGATACCTGTGTTGATTCCTCCTGCAACAGCATAAACAATGGGTTAATGAAAGGAATTCCTTTGTTTCTGAAATTACTTGGTTTCTTTCAGCAGCAAGGGATAGTTATTGGAAGTTGCAATAACACTTTCCCTGTCAGGGTCTGGGAGGGGAATTGAGGCAGCTGTGCCCTTAAATCAGGGGTTTTTCTTCTTCTGTCTAGATCACATACCAGATAAAANACTATATTTATAATTCTGTACCAATAACTATCACCTATTTTTAACACATTTCCCCTACCTCAAATCTCTTCTACCAATGTCTCTGTGCCACTGTCACAGCAGAAAATGGAGTAAAAGAACAACTCTGAACACCACCCAAAAACCTCCATCTTGCTTCCCTTTTACCTCCATACTACAAACCCCAAAACTACAAATTTTCACCCTGTGATAAACTAAACTATCATCTATCTTATATTTTTAATGTTCTTAATTCATCCATAAGTGTTGGAAGCTTCTTCTATGGGCACAAATCAAAGACTGTGTCCTCTTGAGGTTTCATTGAGGGTCCCAGAGCCCCCAGGGCAATTTGAGGGGTTTTCCAAATATCTTGGACTCCAACAGGGAATCTGAGTTTGTCAGTTTTATTTTAGAACATATTTTGACGTGGTTTTGTTGTGTGGGTGTTGTGCAACATCAAAGCCAGGGAAGCAGGGCTTCTGTGCTGAGATGTCAGTAGGTCAGTGACAGTACACTTCTCTTAATCTTTTAATCATGAGGTAGCTAAGAAAGAGAATCTAATGTTTTTATGACTCAGAATGCAGAACAGTGTCACCTTGTCAAGAGCATTAACTCGCAATGCTGTCAGTTCTTTGAGAAGTTTTTATGTATCAACACATTTTTTTCTGTTCTGGGCTCCAACACCCACCTTGCAGTTGTAGCTGGGAGGTTCATCTGGCAGCTGCAGGTGGGGTACACAAAATGCACAGCACATGATCCGTGAGCATCAGTGAGAAATTCTGTTGTCTCCAGGTCATGTAAGAGTTCTCTACTAGCTGCAGAGGAACAATCCAGCTGGCCAGAATTGCACAACAAATTCCTTCTTTTTATGGTTTCTAATTTGGTGGCAGGAATGGTGGAGACTTGTGACAAAACATTTTTGGCTGGAAAATTCAGATTCATTGCAATCCCAAGTGTTTGTGGACATGTATCCTTTGAAATGGTAATAAAGCAGCCTGTTGGAAACTGCTTGTTTCCTGCTGGCTCAGCTTTGGCTTGGCAGAGGCACACAGAGCCTCTGTGACATTGCTGTGATCCCAGGAGCTCTGGTTGGAGGTGTCAGGACAGGGCTCCCTGGTTCCCAGCAGGACCTCCCAAAGCCTGAGCCTCCTCTGCTTTCACCCCTCAGCCTTTGTGGAAAGCCAGGTGTGTCCAGAAGCCACTGGTGACTCTTAGAAACCAAGCCTTGATTGTCATGTATTTCAAAAACTATTTTGATTTCCTCTCCCGTGGGAAGTTTTGCAATATCTGTCTTCTGTTTTTCAGAATTTCTTGGTAAATAAATTGTTTGGTCCTTCTTTTGTCAATAAATGAGGGAGGGGAGTGACAACCCAGGGCTGACTTGGCTGAGCTATGTTAATTTTTTGTCTCTACTCTTTATTCAGTCACACACAGAGCATTGTTCTGGGTGCAAGGATGGCTGGAGCGGGAGTGACCTGAGGCAGGGGGCAGGTGACAGCTCCATTCTTGGCCCTGAATCACAGAAATGTCACCTCACTGCTCTCAGACTGTGTGCATAAAGGTAGCATTAATCCCAGGTATTCAGAATTTGTTCTTTTGTGAGGGGTTTAACTCCATGAAAAGGTTCTAAAGCCAGAATCACATGGACTAGAGTTATGTCCCTTGCCAGTGACATTTTACTGTACAGAAACTTCTTTCAGAGAACTCAAACCCATTGGTATTTGTGCAGAAAACACCCTTTTATCCTGGAGTGATGTATTTCTGGAATTTTTTGGTGAGTTTCCCAAACACTCACCTGCTCAGGGTGTCCAGCACCTTCTGCTATTTTAACTTGATTTTGCACCAGACTCAATGTAGCAGAGCAAGGATCACTGCTCTGAATATTTGATGTTGTCACTGGAAAAGTCTCAGCTGGAAGGTGCTCCTTTAGTGGCTATTGTTTGGAGTTTTTTTTTAAATAAAGAGACAGACAAGGATGAATCTGACCTGCTTTGAGGAAAACAAGAAGCTGAGAGGTTTTAGGAAAACTTTTATGGTTATATGAACATTTTAAACTTTTCTGTGCTTTAGACATTAGGAGTTCCAAGTTTTTTTTAGAACTTGGAGTAATATTTTTACCAGGTGTAGAGCTTCATTTATGTGAAAATATTGTACAGCCTTGTTTCAGCTTTTTCCATATGGAAGCAGGCACAGGGACATGTCACAATTCAGGTACCAAATACATGGACCTGACTGTAGAACTCAGATAAGGAACCTTTATCTTGAGTGTAATTATTGTTGATATTGTTGAACAGAAATTGCAAAGCATCCCAAGGTATGTAGAGGTAAAGAGAATTTAATATTTAGGCTTCAATTGCTTTTTCTAAATTGAGTAGTGTTGTCAGCCTGTTACATTCCTTTTTTATTATGTGTTCCAGCAGTTATAATTCTGTTTGTGACTGTTTCTTTCGATGTTTTACTAGATTTCTTTTTCAATTTTATTTTGGCAAATTAGAGTTTACCAACTTCTTCACAGTGATCATAGAAGTGCTTGAATATTAGACTTGGTTATGCATTTTGAAAAAGAGCAGAGTCTGATGAAGGAAAAATTAATGTGTCATGACCATACCTTGGTGGTGATTGGTTTGGAAATACTTGTCCTGGTGAAGCAGCCTTTCTTTTGCTTTTGTTTGGGTTGTTTTTTTCTGTTATTCTTGTTAAAAAGCCTAGGTGACTTCAGTCAGTTTGAGAACAGTTTTAAAAGCAATTCCACATCAGTTTTCATTTCTGCCTTTAAAACTGAAGTGTGTTGTGCATCTGTACTACGGAGGTAACACTGAGGTTTTAACCCAGGGAAAAAACCAGCAGAGATGATAAATCTTTGAAGAGCTCTCATAAAACAGGTGGTTTCTCTAGAACCCCTCTCAGATCTGCTTTTGCCTCTCTACCTATTGTAGAGCACCTCTGTGCTTAGCAGGCAGGTTTGAAATTTCACAGATACCTGTAGCTTCCAAATGTCTTTTAAGAAAAACAATAATTATTGTTATTATAATAAGAGGAAACACGAAGGGCTCTTTCCTTTGAAGTGTGTAACACTTTCTGTGTGATCTGATACCCTACATCAGTGGAATGGTTGTACTCATTTAGAAAATGCCTTTGTTGAGGCAGCTCTTTGGAGTTGAATAATACTTCAAGGTGGATCTGATCTGTCAGCCTCAGCCCTTGTGCTCTGTTATTTCACAGACATCTCAAGGAACCTTGAAGTGAGAGCTTTGAACGCAATTGGCTTTTTCAAACAGTGTAATGGAGCTTTCCTTTTCCTTTAGAACGATTTAATTTTTTTTTTTTTGCTGTGCTATTTGCAGACCATATTGACTTAAACCCCAAACCAAACAAAGCGAGCCTGCTGCTTTTTATGGCAAAATAACCTTCGGCAGAAGTTCAAACCGCAATTTGTTGTGGGTGCTGAAGAGGGTTGGACACAGCTCTGTTCTTCCAAAGGAGCCTTCTCTCAGACCCTTAACGATGAAAACAAAAAAACCCCAATTTTTTTCCCACTTTTGTAGGTTGTTTTTCCCACTTTTTGTAGTTCCACTTTCCAATTTTGTAGTTTTGAGCTATCCTATCCCACTTTTTCAGTGGCTTCACCGAACATTTACAGCCACGTGCACAAATTGAAGGCAACCCCTGGGTAGTTCTCCAGGTTGTCCCAGGTCTGGCTTGTGCTCCACCACCTCCTCTGCAGCACCAGTCTTTGTTCCTGCTTCTGCAGATGCTTCCAGCTCTTTTGGGGGAAGGGTGGGTTGTGAGAGTGTGTGTGAGAGTGAAAGGCACTGCCCAACTTTTTAACTCTCCTCATTGAAACTGAAAAACAAGTGGGGTCAGAAGGCCTCGTCTGTCATTTGTTGTTCCATACAGGGGTTGTCGTCATGGCAAAATTCAAACTGAAAAATTCTTGGCCAGCCCAACTGCTTGGTGTCTGTGCACAGCTGGGATGGTTATTGCTGTATGTTGACAGCAGTTTAGTAGCTGATTTTTTGGCTACCGAGAGATTTGGCTTACGTTACTGTGCTGCTTCATTCTGCTTTGGAAGTCAATTATCCAAACTGTCACCCAGCTGGAGAGGGGCTGGGGCCATTGGAATCAGTGCTGCCTGAAATAATTTAGCTCAGGTGAACCTTAAACCCTGTGCCTTGGAGAAGACAAGGAACACCAGTTTTATTCAGGGTAGGGTTCGGTGATTTAGCAACCCATGTCAGACACAAAGGAAAGGCTTTTCCCAGGCTCTGGCAAAAATACTGAAAGGCTGCAAGGTTGCTCCCCCAGCTCCATTGCTGTGTCTGTCCTGCTCTGGAGGTTTCTTTGCCAAAGCCATTTACTGCCTGGCATTCCTTCTCCCAGATGTTCTCCTGATGGTCCATGTCAATGGCAGAGGTCACCCATTTTTTGGACCCATTTGGAAGCCTAACTGATGCATAAACAAATCTGAACCAGGGTGAAATCCACACAAATACTCATCTCTAGCAGTGTCTCTTCACTCCTGCTCTTATATCAATGCACTATTTCCTCAAAACACATTTTTATTTAGCTTACAACTAAATTTAATATTTTCCCTCAGAGAGCAGGGGATTGGTTGTTCCATGTGAGTAATCCCATAGCATTGCCATTTCATTTTCTTAGCAGTTATGTAACAGCCAAGGTATTCTTGTGACATTTATAATCAACAAGAATTCAGATCTGCTTTAGGGCACCAGGCTTTTTTTCTTTTCTCCTCCTGAGTAAAGTGAAGTGGCTTTTTTCTTCACTACATTTTTCCCTGATTTTTTGGAAGTGAGGAAACAGTAATGTTTGAGAAACAGCACTCATTTTTCCAGCAGAAAGCACTGTTTGAAAAATATGAAACAGGTTAGAGCAATGAGTTATCTTCCTCCTCGTGGATGAGAAGCTGTTCTCCCCCAGATCATGCTTTTTGATGTAGAAGATCATGCAAGGCCTTGTGATGTTCAGCACAGCACATCTTCATCCAACAAGTGAGGTATCTCTTCCTGCTGTCAAATTATTTTGGCTGATCAAACTTCCCTGGGCCTGGGAGCTGCATGACAGTTGCTGCAGTGAGAGGGATGTTGCTCATGGAGAGGCAGCTGCTGTCAAACTTGGAAGAGAAAGGATTCTGGCAGTATTAGAACCATGTAGTTCAGGAATGATGGTGCTGGAGAAAACAGAAGGGGAATTTTCAAAAAATTTCATTTTGGCCTTTATCACCAGAAGAGTGTGAAGGAAAAAATTTGCTTTCCACCCACCAAGTGTGGCATCCTGGTGGCAGAGAGTTTGTCAGCACGGCGAGGAAATGTTCGTGCAATCCTGCTGAACAGTGTGGTTGGCATGGCAAGAAATGCCAATAACGTGACACTTGTGGCACAGCCTTACAAAACCATCACAGGGTGGTAGTAGTGAAGTCATCCCAAGCAGATGTGCTTGAATTTTAACTTTCTAATTAACCCATTCCTCAAAGTTAGTGGTAAATATATGTAGCTATCTCATTAGGAATTTAAAAAGAAGCTTTTAAACCAGAATTTTTTTTGGTGTTTCCTTTATGTTTTTTTTAGTGGTAATATGCTGGGTTAATCTATTCATGCATTCTAGAAAGCAGGATTTCTAATTAGAGTCACTAAAAGTAGTTTGTTTTGGTTTTAGTTTTAAAGTTATTTCTGGGCTGTTAAAGGATGTGAGGCAAAACCCTGAATTATTTTCCCATTCATATATTTCTTGAGATCAATTATGTTCTCTCATCATAGATTTTGTTCTGCCCAGGTCTGATTAGACACCGGACAATACAATTGTCCAATTTCATTGGATAATAAAGCAACTTCCAGTGGCTTTAGGTGAATTCTCAACAGAGTAAGATGTTTATGATTTGAATCTCCTATTCCTCTCATTTTTAGGTGTTCAACTTTTCAATCCTTTGCTTTCTCTATTCTACCACCCTTTTCTTCTTATTAGGATTTTTCCAGAGCACCATCAGAGCTGCAGCAGATTCATCTCAGTGGGATTGAAGCTGCAGGTCAAATGTACAAATCAGATGTTCAAACCCAGGAATGCTTTTCTCCAGGATGATGCTCAGAGAATATTTATATCTGTATTTATCACAGCTACTCATGCAACTGTTGGTCAATAATGCACAGATTTCAGATAGTTTTATCTCAGGTTTGATGCCAAACTAGCAAAGAAAAGCATTCTTGCTCCTCTCCCCTTTCTTTCTCTGTTCGCTTCATTGAAAATGTTGGCCACCATGAAGATGTCACCCCAGAGGCTGTAGCTGCAGCATGGTGCTCTGCAGCAACAGCAGCTCTCTATTATTAGACAATAATTCAAGTGAAGCTATAACTGTGGGTCATTTCCATACATTAGATATATTTAAAAGCATATACTTATTTAATTTGCATAATTAATACTTATACAAAATTCTCCTTTTCTGCACTCAAGTGTGTTGAATGTTAATGGAGCTGCCTTTGCTGAGGGAGATGAGAGCTGGGACCTGCTTGCTTTGATTTGTTGTGGAGCAAAACCCTCCAGCAAAAACCTTTGACTTCCTGTGTGTCACTGTAGGAACCTTGCAGGAAAAATGCTCTTTTTCTAAGCCAGCAACAGCTTTATTTCTAGAGCCTGTGCTGTTGGGATGTTTGTGAGGTCCGACCAGGAGCTGGCTTCTGCATATTTTTAAGTGTGATAGAGAAAAGTTCAACTGATACTTTATTAGAATCCTTAGCTGCTAAAACCCTTCCAAAAACTGATACTGGTCTAAAACCCTTCCTGAATTATCTCCAGGCTTTGAGAAGTACTTAAATTTTCCTTGTTGTGAGACCTAAACTGGGAAAATGCAGTTGACTTTTAAATTGTTGTATAGTACACTCCTAATGAGGCAGGGGTGTGTTTTATATTTTAAAAGGTGATTGTGGTGATTAAAAAATAAATATTTTTTTTCTTAATTCGATGACAGAAAGTCTCCCACCAAGATATTTTTGGTATAATCTCTTAAGTAATTGATGTGTCTTCAATTAGTGTGTAAGTAACACAGCCAACTAGTTACCATACCAGCAGAATTTTAAAATGATGTTAAGTGGCATTAGACCAAAATATTTACTCTCTCTCCTCTGGAATCTTTTATAAAATTTTAAAGTGATTTTTAAAATGCAGAATTTTAAAATGATGTTAAGTGGCATTATAATGACCAAAATATTTCCTCTCTCTCCTCTGGAATATTTTATAAGATAAATAATGAACAGTGTAAGTACTGAATGTAACTGGTGGGCAAAGCAGTAAGTTTTACTTTGCCTCTAAACGTTGCTTTGTGATCTACCAATGTCCATCAGAGATCTCTTGGGTAAAAAAGCTCCTTAGTGAGACATGGAAGAATGTAGAGTAGAGGGAAGCAGAAGAACCAGTTATGGTTTTTATTTGTAGAATATAGGCACATTGGATTCTACCCTCCATCAGGTGGATGGTATGAAAAATATCATTGCAGGAGTTCTCTGCCCTGTCTTTCAAGTATCAGCCTTGCTTCAATTAGAACAATGTCATTTATCTTCCAGATAAATGGAAGATAACAAAGCACTGAACAAAGCTGTGGGAGCTGCAATAGCAGGGGCTGAAAGCAATAGTTGAGCCTTGCTCCTTTTCTGTGATAAATTAATCCCAGGAATGTTCCCTCCGGTGTGGAAGCTTTGACAAATCCTTATAAGAAGAAGTGCCTCGTCCTAGGAAGTTCCTGAGATCTGAGAAGATCCAGATACAGACACTGTGTGTTTCCCTGGTTGTCCCTTGAAGTGTCTGCAGGGAGTCTGTGTCCTTAAACCAGGACTTGGGCTGTTGTTGGGGAGCAGAGACCCAGAAATGAGGTAAAACCTTGCCCAGGTTTTGTGCCTTGCCCAGTAGGGCTTTATTTCCATTTGGGATCCAGCCTGCAGCTCTCTCTTTTCACAGCTTTAGTGACTTTCCCCTTGAGACTGTGAGGGGTAGGAGGAGAAGGGTTAACTTGCTGAGGAGATATTACAGATGCAAGCCCTAATTGTAGGTGCTATTATGAGAGTAAGGCTGAGCTGTGATGAATTAGGTAATTCCCTCACACATGAGAAGAGGAATGAATTCTTAATAGCTGAGAATTGGAAGGCAACCTTATTTAACAGGCAGAGGGAAAACAGGGCTCCCAAAAAGGCCCTGTCAGAGTCCCAGGCTCATCACGCTGTTTTCTGGAGGTGGGAAGCAGGTGAGAGTCTGATTGAGAGGCTTTATATGAACTTAACCATAGCTGAGAAAGTTGAATCATGGCATCCCATCTTCCTCGTGACTCTGGCTCTCTGACCTTGGCTTACTTTTAAAGACAAATCATTATTGATCCACCAGAATCCTTCTTAGAAATTATTTCGCATTTCCCCTCATGAGGAACCCCTCACAGGCAGATTGTTTTGCATTGATTTATAAACCACTGCAGACCACATGAGCCTGCACATCTCACCTGCTTGTTTAGCAACAGAGGGAATGGTTGGAGGTGGAGCTGGATGTGGGATAAATCCTTAACTGATGTGTTTTTCCTCGGAAAAGTGGCCTGCAAGGAAAAGTTACTTTCTTTGGAAATACTGATGGATTGTTACTGGAACAGGCCCTGGGAGGTAATACATATGTGGCAGAAGTGCTGGAGGGGACAGGACAGAAAAAGCTTTTAAAAGCTGATTGGGAGCCTTATTTTTGTATTCTTTGGTGTGACAAGCAAACCTTTTCTTTGGCCGTTTCTTAGGGAGAAATGAGTCTTGGGAGAAGGATGGGTAAGAGTCGGGAAAATTCTTTTGCAGTTTCTTTTTGCCCTCTATTTCAGCCCTTCAAAACTTCAAGTGTCTTTTTACCCCTATCTGGGACTCCCTATGCAAAGCTGGTGACTTCTGCCTTCTGGGGCCATGCTCTTGTATTCCTTCTTCTGAAGGCTCTGGAGCCTCTGTAGGAAATGCATCTTCTTTGTCTTGTGCATGATTTGTACATTTTTAGGTGCTGACACGGTATAATTAAAATTGAAGAAGGTAGGGAAGGCATTTAGAAACAGTAATTACTGGTATGTCAGTAACAAAATTAGTGGGAAGTGAGTATGAAAAGATAAATCATCCTTCTGTGAACAGCTTTAGTAGATGTCTGTGCCTATGGGCTTAAAATGTTATGTTTGAGCTGCAGGACCACAGATGTACCTGTAGCTGCCACTAATGATAAAAGTCTCTTAATCTCAGGGAGGGAATTAGCTGACCTTTCCTTTGCATATTAAACACTCATAAATTAATTGATCACGCATTGATGTGCTGGTGCTTATCATGCAAGTCCAGTGTGGGTGGTTGCATCACAAGAGGTGTGGGCCATGAAAGCATCTGTGAAGGTTTGCTCTGGGCTCCCAGCACAAGAGCCCTTCAGCTCTGCTGAATATGCATGAGCCTCCCTTGCTTGTTAGCCCTAAGCCTGCAGGGCTGTTTGAATGTTTTGGCAGAACTTGGTTTTCCAGGATCAAAGAAACCTGAGCCAAAGCTTAGCTCTGCTCTGGATGTGCTGGTCCTGCAGCGCTGCAAAGCAAAACAAATAATACTGTTTGCTTTCAGGCTCTATAAACCTGCCTGTTGTAGCTGAGTTTCAAAATCAGTTTACAGTCAAGTAGTGTAGGAAAATAAGTGAAGGCTTTTTTGCCTTTTGTTGTTGCTTTCTATTTTTTTTTAAAGGGAGATGTTGTACATTGTCTGCTTGGTTTTCTTTCTTCATTTTTGTAGGTTTTGTTTAGATGGAGCTGCTTGGATCGCTGTCAGGTGTGTTAAGATAAGCATGGAGGTAGTTACTGTGCCCTGATCGTTTAGCTTTGCTAATCAAATCTGCAGAACTTAAAAATTATTTTGATTTCAAAAAAAGCTCCCAACTAGCTTTAGTAAACTACATGTTTAAATCTACTTTTAGCTTTAAAAAAGCTTTATAAAGACATAAAATGCTCCACAAAAGCTATGTACCTTGAATTTTGAAGTCATTACAAGTCCTGACTGCCACAACATTCCCACTGCAGAGCGAGTCAAGCCTGGGCCATGGGAGAAACTCTCCAAGCAGGTGAACAGCACTCTGAGAAACAAGAGTTGCAAACACATCCCAGTCCAAATTCTGATTGTGTGAAATCAAACTGGACACTGAAGAGGCTTCAAACCCTGAGAAATATCTGAGCAGCATAATAAAATCTTGGGAGCTGCAGCTCATTTTGCCTCTTTCTGCTGTTGGAACCAGAGCTGACATGAACTTTGTTTGCACTGAAGGATCCAAAGGGAAATATTGGAGTCTGACCCTGCAATGAGTTTTGCATGGGCTCATTACCATTTAGACAGATGGGATACATTAGAGTTTCCATTTCTTGTTTCACTGTAGTAATAAATGGTAGCTTTTTTAATAGTTTATGTTCATGAAACACTATAATTTTTATTACACTTCAGTGAGATTTGCAAGCTGCCATTGAAATGAAAACTGAAAAAAAAAAAAGGCAAGTGATTATAAAGCTGAAAGAAGATTTTAACAATATTCAGCTCACGTTATCTAAGATAATGTTTAATTTTGCCATTTCCCTTTCCCTGTTCAGCAACTTTTCCCAGGAGCTTGTGCTACTACTTTGTCTTTGGGCTGTGTGCAAACCACCCAGGCTTTACACTCTCTACTCGTGAGGGCAGCGACACGAGCAAATGCTGGTGTTCCAAAAGGAATTCTGAGATTTCAGGTGGTCTCTTCTTTCCTTTGTCCTCTTCACCACCTATGAAATCCCCTTGTGCAGTTCCTGCACTCGGTGGCAAGGTGAGCAGGCTGCTGATTGTGTGGCAGTCGCTGTCAGCGGCAGCGCGGCGCAAGGGCTGATTGCTCCATTGTGGTGCTGAGCTCTCCTGAGCAGGGGGTGCAGGCTCACAGCAGAGCCTGCATCTCATCCAAACCTCCCCACGGGGCACATTAGCCCTCCTTTGTTCTCTGGGTTTGATTTAAACCTCTCCGCAGCGCGCTAAAGGTGCAGCAGGAACAATAACTCGAGCAAATCAGTTCATAAAGCTGAAGAGTATTGATCTGTGTCCTATAGAATTAGAAATTACTGGCTGGGAGAACAGTTTGCTGCTCTGAGGATGCCTGCTTTGTCTTCCTGTACAGTGTTAAAGTTGTAAAGCCTTACCATGATAAATGAGAGCTTCCTTCTGCAGCTCACTGCCAGGAGGTTGCAGCCAGGTGGGGGTCAGGCTCTTCTCCCAAATAACAAGTGATAGAACAAGAGGAAATGGCCTCAAGTCGCACCAGGGGAGGTCGAGATTGGATATTAGCAGAGATTTCTTTGCTGAAAGAGTGGTCAGGCATTGGAACAGGCTGCCCAGGGCTGGCTGTGATCCAATCACCCTGGAATCAGGAGCTGTGTGGATGTGACACTTGGGGACAAGGGTCAGTGGTGAACGGGGCAGTGCTGCATTCATGGGTGGACTCAACGATCTTGGAAGTCTTTTCCAACAATTCTCTGAATCCTGTTGGCTTCTTATCCCAAGCCTTCCTATCTAGAAAATATTTATTTCTATGCTCTCTCCATGAACAGCTCCTGTCACAACCAGCAGGTGTTGAGGGAGCTGCTCCCCACAGCTGTGCTGTGCTGACACTTGGGTGACGACTTTTGTGTCCTGGTCCCCTGTCACAGCCCCTGAGTTCCACTGGGGGTGAAAACCTGGGGATTGGGTTTGGCTAGATTATATTTACATTGGTTCTAAAACCACAACATATTGTAATGAATGATTAAAAAGCATCTTCAGATGCTCCAGAAAAGATTTCTGAGGAGGCAACATTTATTATTATTTGCACACATTAGATACGTGGACTGTAAGGAAACAGTTTTCATTAAAAAAAAAAAAAAGAAAAAAAGAGGGATTCTTCTTTCACTTCTTAGGGAAAATGTCTGCTTCATACAGAGTATTTTTTTCCACCAGGGTCCTGGTTATAGCATATTACAATAAAATACACATTTTCCATTTGGCAGCAATGACTATGGGTCAATTTGGAAATCTCTGAAAGCTTTTTATTTTGCTAGTTTAAGGGGAATAACAGCAAGTGAATGAAAAGATGAAGACCAAGGCTACTGTGAGCTTCTTACTGGTTTGAAAAGGTCATTTTGAGACAGTTGAAAATGGACTTACTTAAAACCCCTAAACAATCTCCTCCTTCCCTGCTCGTCCAAAAATTCACCATTTTGTCCATGTTTTAGGGAAGCTCAGTCTCAAGAAGTGAGAGTAAGAAATGAGAGTGGAGTGTAGCAAGACAAAATGTCCACTCTTAGCCTAAACATGTAAGTTCCTAAAATGGCAGTAGAGAAATTTTAAGTTAATGCATCCTTGCTTTGAAATGTGGAGCGTTCTTATGTATGACCCTGGTGGGAAATTTGATATGTTCTTTTGGCCTGTGGAAATAGGAGTGGTGAAGAAATACACCTTTATGTCAGAATAGCTGGGTCCTTGTTAACCCTTTTACTCCTTAAGGTGATGTAGGAGATTTATCTGGGGACCTCAGTGGGAAATAATTAAACTGTCTGACAGGAATTCCGATGGTTGAATGGACCATGATTAGCTCTGTTTCCCTATGGATGGAAAACTTTATGGCCTTTTATATGCTGGAAATAAATCCAGCCTTTTTCATAAGCGTATATTTAGTGTGCCACTATAAATGTATCAAATAGTAAACATAATGTGCTATTCTTATGAGAAATATTTGTGGGAATGTGTTCCTTGGAGCCCTTGGCACTTAACACAATATAGGAGGTACTGTTTGGGAGTAAGATTTACTGCTAAGGGAACATGTAATTATGAAAGTCTGCTGAGATTGAAAATCTTACAAATTTTGTTGCTTTTCGCCATGGCAATTTGTACTTATGGTTTTCTCTCAAACAACTGGAGCAGTTTGTGCTTTTCTGCTTGTGGTTTAGTTTTTGGGGTTTTTTTTAAGTTATACCCCAAAACCAAAGAAGCTGCCAGGAGACCTAAATGTGTCCTTCCAGTACCTGAAGGAGCCAACAAGAAGGATGGAGAGAGACTTTTTACAGGGGCCTGGAGGGACAGGACACAGGGAATGGCTTCCCAGTGCCAGAGGGCAGGGCTGGATGGGATATTGGGAAGGAATTGTTCCCTGTGAGGGTGGGCAGGCCCTGGCACAGGGTGCCCAGAGCAGCTGTGGCTGCCCCTGGATCCCTGGCAGTGCCCAAGGCCAGGCTGGACATTGGGGCTTGGAGCAGCCTGGGATGGTGGGAGGTGTCCCTGCCATGGCAGGGGGTGGAACTTGAGGGAACTTTGTGGTCTTTAAGGTCCCTTCCAAGCCAAAACATTCTATGATTCCACCTTGCTGCTTGTTTGAACTTTATTGTCTGAGGACAGGTCGTGGCTGTTGAATGCTGTTGTTGTTTGGAAGCAGAATCCACCAGCAGCATCCTGCTCTTGGGCAACTTTATTGTTGTGAAACTGGTCCCAGCTAAGGGTGATGCATAGAGATGTTTCCCAGTTACCAGATGGCAATGATAACAGAGTTAGAGAAAAGTAAGTGACTTTTGGTGGAAGTGAAAAAGGCTGTGCATGGCTGTTCAGCTGCAGCTTGCAGTGGTGTTTACAGCTGCCTGGAAAAAGCAGCTCTTTGGGGTCTCTCTGTAGCCCTATTAGAGGCTGGAGAAATGGCTTTTCTGGGAGAGCTGGAGGTGTCTGAGGAGTCGTCTTCAGTTCAGGCAGTAAATCAAGCCCAACTGCAAAACAAAACCAAAGCTTGCTTATGTTGCACATTACAGAGATTAGAGGAACCTGTGAGGGGAGCTTTGCTCGTGGCTCATTAGCTGAAGGAATGGTGACAGCAGTGGGGAAATGCCTTGAATTCGCTGTCTGGAGGGATCCATATGGGGAAACCTGGAATAATAATGATGCCATTACTTATAAATAATAGGTAATGCCCAGTCATACCAACATAAGCAGTGTCTGCAGGGGCTCCAGGCTGAGTTTTGGTGACAGCTCTTGGTTCCAGTTTATTTTACTTGCTGTGAGCCTGATACATTTCTACCTTTGCCTTCAGTTGCTGAAAAATAGTTCTGATGTTTTGCCAACTTGTATTTGTTGTCTCATTTCTCTACGTTGTGAAGACTAATAATGAAGTTTTATGTTGCTCTGTAACTTCTTTAATTTGGCATGTGGGTGCTTGTTGTGTAAAGTTAAATATTTGGCATCAAGTGGAATTTGCAGTAATCTTTAAGCATTTTCATCATATAGTCATCACTGTTACGATGAATTTCTCTGAGCACCCTGTGCAAGATTCTGTGTATGCTGAAGCTTCTGAGGATCTGGATGTTGTTGGTCTCAAATGAGGGCCACAAATCCCCCCAAAATGTAATATGTCACTTACAATTCATTATTATCTTGCAATGTGATATATCTGCATTTATTCTGTGAATGACAATTTTACCAAAAAAGGTTATTCAAGGCCTTCAAATCACTTTATGAATAGCATTTTTGCATTTATTTGCATTTAATATGTGTAATCTCTGGTACAGCAGAAATCATGTTGCGTTTTCTGTAGGTGATGGCAGGGGTTTTATTCCCTTGGATCCCTCTTCCATTTTTCTTTTGTCAACATGTTTACTTTATCAGAACAAGAAGACAAATACATTACAGAGTTAGAACATTTAAAACAGGATAATTTGATGCCTGAATTTCTTCAAGCACTTGTTGTGTGCTTGGAAATTATCTTCAACAGTGGTTTATGGTGCTGTGTACCCTAAACTGGAGTTTCTCCTACACAGAAAGACAATCAATAAACCCCAAAATCTTTAATCCATAGTAAGGTTAAATTAGTGTTGTTTCCCCTCTACAGTAAAGACAGTAAAAGACAGAAAAACAGTAAAACCAAGAATCTCTAATCCATAACAAGGGAACTTTTTTTAAATGGAGATGTTTTATAGAGGTAAAACCCCTTTGCCATGGGAAATTTAAAATGAAATATGTTCTAATGGTTGTGAAAATCGTGGTGACTGATGGGTATCTTGAGATATCTTGAGATAAGGTGATTAGTGGGAAACTAAGGTAGCACGGTCATCTTTTGTTCTGCTACCCTGAGGAATAAAGTTTGTTCCCATTTTCTCTCGTTTTGCAATATAGCAAAGCCCCCTCAGAGGGGAAGCAGCACAGTTGTCCTACTTTTGGCTCCCAGAACACGTGGGGAACACCTCCAGGGAGCAGAATGTGTTTTGAGGGCAGCCAGGGAGGAGCTGGAGCGGGATGGAAGTCCTGGGGCTCGGAGCAGCTCCGGGGTTGCCAAGAGCTGTCTGTGGCAGCTGCTGGGTCCCCAGAGGGAGATCCTGGCAGTGCCACTGGCGTGGGAAGAGCAGAGATGTCACGGCAGGGCCTGGCCAGGAGAACCCAGTTTATCCAGGCAGAGTTTTTCTGGATCTGTGTGTGGGTGGCTTCCTGCTGGAGCCTGAAGAGCTGTCAGAGTTGCCTTTTTGTGACAATGGTGTGGGGGAATGCTGTGCAGGAGAAGGCTCGAGAGCTAAGAAATGGTTTAAAATGCTTCTTCACACTGTGCTGATGAGCCCTGCTTTGCCTTTAGAGAGGTTCCAATCACCTGGTTTGTAAAGAGGGCATGGTGGTGTGCTCCAGGGAATTCTCTTATAAAGATCTTGCAGGGAGTATTTTGATGCGACTTAAAATCCCAGAAACAAACCAATATTCTTCCAAAGAACTCCTGTAAGCATTTTTTTCTAGGTCCATCCACTGAAGGTAAAAGGATCAGTTTAGGAATGAAGTTACCTGTCAACCACAAGGAAGTTTTTTCACTATTCGTTGTATTTATTTTGCAGCAATTCATTATATTAGAATTGATAAAATATCCTGATTTCTTTTGAATCAAAAGAATTTGCCTTGAACCACTTCTGGATGCGCCATGGAAATAATTTCAGTATTCTATTTAATCAAAGAAAATTTAAATTTGCCTTTTTTTAAACTCATGCAACTGACTGGACTATACTGGCAAGATACCTTGCAATAGCTCAAGTTGTAGCATTTGTAATTGATAAAAATTTGCAATGAATAATTAATATGTACGGTTACTATAAGTGATGGGGAAAGCAGNAAATAATTAATATGTATGAGTTACATATGTATGAAGTAGTAATATGTATTACTACTATATGTATGTAGTTAATATGTATTACTACTATAAGTGATGGGGAAAGCAGCTACCCACAACTATATTGAACTTAGTTTGAGAAAATGTTGAAAAGCATCTTTGTACAAATCACCTTGCCTGGAAGTGCCGTCACCGTGCTCTGCTGGTGCTTTGCAAGACCTTAATAGAGAAAATGAATGAATTTACAGGTAAAACCTTCAGAAAAGCAGTTTAACCACGGCTGTGTGACCAGGGAGGTGTTAAACCCTCTCCAAAATCCAGGATGTTTGGATGTACTTGTAGCCATCCCTCAAGGAAGGAATATGGGCAAAAAAAAAAGCAGGAGCATTAGAGTGGGAATGTGAGATGTGCTGGGGATGCTGCTCATTCTCTGAATTCCCAGCGAGATGCTCCTGGTCATGTTGGAGTCCAGGAAAAGCTTGTGAACTTTTCCTGCTCCTCTGGGTGAGCTGAGAGCACCAAAGAAATGAGGAGATGATTGTTTAGTGCAACACAGAGTGTGGAGTTGTAGTTTTAAAGTTTTGCTATATATATTGTGTAGAGCCAACATGGAGATTCTAGGGTGTCAGCTTCTTCTTCATCTTCTTCTTTCTTCTTCTTTCTTCTTCTTCTCTCTTCTCCTTCTCTTCCTTTTTCCCTCTGACATGAGTTCCTGTGACTTGTTAATTGGTAGATAGAATTTAGTGTAGAGGAGACATATCAATAAGGTTGATAGTCACTGGTTTTGGGAACAAAATAAGATAAGTAAAGGTTTCTAACTGGTTGATAATAGATATAAATGCTGCTCTGGGTAGCCATTGCCATTCTGTCCTCATGTTCCTGGAGGTCACAGCACAGTCTGTGCCTCCCAAACTTTGATAAGAACAAGAAATAAACAAGCTTTGAAACAGCAGAAAGAAGCTTCATTTCATCTTTTTGGGACATGAGACACTGAAATAAGGAACACAGCCAGGCCAGGAGTCAGGGTCCAAGGAACCCCTGACATGGTCGTGCTTGGGATCTGCCTGCCTGGCAAACTGCTGGAATCTGTGCTTTGTAGTGTTTTCCTGTGAGATGGTGTTTAGCTGAGCTGCAGGTCAGCCCTTGGCAGGCCTTGCTCGTGGATGTGACCTTTCCACTGCAGGATGCATGCTCTGCTACCCAGCCAAACCAGATGGGAACAGGACCAGAGCCCTTTTGCTTTTCGGGCTTGACTCAAAGTGAACGCACACTTTTCTCTGGTACTTGAGGGGGATTTGCTCTTGAATGAGGTTATTTTCCTGTGTGCATCACCTGACAACGTTTCCAGTGTTAAAGAAGCAGGAGGAAGCACAAAAAAGAGAATTCCTGTTGTTGTTTAATACCTGAAGAAGTGACAGCACAGCCCCGAGTCCCTCATGGCACAGCCCGTGGTGGGGATCAGGGATGGCTGTGTGAGCTCGTGCTGGAGAGCAGCGAGCAGATCAAGAGTTGAAACCTCTTTCTCTGCATTACTAAAAAGGTTACCAGCCTCACCACACACTGTGGGGTTAATTTAAGGCTGATTCATCTTTCTTGCAGGAAGCCTCGCAGCGCTGCGAGCTTTTTGAGATAGGGCCAAGTTCAGCACCTAAGCACCCACTGAGCTGTAGTGTTAAAATCAGTCCTTTTTACTAGAAGAAGGTTGCAGGAATTTTCCTTCCTGTGCACACGGCAGCATCCCTTTGTTGCAGTGTCATAAATGTGTTTACAGTAAATTGTAGCTAACCCAAATTTTCAATACGTAATTTGTTTTTTCCTTGGGAGGGGACAGGAGTATGTATGATGTATTGCTCAGCAAATCTTTGAAGCTTCTGAAGAAATGTACTTTGATCAGCATCATTCAGGGAGGGTGACTTCTTTCCCCCTCATTAATTTTCTCTTAAACATGGATTTTAATGTAAAACCTTGAAAAATGCTTTTGGTTTTTTTTTTTCTTTTGCCTTCAGTTGGTCATTTATATTCTGCACAGACTAGAATAGCACTGTGGGGGGAGCACTTAAATAGGGAGAAGATATTTGTCATCTGTCACACTCTGAAATTAAACTTTTGATATCGAGTTATTGCCTTAGAAATAACTTCAAAAAATTTACATGCAGAGAAAAGTACATGGTGGGGGAAGCTGTTGAACCAGTTATTGCATAACACTGTGTTAAATCCTCTGTCACCGAGCAGCCTTTAAAAATATTTCTTCATGAATAAATTAAAAAAATACATTCATACAATGCACATTTCCATGACCACTTACGTGGATTTTTTTTCTATTAACAAAATCACAGAGAGGAGGCTGAGAATTCCAGAGCTGCTGCAGAGATTTCTAATTAGAAATTGATATCAAGTTTTGTTAGGTGCTTTGAAAATTCTTGTAGTACATTTGCATACATTAAGGAGAGAATGGGGCCATGTTCATTAGACAGTTGAGGAATTAAAGCTCATCAGTACCAGTGGCAAGTGGTATAGGGAGGAAGTTGGGAGGAATATTTGCTATTTCATAGTGGCTACAGGGGAAAGGATATTTGGGCTCTGGCATGATCCCTCTGCTTTGTGGGAAGATGTTGAAGGATTATAAATGAGATGAAACAGCTTCTCCACAGGGTTGGGATAATGGAACTGTTCCTGGCTGATGAGTTTATGACCACTGAGGGAGAGTGATGGACTCCTCCTTCCCAGAGCCAGTTTTATTTCAAAATGCTGCCTAAAAGCAAATACCTGTTGGTGGCTCTGCTCACTAAACCTGTCATTTACTGGGACAAGTGAGCAACTTGTATTTTTGGCTAAATCAAGTTCTTCCCTTTCGGGTTTTGCTCATCCTCCACGGGGAGCCTCTGCCGTGGTGCTGGAGGCTCGGAGGGGCTGCCATTCCCTGAAGCAGGGTGCAGCAATCCCATTTCCAGGGAGAGATCTCCTGTCTGCTGCAGGGGCAGCAATGAGGGATCGCTGCCTGGGAATGCTGGAAAAGTGACATTTTGTTCGTTCTTGGCTCGTGCTTTCAGATATAGGAAAATATGTGGTTTTTCCTAATAAACCCCCGTTTTTCCAACATGATTTATGTTTTTTCAGATTTTATAAGAGTTGAATCTGATTTGGTTTTGAAGCAGTTTTTACAGGGTGTTTATTGCACAGCCTTAAGCTGTCCAAAAGCGTTATTGGATCACTGAACTGATCTCTGGGAGAAAACGTTCATGGATCTACACTGAATACAGCTGTAAAACTCTGTAATATCACAGACTTGTTGTTATTATCTGAGGATTCTTCTAGCCCAGATAATCTTCTTGAATCCGAAAACCAAATTATTAAAGGAATTGGTAATAACTGTAGTTTATGAAGTGCTGGTAAATAAAAAACTGCAAAGGAGTTTGCAGATAAGCTGGGTCACAATTGTATCATATTTCATAGTCAAGTTCTGCTACAAATCCTGCCCCATTTGTTGGAAATAAAAGGGAATGTTTAGGAAATGTATGTCTAATATGACTTTGTCCTGGAGTGCCAGAGCCAAGTGGAGTAGGGTTTTGAGGTCTCTCCCACTGCACAGGATGGAATCATAGCCAGCAGGACACTTTTCCTCCTGGACATGTCCTAACACAGTTAATTTTCATTTATCCCTGCTTCACCCAAAGCTCTGCCACCTTTTGTATTAACAAAAGTGCCATGCTTGATTCAAAATCTCCATTCATGCTAATTTCAATTGGTTTTGTTTATCTTAAGAAATGGTACTGTATAACAGCAGCGTTTGAGGACGTTTAAAAAGCAGAAAGAAATTCAGTGGCAGTGCAGTGAACATGTTACTGGAATTTGTTGTAAATTGAAAAACACAAACAACTTAGACCTCACCAATCTACAGTGTTAATTTTGGCTTGTTCAGTGCCTTGCCAAATACTGACTCTATCTAAAATTTAACAAAATCATAAAGATCTTCTGGGGATCATTCTCTGTATTTATATAAATATGTGTTGATGGATGACATATTTTTCAGCCTTATCCTCATCAATTTATGCATCAAGATAAGAATCTGTCATTCCAGCCTTTGCAAATCCCATTTAAGATATCTTTTGTGAACTACAGAATCACAGAATAGTTTGGGTTGGAAAGGACCTTTAAGACCCTCCAGTTCCAGCCCCCTTCCATGGGCAGGAACACTTTCTTTGTCCATTGGCTGAAAAGGAGTAAATCAAATAAAGGAAATAATGGAAAATCTTAACTGTCCTACTGCAAGGGTGCACATACTGAGTAGTGGAAAATCCTGCAAGTGGAAAAGCTCTTTTGAGGTGTTGGAATAATTGTACGTTGCTCGAAACACGCCTAGAACAGTTTAAACAGTTATTAAAGAGTGTTGCCAGATTTTATCACTGCAGTCATGCATATAGATCAGTGATCCCTGAGCAGCACTGCAAAATGTGTGAATGAGGTGCACTTGCTAAAAATAACCCTACTGAGTGCTGCTCCTAATTACCATGGAATCCTGGGGAAACGAGACAATTTCAGCAGCACAAAATTCACTTAAAACATTTAACTGCAGCGTGACACGTGGTTTTTAAGAGAGGATGAAATATTTGCTAGGCCTTGGTCATCAGCATTTAAAGAATAAAGCAAACAATCACCACCAGGTTGAACCTGAAGCCGTCGTAGTTCTGTTCTTGTCTCACTTGTAAGAAGGGGTGATGGGTTCAGGTTGTGTGGAAAGCCCTGGAGGGCGCTGGAACTGCTCTGCCTTACCTTTTAAACCACTTCAGCAGCCTGCAATAGAAAGAGAAATATCTGTGAATTTGTTTTTAAAGGAAATAAAAATTCTCAGGATGTTTGGCAACAGCTGGACATCCCAGAGCTGACTGACAGACAGAAAAATGATGCTTTTCTTTCCCTCCCCTTTCAGAATTTCCTGTAATACTTAATCAAGTTTCCCCTGTACCTTTGTACCCCAAACAGAATCTATTTTCCTTTTCATAGGAAATGGGTTTCTTGATGAAGAGCCTGCCATGGCCACCTCCATGAGTCTTCCAGATTTTTTGGATATTGGATAAATGGGAACTCATGTATTTCATTATAATTCCATCCTCAGTTTGGGAAGGTGAAACCTTTCCCTCATCAAAACCAGTCTCAAGAATCAATAATTGTCTTTTCTTTCTAGAAAATTCTTTGATTATCCATTTCTTTATGGTTATTCATATTTTTAGGCAGCTGCAGCAAATGACTGATTTGCAAGCACTCTGGATTTCTGCTCCAGCAAGGGTTTCAGCTATTTAGGGAAATGAATGAAGCGCAAAGGTTTTTATTTAACTATAAATTTTGTATGAGTTTAATTTTTTTTTTTGAGTGACTGGCTTTCTTACATCAAACTCCTTCACAGGGAATTTTACAGCAATATGCAGTACCTTTGACAACTATAATTTTCTAAAACTCTGGGAAAACCAGATGAAAGAATAAATAAATATTGATCTGGCCGAGGTTTAAGTAATCCCTGATTAAAGTAAAAATGTGTGTTAAAAGTAGCATTGATTACTCCTGGATTCTGGTTTTGTTGTTCTTCCCAGGCTGAAAATGTTGAGTCTTTATAGAGTCAGAGACATATATTGAGAATACCAACGGGACATTTATTTTAATTTATCGCCCCAGTGTTTGAGCACTTTTATGTTATCCTCTGAATTTATACTCAAAATCAATCTCACAGAAGTGGAAGAACTTTACTGCTGAGGCAAAGGGAGGCAGGAGGTTTAAGGACACTCCTGTACTTCTGGGTACTAAGAGCTTTTACAAGCTAGGCCTCCAAGAGCAGGAGCTGGAACTGGGATTTAGTCACGACAGAGCCACGTGTTCCCATCCCTGGCTGCATCGAGTCCTTTCATTGATTTTGCACCATTTCCATCCCCTCTGGTGGAGATATTCTGATTTGATGTACTCCAAAGCTCTGGGATTTATTTCCCCCTGCTGTGTCTCCTTGTTTGCTGTTTGATTCCTGGAGTTACATGCTGACTTTTGGGAATGATATCCAATACATGGATGGCATTGTCAGCTCCTAGAGGAGATGGACTTGCTTTCTGCTCAGCTCCAGCACTGCATGTACAGTTCAGAGTGAGAGAGAGCTCTGGTTTTTAGCTGTTTTCATGTAATTCCACAATGGGGAATCTCTGGAATAAATGTGCTAAGGAGATGTTGGTAGCCCAGGTGGTAGAACAAGATGTTTGATTTGGAACTCCTGCAAGCACTTCTGTTAGCTTGGGATGGGAGAGAGGTATTTTTATCACTTGTAGTGCTTACATGGCACTTCAATCAAGTGGGTTAGGCTTCTTGTGGTGTGTTTTTTTAAAATTTTTTTTATTTTGGCCACATTTCAATTTAATTCACGATGTGTCACCTCCCTAACTCAGCTTTGGCTCTCAAAGAAGTGGCACTGCCCTTTTAATTTCTGGCTGAGTCTTTGTGCGGCGGAACCTGGAGAATCCAGGAATTGCTTTTTGGCTCTGAATGAAGCCTTAGGTTTTAGCTTTTGTATTTTTCAAATCCTGTACTGCTAGTGTAGCTCTGAAGTTTTCTGTAGCTTGTTAAGTGCTGTTCTCTGTGCTAAGATAGACATAACAAAGCCTCTCCAGCTCGCTCTCCAAGGACACCCAGACCCTCCTGGGCCCAACAACTGCAAACCTTCATCTTGGGGAGAGGGGGGCAAGCTTGGGCAAATTCCATCCTTGCCTGGCTTCTGCTTGGGCAATTGATGCTGATATCAAAGTGGGAAGAACTCGGGAGCTGTCATTGTCCATGTTGGGATGCACTGAGGCAGGAGCCTCTGGAGCCCAGAGTGTGACCTCTGAAGGCCTTTCCAATAAATCCCTCCTTTATTCCTTTATTCCTGTCTGCTCTCTGTTTCTAGGGAGCCATTTAAGGCATCACTTCTTTGGCACCTCAGAAGGGACGACGAGGCTTCCATTCTGTCTGTGCATCCTCTGTGATGCTCCCAAGTGCTTTGAGGAGTTAGGACAGAAATTGCTGTTGAATCTCTGTCCTGAAGCTCCTGAGGGTCTGGCACTGCTGTGTTCCTAAATCTGCTGCTTTAGGGGACATTCCCTGAGCAGTGTGAGGGGTTGTGTTTAACAGGACTGATTGCTTGGCAAGTTGAGTCTTGAGGAATGCACTGCACTCAGGATTCTGTCTCTGCTGACTTCAAATCGTCTCTAGAAGAGCTTGAAGTAAATTCTTTGTTGAAAATTTAATCCTGGCTTTAGATTTGTGAACCAGGAAGATACCTGTGTGTTTGTCCTGATGTAATTCTTGGAAGAGATGTTTGTTTTCATCTCCAAAAGGAAGTGCCCTGATTTCGTGTGCCTTGATTCATGCATGTATTCATTTAGTCAACATTCTCCCTTCAAGACATTTGATTCTAAGAAAAATTGAGGTTATCTGTTCTGTTGAATACTTGTAGACCTGAATGCTACTACAAAATAATTATAAGTGGCAACAAGTAGGATAGCTTTTGTGTGCATTATTAGTTTGATTTTTCTGGAATGAGGCAATATTTAATGCTTCAGTTCTATTGGAAGGTTCATTATGTTTTATTTTTTGAAGGTGTGTTAGACTTTATTTTTTTAAGACTCGCTTTTAAATTTTCTGTTACGGAGTAACACAGAAGAGATGATCTTCATTTTATTAATTGTGCAATAAACTCATTTGGATCTAAAGGAAACCAGCTGCTTTTTAATGGTTGAACTGCCTTTTCCTTTGATTTTACATTCATTATATGCAGCCATAATTAAAATTTCCCAAATGTAAACTGTTTTTTTCTTTGTTTTTATCAGGTCTTGCATGCTGTGACACAAAGATCTCATTGCCTGGTGCACTATGTTCATGGTAAGCCTGATTTCCTTCTGTTATCCATGTTGTCATTCCAGGGATTATTACATCAAGGGGATATTATGTTGTTTTATCAATCCATCATTTAAAATGATCAGAAACACACGGACATGAATTTAATCTTTGTTTTTTCTGAATTATTGACAAATAATCTCCAGTTTTCTACAACATCCAGTGCAAACTGAGTTTTAAGAACCTCTAAAGGATCTGATAATGACCTTTAGGTTTCAGTGGTCATGGTCAAGGTTGCAGACAGGGCAGGATGAGGTCAAATTTGTAGTTTTAATAATGCAGTGGCATCAGAATTTCTGACAGGTCCCCACATGAGGAGATCAACAAACAGCAACACAAAAGGCCCAGCCTGGGTCCAGTGAATCCCATTTTGTCCTGGCTCCAAATCCTCAGGCTCTTTAGCTAGGCTAAGGAATTCTCTGTGGCTGCCAACTTTTTGGCACTTCTTAAAATAACTTAGTTAAATATATTTCCTAAACTCATTTTGTATAGGCAAAAGAAGCCCCTGTGCTTCTCCTCAGCAGCACATCTTCCTTCTCTTTCTCTTCTCTTCCAAATATTAGCCTATTATCCTTTTTATTATGATATGAAAATAAACAAGCTTTTGGGATTAGGCCTCACATTTATCAAATGATTTCCTACTGTGTTCTGGTTTTTTTTTTTTTTTTTGCTGAGGGGTTAAGTAGCAAACACCTTCTGTAGTTCTGGTTTTACTGATACATATTTTAAAACTGATTATTTCCCCTCGTGCTTTTAACTGAAAGTAGCTGGAATCAACATGTGGTTCCACTGTTTGTTTGTTTGTTTGTTTTTCCCTTTTTTTTCCCTATTTTAATTTTTTTTTCTCCTAAGTACTCCCTTACCTGCCACAGGATGTTTGAGCTGCTTGATGACCTCCACACCTCTGTTGCAGAAGTTAATAAACAGCTTTTCCTTGCTGATGGGATTAGAGATGTCAGAGGAGTGGCCAAGACTTTAAGGTTTTTAATCTTCTTCCCTAGTTCACCTCAGATTGGAAATCTGCCTTGTGAAGCTGTCAGGGTAATCAATAGCCACGTTCAGCTGAGCTTCCTGGCATTTCTGAGAGTCATAAACCTGCTGCAGCTTCCTGAGGGAAATTGTGCAACCCTGGGATATCCATTGGTGTTCCCAGAATCGTCCCCACTTCCCAGGGGAATCCTTTGCCTCCTGCAGGGTCTCCAGCAGCCCCTGGGGAAGGGCTCTGGGCATCTCTGAATCGTGACCAAGGACGAGCCCTTGCTCAGTTGCATTTAATTACTCAGCTCCCTGCAACGAGAGATGATGCAAGAACAAAAGCTTAACATCTGTCAGGTCTTTTAATGCCAACATTTCTTAATTTTTTTTTTTTTGGGGTTTTTTGTACACTTTTCTGACACTCTAGTGGCGTTTCCATGTAATGAGTGACTTCTTTCCCACAGTCTCCTGTACAACATGGTGATATTTGGAGCAGATCTGCAGGTGCTTGCTGAAGGTTTGGAAAGGCTGTGAGGATCTTAGCACTGACTCTGAATTTAATTAATCTGGGAGCCCCAGAGAGACAGTTAATGGCTCCATTAATAGCTTCACTTTCTCATATTTTCAGGTGTAAAATATTAGACCAGTATTTTGAAGTAGGATAGGAATATCCTTCATTTTGGGGTCCATCTAGGAGGGATCCCCTGCAAGCTCTGCAGATGTTCTCCAAAGCACAGGTTCCTAATTTTTCTTGCCACAGTTACTGCAGAAGGCCTTGAGCTTGGCATTGCTCAGCTAAAATATTTTTTACAACAAATACAATAAACTGTTGTCATCTCAAGGGCTCACAGTTAAATTTTACGAATGCAAATTGCTTTTGAGTCAGGCAATTCTGTCAGTGTTATTGTTTGTCTTTTAAAAATACATTTTATCAAGGCTAGCACAAACCCTCAGATGAACTGAAGTATAACTTTTTCTGATTTTGATGGAAAAAAGAACATTTTATGATGTTCAATCTTTCTGTAATGATTTTGAGAGGGAGAAAATGATGATTAAAACAGAGTATTAAAAATCCTGCCCACAAAATAATTTGTGAAAAAGAATTGCAAATCTAGTGGCAAAATAAATCTTTATAGTCAGATAAAACTGCTTGGGGCTTCCTTTTGTTTCTAATTTATATTCACAATAATAAATGAGGCTGAAGTAGCAATCAGAGAGATCAATTAAAACTATCAGTACAACTGGTTTTAAAAAAGAAAATCAGTTACCAGTCCATGCTTTTGAAAATACTTCAGCACAAGTTTTATATTTGGATTCTATAGGCAAATAATTCTGTCCTGTGTGAGGAGAATGAAGGGTAAGCCACACAGCTACATCATAAATACGCAGTTAATCCTTTATTATCTAACATTTATTCACCTGAGGTGATGCTGAACTTTTCAAAATAGTTTTATCAGGTTGGAGCTTCCAGTGAGGTTTAAAGCCACGACGCTTTCGTTGTGCAGTCCTTGGTTTCTCTGGAGATCCCCCAGAGCCAGAATTGGGGCTGGCATCATCCTCCTCCTCCCGATCTGATGGATGTGGTGTGGGCACTGGGATGTCTTTGGCTCCTTCTTCATCTTTTGTCTGCTGTAAACTTTTGTCAGGATTTTCTTGTAGGATGAAGTTTATGTGGCTGAATACAGAGGGAATAAAGCATTGGTGAGGCTGGAGGTGGTTCCTCTACTGCATATTCCCCTTGCTGTGTCCCTTCCTTGTACCCCAGGAAGGCTTCTGGTGGCAGGATGGGGCTTGGGATCGACCTTTTAAGAAATGCTGTGTATAAATAAGAGTTGTTGAACTTCTGCAGAGATGAGGCTTTGGATTGCAGGTGTTCATAATTAGATTAATTTACAAAGTAGATCAAGCCAATGAAGGAGGCATGGAAAACTGATGGAGGGCTTATCAAATTAGCTAAGTAGAGCAATTAATCAGACGGGCCTTAACTGTTTGGTTTCTATTTTTTAATGATCAGCTGGAGCAGTTTGCTGTGGGCTTGCATTGAAGGAGGCATTGAGTGCAAGGCTGGGTTTGGGGAGACACTTCCCTCGTTGTCTCCTTGTCACCTCCATGTCCAGGGAGTGGCAGCAAGGTGGAACCACTCAGGGATCCACTGGCATTCCCAAGGCACAGAGCAGGCTCCTGTAAATAAAATTAAAAAAGAAAATGTTTAGCGTTCCCTGTGAAAATACTGACAAAAAAGTACCAACAGTGGACATGGGATTTTATCTAAACAGTAACTTGTCAGTGAATTTATAAATAGGCAGCTCCTCAGGAACTTCTGGTTGCAGTGTGGTAACAATTACTGTGGAGGAATTTAAAAGCACCTTAGAATGATGGCTTTAACAAGTTGTTTTTTATTTCTAATTGAGTTCATCCAGTTTGGAGAGTGCTACACATATTGATACAAGTTTTTTGCTTTTCTGACTCCATTTGTAAATGATTTGGTATTTTTAGATGGACTTCTCCTGCCTTTCACTGCAGGAATAAAAAGAAGGTTCCATAAGATTATCTCAAGAATATTTTTCCTTGTTTTATTGCACAATAAACCTCTCTGGTAGCTGCCAGGTTTGGCCCTGAGAAATTGGCCTGAGGCCCCATAATGTTGACATGGAATAGTGAGCAGAGATCTCTCTCCAGGCATGACCCTCCCAGTTCCCTTTTCCTTCCATTCAAGAGGAAGGAATAATTCCTTCCTAATATTCAAAAAATTTTTCCCACATCCACAATGAATCCTAAAGCACGTCAGAAAATGGGGAAGAATGGGAATTAGCACTTCTTCCTCCAAAGCTGAAGAAAGACAATCTGATGAGAACAAGACCTTCCTTCAGATCTCTCTAAATACTGAACTGCCTCTTGTGTAGAGGTTAAATATAGGTTTAAGATCATTCCTTGTGCCTTCCTTTAAAAAATACCCAATGAACATTCTGCCACATTAACTTTGGGCATTTATATTTAGGAATCTTATCACAACTTAAAACGCTGCTGTAAAACTGGTTTCTTCTCTCTGTAACTCCTCAGCTATTTTATCTTAAATATCCAGAAATGAAAATTTTAACCAGGGTTATCAACTTAGGTCAAGCTTTGAAATCGCTTTTAAACTTTTTGAGTGATATTTCTCATGCCCTTAACACTGAATACTTCAAACCCCAAAATGTCCTATGCTTAAGGGTTCTTTTGAAAACTACAGAATCCTTGAACAGCTGAAGATTAAGAGGAGGTTTTTGGGTAACTATTTCAGGATTTTTTGTAGATTGACCATCACGTTTGCCTTAGGAAGATAAAGGATAAATCTAAAAGCTGATGCCTGAGATGTGTAAGCTGCACTTTCTTTTATATCTCTGGAAAAGCAGTCTCTGATTTTTCTGATGAATTTCTGTCTCTTGCCTTGATTTTGGAATCACTGAAAATAAGATACAACTTCAGTTTTAACCAATATGGGAAACTGCTAAAAAGCCTGTAAATAGGAGTAATTAACACCCACCTCCAATGTTTCCTTTTTCTGCTTGTTTAAATACAGAATTTCTAGGTCTAAAAGCATGTGAAAATAATTCAGACAACATATATGTGCTTTCAACGTGCAATCCAATCAGTTATTCCTTGGGAAGGCTCGAGGGCTGTGCTAAACGTGATCTAAATTACTCTGCCAGTGATTTAAACCCAGGAACTCTTTCATGTCTTTATTTGGAGCCTCTGAACCAGTCCAAGATACCTGGATGTGACTGATAAACAGATCAATAGAGAGAGAGGAATGATGGATGAGTTGTAAAGCTGAACATTGCTCCTGAAGAGCTCGTGCTTGTACAAAACCCTGAAGTGCAAACTCAAGGAGGATATTTTGCTTTGTGGAGGCTTGAATTTGTTGGTTCTTTTGTCACTCTGTCAAACGTAAGCTGACTGCTCCTCTCTCAAAATACAATCTTTGTGGGAAAATGTCTGTTTCTTGTGGTGCTGATGTCGAGGTCTAAACCCACTAATAAGACATGATTCTAGTTAATAAACAAATACTGGTGAGTTGGAAGCTCTGTTTCTGCATCCAGAGTCTTGGAGGGGTTTCAGTTCCTTGCACCACTCTGAAAAATAAGTGTAAGGATGGAGCAGCTTCCCCACCTCTGAGGCTGCTCACATCAGGAACCCTGCCAGGGCAGTTAAACACCTGACAGGAAATGTCACTGAGAAATGAAGACACGAGCTCAGAAATATCTGTTCTGTGTTGGTGATGGTTTCACTCCTGGCGACATCAGCGCTCAGAGCTCTGATCCGAGGGAGTACCAGACCCTGAGCTGTGCTGGGTGAGGGGCAGATCATAGCCAGAGGCAGCTCCCAGCAGGTTTTTGGAGGGGGGATGAGTAGAGCTCTCTGGTTAGGGCTGGGCTGTGCTGGTGCAGGTTTGGCCACAGGGGCTGGTGCCTCTTGGGGGTGAGAGGAGGCTCTGTCAGCTCAGACACTGATGTGGGGCAGTCAGAGGTGTCTCCTGCCTGTGAACCAGCACAAGGCTTGCTTGGACAACAGGTGGCTCAGCATGGTTAAATACTCTGGAACTATCAGACTTCTCCAAGTCTTCCCCCTGGACATGTGAGGCAGCTCACTGATTGCTATTCCACAGGGCACTGTAGCTTTCTCTTTGATGCAGAAGGAGCCTGGTCATGAATTTGAAACTACTTCTGTCCTTTGAATTTTTTTCCCAATGATGTAATAAAATGTTTAAAATATCAGCTTGAAGAAAAGACTTGAGAGCCATAGGAATAGGGAGAGAAATCATATTGTACAATAATAATTATATTTATGGTGTTCTTTTCATTTCATTGACTCTCTGTGTTCCACTGGTGGCAATGTTCTTCTGCCATTCTGAGTAGTAAAGCTGGAATAAAGGTGATACATTAATGGCAGTCAGGAGTTATAATCCTTCTGTCTCATTTCCCATTGCACATAAGCCATTATTTGCAATTTAGTTTAATTCTCATAATATAAGTTTGGTATGACTGTTTATTATCCCATGGTCTTGTGTTTGCAAACTTGTTTTCACAGTAGCTTGTGTATCACACAAAGGATGTATTTTGCTCAGGATGCTTAATCCAAGGTCATTGTTATTTTTGGTTTGGTAGTTGAGTTTTTTTCTTCCTCATGAAGTGTATTATTTTTCTTTGAGAAACTTGATGTCCTGCTGTAGTCAGTAAAAAGAAGGTGGAATAAAGTCCCCTTTTTTAAAGGTCTAAGGTTCACGGTATGAATACATATATTTTAATTTTTTTTTTAAATTTACTGTTTTCTATCAAGTAAGAATGCTTTTACATTTGCCTAAACACTGCATCAATATTTCCAGCAAAATAATTATTTTCCTAAAATTTCCTATTTAATAAAATACAGCCTCTTTGAACTCCACAGACCTCACCATCTGTTACTCAATTTTCACTCCATAAAATTTTGCTGACATCTGTTTAATCAAATATATTTTTATAGCCATGGAGAAATTTAGTTCAGACTTGGTATTATCCTGTTCCTATATGCCAAACAGAAAATATGAAAATAATGAACAGGAACTTATGGAAGTGGAGAGGGAAACATTAAAGTGGAGTCTGTTACCACTTAGGGCACCCTCAGACCTGGAAGCAACGTTCCTGATGGTCCTGAGGGTCTCTGCAGGCTGTGGAGCTTGGTGTTCCCTCAGCTCCTGCTTCCTCTGGTGTTCCCTTATCTCCTTCTTTCTCCAGCATTCCCTTATCTCCTTCTTTCTCCGATGTTCTCTTATCTCCTTCTTTCTCCAGCATTCCCTTATCTCCTTTCTCTGACATTCCCTCATCTCCTGCTCTCTCCAGCGTTCCCTCATCTCCTGCTCTCTCCAGCGTTCCCTCATCTCCTGCTCTCTCCAGCGTTCCCTCATCTCCTGCTCTCTCCAGCATTCCCTCAGCTCCTGCTCTCTCTGGGGTTCCCTCAGCTCTTACTCTCTCCAGCTTGTCCAAACCTGGCTGTTCCCCTTGGTCATAGTCTTGGAGCAGCTGCTAGGCTTGGGTTTGGAAAGCTGGGACTAAGCTGATCAGGTTTCCCCAGCCTGTCTTCATTCCATGCCCTCGCTGTCCCTGTTCTTGTGCTTCCTTTCTTTATTTGGGGGCTGTTGGGACTCCTCTCTGGAGCAGGCAGGACACCTGTACGGAGTTTGGGGAGTCACACAGGGAGAGGAGGCATTTGCTCCTCTTGGATCCATCTCCACAGCTTCTCTGGATTTGTTGTTTTCCCATCAAATGTCCTCGTGCTGAGGTCTGTGGGTGCTGCCAGCCTCACTGGGAGGGATGTTGTTGGTATTAGTGAGCCCTTCCATCCAGGCTGCTTTTCCAAAGGAAATGAGGCATCTGCAATTCCTGGCTGTTGATCTGTTGATTTGGTTATCTGTCAGGCTCGATTAGGAGATTTCCATTAGGACTCTGCTCTGACAGACCCTTCCCATCTCCCATATGGCATTCAAGATGAACATCTTTTTAAAACAATAATTCATAACATTTGATAAAATTGCAGTCACTGTTCCTGTTGGTTATCACCACTCTTTTCCTCTTGGTTTGTTAAGGTATAATAAGTTGTACCATATATCCAGGATTTTGGAGAAGCCAATGTTGTGGCTTTTCTCTTGTTTATTTTCTCTGTTGCTTAGACAACTTCCAGAATGATTGAGCTGTTTACTGCAGATTCATATTGTTTTGCTTGGAAATGGAATTGATATTTACAACTGAGTAATAAATTTAGAATATTGGTTTTTAATTGAATCTGCAGCAGAATATGCTGATTAACTTGAATTTAATGACAAAGAGCAGTGCTTTTTGAATTTTTCATGGAAATCCCATTAACCGCACATGTAGTATTTATTATGTTGAAATTATCTCATATTTTAAAATAATATTTTGTTCCCTTTCCTGAAGAAGAAAGTCAAGTTGTTATTGTTGATTTTACTGATTAGGTGGACAAGATCAATTGAGATGAAACATGAGTATCATTTTGTAATACTTAGAGCCCTTCCCTAATTCTTTATCCTCCAAGACTATTTATCTACCTCGAAGTCTTCTTTATTCAGGATCATTTATTAAGGCATGCTTGAAAGAAAAACATCTGGAAGCATTCTTTGGTTTGCTTAAAACCTTCAGGTTATTTGGAAGGAAAACTTCTCAGCTGGTCTTTGCAAAGCCTTGAGAGCAAAGAGAAAGCAAAGCTGAGATGCCAATGTTGATTTCTTTGGGGTTTTTTGATGGCAGATTACAAGGGGGGAGTTTGTTTTCTGGCTGTTTTGCAGATTGTTTATGGTAATGAGCATGCTGTATAAGTTTAAACTCACATCATAATCAGAAGAGGTTTTGGCTGGATGCTAAAACTCGAACACGCTCTTTGTCTTGAGGCCGATAAAATTATATTGCCCTCGCATTTGCTTTTAATGAGATCAGCATGCTAAAGAAAACAGCTCTCTCTTAGCATGGTCTGTGTGTGCTGCTCGCTCAGAAAACGTGAACGGAGGGAACTGGCATTGATTTTGGGTGCTTGTGTTGCTGTGAAGGTTGGATAAGACTGGAAATGCAAACCCTGCAGTGCAGCAGCACTTTCCAGCCTCGGACGAGCACCCGAGTGTGGGATCACCTGGCAGCTCCACCCAGCCTCTGCTCTATGTTAGGAACACAAACTCTCCTGGTTTTTTTGTTTTTGGTTTTTTTTTTTTTTTTTTTACTCTTATCTTTTGCTGATATTTAATTGGTAACAAATTAAGCTGGACCATGACAGGAAAATCTGCTGGGCATCAGGTATGAACTCAGGCTTCCAGCTGACATAGAAACAGAGGAATAACATTTCCCAGGGTCTTGCTGCTGTCCCCAGCACAGGCACTTGGGAGGGTCCTGAAGTGTTTCTGCAGGGACAGGATGGGTGAGTGCAGCAGTGATTCCCGAGGTGCTGCTGATCACTCTCACCCTCAGCAGATTCCTGCTGCTGCTGCTGGAGTCACCGAGGGAGAGCTCAGATGTGCTGCATTGCAGGGGCAGGAATTCGGTTCTGCTCCAGTTCTGCTCTGCTCTAACTCCAGTTCACCCCAATTCTTCCTTTACTCTGTCCTAATCCACTTCTTGCTCTACCCCAATTCCAGTTCTTGTTCTGTTCCAAGATCACAAAGGAATCTTGCAGTTAGATGTACCACGCTGGTAACCTTATACCTGGGGCAGGAGAAAATGGAATCAGAATCACAAGGAAAAGCAGCTGATTTGGGGATGAGGTTTTTTTTTTTTTAATTATTGGTTTTTTGATTTTTTTTTTGTTTGACAATAGATGAATCTATCCTGTAGAAACTTTCTGAGAGTCAAGTAGTGCAGCAATCCATAGGAGAAATCCAAGCAGGACAACGAGCCCCTGGCACCAACCCTTGTCTCAGTGACATGCAGTGGGATCAGGTGTTTATTCAGTGTTCTGTGGTGAATTATTCAGTCTTCCTTTAAGATTATTTTAAGACAAGGCTCCTGGTCTAGAGGACTTTTTAATATAGTTTGAGGTAGCAATACATGGAACGTCCCCAATTCTTGCATTTCCAAAATGCCAGCTGAGAAGCATAAGCAGATAAGGGAAAGAGGAGATTTCAATAATAAACACTTGAATTTATTTTAAGATAGTTTGAGGGAGATGGCAAACAAGCAGAAGGAACACCATGATCCAGCAATTCTGACTGTAAAAACTTTTAGCTTAGAAAGATAAATTCCCATTTCCTTAAGAATACAGGCTATGACAATGAGAGGATAAGATATATCATGAATTAAAACCTAATTAGAAATTAGAACTAAAGTGAGAGAATTAAATGGCCTATTACTAATGCTGCAAAAGTGCTTTTAGGATGCCCTGGGGATCAAGGCTTTAATGATGATTTGTTAGTGAATTGCTGAATTTAAGAAAAACTTCAAGTTGCCCAGGGAATCTCTTCCTACCACGGCAGAATTTTCCTTAGAACAGTGCATTTTCAAGGTTTTTGTTTTCAGATATTCAAAACAGGCATTTTAATAATTGTTTTTGGAATTTAACTCATTATTCATGATCTTGGCCAATTTTTAAACATGCCCTTTGCATTTTGTATTCATGTAATCCATTTTTTTATTGAAGTCAATTTACCCAGATTTTTTTTTCCTAATTAAGAGCCTGTTTTTTGACTTGGTGACTTAGGGGTTAAAAATGTGTAACCATCTGCTTCCCATGGCATCCATACAGTGAAGGATTATATTCAGTGCCACACAGAGATGAGAGAAGTAAGCTGCTGTGAGAAACTCTTTCCTGCATGCTGCTGTCACAACAATTTCATTTTATTTTGGTTGTTGCTTTGCTGTGACATCAGTGATCTCATCCTGGGCTTGAACTTCATAATTAGGCTTGAACTTCATCAAGCAGAGGGAGATGCCCTTGCACTGATGAGAGATTCCACCTTGGTGAAAGAGTGAAATTCTGACTGTGCACTGCACAGGTGTTTCTGTGGCACAGCTGAGCCCAGAGGTGGCACTCTGTGACTTCTTTAGGAGCCTCTTGGAACTGGATTTTTTTTTTTTTTGGAGGAAAACAGCACTAATACAGTGCCAAAATTGTTGGCTAGCAGAAATATGTTTTCTCCCCTTTCAAGTTTCAAAACAAACCTAGTGTCTGGATTTCCACCCTCCATGGTTTGCCAGGTTCTGGAAGTGTCTTCAAGTGGTGCCTCCAACATGAGAACTGCAGGGGCAAGTGTGGGGGAGGCCAGGATGTTGGTAAGGGAGTGGAGAAGGTGGAGAAGGTTGTGTGGACACCTCACAGCACCTTCCAGGGTCTGAAGGGGTCACAGGGAACCAGAGAGGGATTCTTTGTCAGGAACTGGGGTGACAAGACAGGGAGTAATGGGTATAAATTTAAAGAGGGGGAATTTGGGTTAGATATTAGGAAGAAATTCTTCCCTGTGAGGCCCTGGCACAGGTTTCCAGAGAAGTTGAGGCTGACCTTGGAACCCTGGAAATATCCAAGGCCACCTTGGATGGGGCTTGGAGCACCCTGGGATAGTGGAAATTGTCCCTGCCCATGGCAGGGGTGGCTCTGAGTGGCTTTACTGGTTTTTCCAACCCAAACCATTCCATGATTCCAAATGGAAAGATGAGTTCTGGCAGGGTTTGTTTCCTCCTGGCTCTCTGTTGTTGTTAGAGGTCCATGCTCAAGGGTTAGTGGGGTGAACCCTGTGGTAATACAACATCCCCTCGAGATAAACCAGGCATGGCTCTCTTGTGCAGCACTGACTTTGGAGTATTAAAGAATTTGGAGAAGAAAACTTGTCTGCAGGAAGAAAATAGCATTTAGCACTGGTTTTACTCAGGTTAGCACATTTCACCTCAAAATGGCACATTGAAACTGCTGCATTTGGGCTGTTTGAAGAACCATGTGAAAAACCAGGTAGCAAAAATATGGAGGGAGGATAAGGAAGATAAATGAAGAGAATAAATTTAAAAAAACCCTGTCTCTGGACTTAACTTGGTCTATTTCTAAAATATAAAAGTTTGCAGAATGGTCTCACTTTTTTTTTTTAATTTTCCACCCCAACTTTGGCCGCAACTTCTTGTCAGATTTGACACACATCACAGGATAGTTTAAAATACAATAATTATTTTCAGATGAGTTAACTTCTATGGCAAGATATTTCTAATTTTTGTTTCATGGCTGATCTTAAAACTTTGTGTTGAAAGTGAAGTTTAAAATATATGCAAAAATATTAAGTGTCCTTTTACTTTCTAAAGTTAATCCAAGGTAAAGTTAATGGAAAGTATTCACTTTACACTTAGGTGTGGAAGAGAATGGGAACAGTTTTATTTTTTTCTATAAGTAGTAACTTCATGGGATTATAATGTCATATTTCTTGATAATACATAAGTGCTTTTACTCCTACATGTACTTTCACAAAATGTAAATTTAGTGAGTCACAGTCAAACTACAAAGGCACTGGGAGTTTGAAAGATTATTTGGCTTTATGCAGCAGAAACCATTATTTGATATCAAGCCTCCAAACTTTTAAATCATCAAAGTTACAAAAGTATTGCAGTAATTATAGTAAATACTGTGAATAAGCTACTCAGTTGATACCTAAATTTAGTTTATGCAGAGAATTAATAGACATTTTTGTTTTACATTTGTAGAATAATTTTAATTAGGAACAATTAAGTAAAATTACATTACTCCAAAGCAAATTGCTGCTTTCCAAATTTCTTTAAATCTCCTTATATTCCATTAGTATGTGAAAGCTTACAGTAATTAAAGTTTGACTTGTTTATATTCTATAAGAAGAGCCTGAGAGGAGTTCAGGGAACCTTTCAGTGTGGAAGGGTTTTACCAGATTGCAGAGTGCTCTGATTCCTCTTATTTGGAGCATTTTTGCCCCAAAGCATTTGGCACTGCCACTCTTGGAGCCAGCAGAGAGAATTAAATGGACAACTGCTGAAGCTCTGCTTGGAAATCCCTAATGGTGGTGGCATTGTCTTGATGTTTTATGTGTCTGATATTTCAGCTGGAGCAAATATCTGAACCCAAAAAAGGCTCCTCGAAATGTCTGCACAGGAAAGGTTCCTGCTGAAATTTTTACAGCATGGTTATAGCACTGCTGATGTTATGTCCCACATTAAATCCCTTCCTTTTCCATTACCATTTTAGCAGCTTGCTTTTGCCATAAATACTTGCAGGAGCAGCCCAGGGACAAAGCAGTCCCACTAAAGCCTCTTCCTGTGCCTTGTGACTCAGCCAGAGATCCTGAACAGAAAGTCAGGATTTTGTTCCGGAACAGCATCCGTGCATCCGAACAATGAACATAAAATAGTAGGTGGGAGACTTGGAATTCACTTTTATGGCCTGAACGATTGGAAAGGAATGAATTGGTTCTCCAAAAGCTGTGGAGAGGAGGAGGAGGTGACTCCTGCTGCCAGTGGTAATTACAGCTCACACAGGTCCTTGCCAGTCACACAGGGGAGGGAGCTGGCCCAAATGAGTTGGCCACCACTCTCAGGAGGGCAAGAAAATGTTGTTTTGGCACATCTTGAATTGCATTTCCCTCTCCCTGAGGGGGGATTGGCAAACGAGCTCGTACACAGCAGGCCTTGAGATGAGCAACAGCATTTAATGCACGCTTCAACTTCTTTTTTGGATAAGTTTTCAAGGTTTTAGAGACATTAAGTTATCACATGAAGAAGTTTGGTTTTTCTAATGGAATTGTCACTGCCATCCTGTCTTCTCCATCCTGAGGCAACAGACAAAATTAAAATATATGTTATTTTCAAAATATTCTCTGAAGATGCCTGCATGGACCAGTAGTGGTGTTAAGATCCAAGTGCTGGGAGATCCAACATGGACAATGAACATTGAAAGTGTGATTGGAAATATCATTAAGTTGGCCATAAAATTATATTTTCAAATCATTATTATGGTTTTCTCTTTGTTTCATTTTTTTTTCTTTTCTTCTTTGGGATTGTTGACTATCCAAAGCCAAGAAAGAAAAGAAGAAACAAAAGTAAGAAGGAAAAAAAAATTAGAAGAAACAAGTTGGCAGCTTTTTTTTTTTTTAATTGCAGAGAGTAACTTTGAGCTACATTTTGAGAGAATTTCGATATTTTTTCTTGTCTCCTTTTGCAGTCTCATAGTGGATCACGGTACCTTTCTTGGAGCTGATCCTTATGATGTTTTAAAAATTAGTGGCAGTAAATTGTCAGCTGTCAAGTGCTCTTTAGTCTGTAATAGCTTTGGAAGTGTGGTCCTGAGGCCACCTTCCTTTCAAGACAGTTTAACCTGGAAGGAGAGTGTTTAAAATGATAGTGAATTAACACACACCTGAGCTTTTGCTTCTGTGTCTTCCTAAATTTGCCTTGGCTACTCTATTGCAGACCTAACTCTTATATATATTCTTATATATATATGTGTATATATATATATTCTCTTTTATATATATATGTTCTCTTANATAATTTTAGATAAATATATATATATATGTATATATTTTTTAATGGTTGTCCCCACCTGTTTTACCACATAACACGCTTCAACCAATACAAAGGAATTTTGAGTTATGAAAGCTGCTGATGTCTTCTAGTGTGATCATCCTCTCTCTATGAAAAGAGAATTTTCTGGCTGAAAACATGGCATTTAGTTCTTGCTGTGTTCAGGCTGTGACAGGTCCACCAGCTATTCTATTGTAGTTTGCTTTTGAGACTGGTCATTAAAATAAGCAAAATCCAGGTATGACAGCTGGTAGTGAATCCATTAAAGTATTTTTAAGGCAGTAGGCAGACATATATTAAAGTGCTGTGAGCCATGCAGGTATTTCTCCAGTGTAGAAATGGGCACAGAATGGCTGTTTCTGCATCTGGACTTCAAGAACATCCATTTTTCCAGGAGAAGTTTTGACTTAAGAAGATCCAAGTGGGGATGATGTTGCTCTAGGAATACCAACCTGGAAGTTTGCTGTGCTTCCTTTTCAGTCTCTCCAGGCCAGGTGAAATGGGTGCCCAACTTCCTGACAGAAAAGCAAATTTCCCAGTCCAGGAAAAGCAGCCAAACCTGCTGGGTATTTTTATGGTTTGTGCTACAATTCCCATAGCTGGATATACAGGCTCAGTAGTGGAAAAAGTCTTTTTATTGTACAGCAATATTGAATATTCTCATTTATTTAAGGAAGTAGAGGTGTTAGGAATTTGCCTCTGCCTGCTGCTCTGGTGATGCAGGATCACTACATTAAAGACAAAAAGGCTTCTCACCAGAACTCTAAACAGCACTTCCCAAAATCCTCTTTTATTCTCCCTCTTGGGAATTGATTGTGCCAAGCTACATAAGAGAAGCAGTTCCATATATCTGCCCTTGCTGTAAAGTACATGAAAAAGGAGGTTTATTACTGGGACTATAAATTCAAAAATCTTTCTAATGTGATTGTGGATGTCCTTTGTGCCATGTATTTCATGTACCTGAGTGCATTTTGATATTGTAGTGAAATCTGTTATATTTCAGACTGTTAGAGAATTGAATGCTTATTTTAGTCACTTGACAGCAGTATTTTTTCACCTACTAGCAGCTAAAAAGTCTATTGCTCAGGATTTATTCTTTGAAAATTATTTTTCTGTTCTTCAGTAACAGAACATTTTCCATGGAAACTTAGACTTTCTTTGATAGCTTAAGGATTAGAACCAAAAAATACTATTTTAAATTGATGATTTTTATTCTTATTACCTTTCTTCTTGTCAAGTTAAATGTGTTATGTATGAAATACAAGTAAAATTGAAAATGCCTAGATATGTTTATTCCATATTACTTTCTGTTGCATTTGGTGCACGTTACATAAGAGGACATTAAACAGACTGTCTGTATTCACTTTCAAAGTGTGAAGAAAATGATGGATAAACATCTCTGCCAATGAAAATTTCAGCAGCTTTCATGTACTGGAATTTAATGCCAACCTAATTACCTCTATTTTGATAACAGATAAACTAAGCACTGTAACATAGGATATGACAGACTAGTTAATGAGGGTATTTTTGGTTTGTTTTGTTTTGTTTTCAATATTTAAATTTTCTTTGCATAGTTTTGATAAAATTTCCACAAGGTTTATGTGAAATCATCTTAAGCTGGTGGTGCTGGTAACTCAGGTTAGCTTTAACTTCCACCTCCCACCCCTGAGTTCTTAATAGTGCTCAATTTTCATTTAATCATAAACAAAACCTGCATATCAAGCATCCTTTTTGAGTCAGGTGAAAACATTTCAGACTTTTCTCACTTTTAATAAGAAATAATTTTGTAAATTTAAACCACGATGCTGCTGGAGCTTGCCCATCAGTGGCTGCCACAGTCCTGCCACCCAGACAGCACCGAGTTACGAGTGTTGGAGTCCAGGAAAAGCTTGTGAACTTTTTCTGCTCCTCTGGGTGAGCTGAGAGCACCAAAGAAATGAGGAGATGATTGTTTGGNTGGTTGATAATAGATATAAATAATAATAGATATAAAAGCTACCTGCTTTGGGTAGCCATTGCCATTCTGCCCTCGTGTTCCTGGAGGTCACAGCACAGTCTGTGCCTCCCAAACTTTGATAAGAAAGAAAATAAACAAGCTTTGAAACAGCAGAAAGAAGCTTAATTTAATCTTTTCGGGACATGGGACACTGAAATAAGGAATTCAGCCGGGCCAGGAGTCAGGGTCCAAAGAACTCTTATAGTCCAAAAAAAGTCAAATTTTTTTGGACTATAGGTTTAGAGAATTAATCAACGAGCTGAGGGTTTGTTTGAAAGAGGAAAAATTTGTGCAGTGCCCATTCCTCTGTTTAGCCAGGGAGCGTGGAACACCTTCCACCTGTAGGCTCGTTTAATAAGTGAAACTTATTAATAAGTGAACTTTAAATGGAGTAAAAAGGGGAGTTCACAGGTCTTCTCAGCTCTGCTCTCAGGAGTTGGGGCTGTGGAGCCTGCAGTGAGCAGAGGTTGGAGGTCACCATGTCCTGGCACCAGCCCTGGCACACAGGGGAGCACACACACAGGGCTGAGGTGGCTCTGGTGTTTGCAGAAGCTCCTCTGATAATTGAGCAGATTGGTTCCCCGTTAATAATCGCCTTTGCAAGCAGCTCTTTGTGTGCCAAGGGAGCTTGAACAGTGTCTGGAAACATTTCTGGGGAAATTCCAAGCACTCACAAAATCATTGTAATCAATGTGTGTGATGGTGGCAATTAGAAATCAGAGACTTTCCACTTCACTGTGAGGATGCTCATTCACTGTGAGCAGTCTCATCTTTTAGCATTTGCTTGAAGACCTGTCCAGAATTCTTTCACTGTTTTCAACACTCTGCCACCTGTAGTAGTTTCTGAATGAGGATCCTCTGAACTAAATGCTCCCTAACCTATTTCACAGTCATGGTTATCCTTGAAAGTTCTCTTTTTATTACTTTCTTTTAGACTTCAGCCAGGAAACGAATGTCCAAGGAAAATTCATTTCAGAATGATGGAGGACAAATCTGTAAATAACCACAGACTTTATAAATCAAGGCATGTATAAAGCTAGTCAGAAAGATTTAAGGAAATGAGATAAACTGGTTTTAATTTTCTTTATGATGATCCTGCAGAATAGTCTGTAAGAATGGAACAAAATTGAACTTCCAACATAAATGTAGACTACTCTGTGTTATTTTATATCTGTAATTATTGGCAACTTAATCTGTTGCACTGTTTGTAGATAAATACTTCTCTTTGATTTGTTCACTCAGTGCTTGTCTCAATTGATGGTCTAATGAAATTCCAAAATAAAATGGTGCTTGATGCCCATGGCAGGGAACTTGCTGTGGTGCAGTTTCTTTTATGTTCACATTATGGAGAAAAAAAGAAGAAAAGAAATATCCTCCTACAATCACTTGGCATTTAAGGAGGCAGCTCAAGTTCTATTTTCCATATTTCATCCAAATCCATGTGGATTTCTCAAGTCTACAGAGGCTGCAGTTATCCTCCCAAAAGGGAGAAGATGCACTTAATTAGTTGATCATAATCTGTTGTCTCTAATAAACAAACCATTGTGGTTCACTTCTGGTTTTGTCTGGAACTGGAGATGTGTGACTCTATATTTGTATTCTGTTTTTCTATTAAGCACCTGGTATCTGTTCAGAAATCAGAGACATTAATACTTTCACTTAACCTTTATCTTTGATTATTTCAAGGTTTAGATGTGTGTATATCTGTGAATTTTAGCCTTCTTGGAGCTTGATTATTATCTTCACACTCCTGTGTAAGGATCACTCATGCAATTCCATGCCTGCCCTGTCAAAGGCAAACCTCCTTGGAAATGTTCTCACCCTGATTCTGGTGACCTCTTTTCCTTTAAGGAAGAGAGAAATGGAAGCTTTTCCCTTGAAGAACTATACATACAATAATATTTTTAATCCCTGCGTTCTTTCAGCTGCCTCTTGAAATTTGAACTAAAGAGAAACCCCAGAATGGTTTGGGTTGGAAGGACCTTAAATCCCATCTCATTCCACATCCTACTGTGAGCAGGGACACCTTCCACTGTCCCAGGGTGCTCCAAGCCCCATCCAGCCTGGCCTTGGACACTTCCAGGGATCCAGGGACAGCCACAGCTTCTCTGGGCACACTGTGCCAGGGCTCCCCATCCTCACAGGGGAGAAGTCTAAAAAAAAGTCAAATCAATGTTGGACAAATGCTGTTCCTTCTTCCCCCTGAGGTGCTGAGGGCTTGGACAAGACTCGTGTCACTCAATGAATGTTAACACTGGAGCAAACCAGCCCTTTCCTACTCCACTTAGTCAGTAAATCCCTGACAGGAAAAAGAAAGAATCACTTCCAAATTTCATAGTTTAAATCTGCATTTAAAGTTGGGCTGGGTAAGGAGATGTGAATGCTTCCAGTGACATTGTCTCCAAAATCTCTGTGCATTTTTATGTAAGCACACAAAAGGGCACACGTGCATGCACAAACACATGGAAATGGGGATGAAGTGTGTGCTGGCATCTAGAAAATGGTGACAAATGATGCTAAAAATTGTTAGCACTTTGTCCTTTCCAGCACTAGGTAGGCTCGTTGAATTAGTTTGGAGTTTTTTCCCCTTGAATATTAAACTATCACAATTTGAAGGTGTTTAGTTCAGCTTAATTTGTTGAGGGGATTGTGTTTGAGGTTTTTTTCTTTTTAATATTGGTACTGATGAATATTCTTATGTGTCCATAGTGTTGGAAAGGAAGAAAATGTTAAGTGACTTAAGACTAGTGACATTTTTACTGTATTATCACAATTTCAAGAAATCTGTAGGTCTCAATGGCAAATTATAAACCCCAATCTGCATCAGAGAGTCTATTTTAATGTGCATCCCAGCATTTCCCTGCGCAATATTTCGATGTGCATCCCAGGATTTGCCTTGCTGCTGGATCATGACAGAGTGTTTTGGCATCTCTGAGTTAGGGAAATCCTGACTGCTTGGTGAAGAAATGAATCCAGATAGGAATTTGGGATTAAGGATTAGCAGAAACGTTCTGGGTTTTACAGAAAAAATGTATTTCTAATTTTTAGAGTACGAGGAAGCTTTTTTGATCATAGAGCTCTTTATGTCAGAATTCTGAAGGAGCTTTTTTCCTACTACTGCTCTTACATTAGCACTGATGGGCGATGAGGAAAGGGGCAAGGAGAAGCTGGAGGAGCTCATCTTGGCATTCAGAACATGAGCAGCACCAAGAAAAGTCTGTGATCCTTCATCTCCAACACTTCCCCCATCCCCTTCCCTCATTTCTGAGGAGAAGGACAGTTGCTGATTTTTTATTTTTTTTTTTAAAGACTCTCCTGCTGAGATAATTTTTTCCCTCCCCTTGGTGCTAGGCATAAACTATGCCTCTTTCTATCTTCAGCTTCCCATCTGTTAGCAGAAAGTGATGAGTCTGAGGAAAACTGCTCTGGAAAGTAGGGTAGCTTCCCTCACGAGGAGGTGCTGGGAGGCTTGACAAGTTCGTTGTGACCATTTGCCTCCTTTGTCCTCATTGCTAATAATCAGCAAATGGCTCGGTTTTAACTTGTGCAAAGTATTTGTCTTTTAATTCCCCTTCCTGGGCTTGAAATAAATTGAGTTTTTTGGGTTTTCTGTTGCATATGGATGATTTCTTGCTGAGTTTCCAAAGAGGAGAGAGTCTCATGAAGAGAAGTGTTGAGAAGGTGATTCATCCCCAAAACCCAGATTCCTTCTCCTGACTTGGTGCCTCTGAGTGGGGGTAGGAGAGGGGAAAATGCAAAGCGAGGAGCTGAAGTGACTGAGGAGGAGCTGCAAAGATTTGGCAATTGCTCCCCTTGGAAACATTCAGATCAAATCCTTGGTCTGTCTCTGCATTCATCCCTTTTTTTCCCCCCACCTCTTCAATAATTCTTGAATCCTTGGGCCAGTGTGAGTCTATTTGGCAGGCAGGTAGAGACAGAAAACAGGGAGTTCCTGCCAGCAGGGAAAGCAGATGACCAGGCAGAGGGGGAAAAAAGCCCTAAGAAAAGGGCTGATGATCCCTGCTGAATACCAAAAAGCTGCTGGGGAATAAGATCTCCTGAGATGTCACTAATTTGGGAAGAAAGCTCCATTTTAATCTTGTGTACAATTAGACAGCAGAGAAGCAAGTGAGGCTTCATTAGCCTGGCCACTCACAGGGGGTGTTTCTGGATTTCTTCCTCTCTCCATTCATGCTCCTCTCCATGGCTTCTCATTACTGCCATTCTTGTCTGGCTGAACTTTTAACTTAGCTTGACTTAATTTATTTGAACTCTTGGTGCTGCTGCAGCAGAATGCAGAGCTGTGTGTCCTCAGGAGCAAGAGCCATGGAAGGTCTGTAGCTTTCCTAATAATTAGAAAAATCTTGACACTATTGGAAATCAGAATTTTACTTATTTTTGCATTGAAGTCTTGGACCTTGTCTTGTATTCTCCTGCATCTTTTTTTATTCCAGATCATCTGTTATCTTATCCAGGGGCTCTAGAGTACACAGTGGCCTTTAATTGCAAAAAATTGTTTTCTGTACAAATCTGCATTTCTTTTATAATCCTAATATTACTTTTGTCTATCGGGGAGCAACTTTTTCTTCTTAATGTTTCCACTTAATGTTTTTTGATAATAATGGAAAAATGAAGCCTTGTTACTTTTCGTTATTTAACACAGATATCTTATAATTCTTTTGACAAACCTGATTTGATTTTGTTTTGTATTTAAAATTGTTTAACCCCAATACATGGCTTAATTAAAAAAAAAAACCCGGAGGCTTTTATTTATGGAATAATTATTTTTAATTAATTAAAGAAACAGAAAGTCGTGTTTTTATACTCACATTTCTGACACACTGGCAGCAGCCACGAATTTTCCATGTTCTGTGTGTGCTTTCCTTGTTCTTGTATTACACCATTATTTTCCTAGTGACAGGATGGCATTGCCTGCATTTCTCTTCTATCCATTAAACAAACACCCAATTTCCTACTTATTGGTATCTCTTGACATCCAGACATTTCCCAAATTGCATCATGTCATGGACTTTGTAGGTTTGCTCACATGAGGGAAATGTCTGTTGCTTGACAAGCTGTTTGTCTTAATGAGGTTCCATCCTCAATTTCCTAAATTCTCCTGATGCTTTGCTTTCCATATTTTGGTTTATTGTTTTGTCATGGTGCTTAATGAACATGAAAATGGTTGCCTGAAATATATCTGAGTTTTCTATTCAACCTTTTTAGGGAATATAATTCTTCCTTGTATCTGATCTTGCTTGAATTTTAATTCTATTTAGCAGTTCACTGACAACAGCTGTTAAGACACTGCAATGATTTTAGAGAAGCTTTAGACATTTTGTGAAGATCTCTCTCTAGATTAACTTTCATGTACATTTAGCATTTGTAAAATAGATCAAGTTTAGGAGGGTTTGCAGTGGGGACCCTGCACTGTGACAAGTAATGGAGCTCAGCTACATCAGGTGCTGATACCTGGTGTTTAGAATAAGAAATACAGGAATTTTTTAAAGTGATAATCAGTGCTTATTTGGACCTAAATACCTCTAGTATCCAGTACTGGGTTCCTAAAGCCTATTGCAAGCTGCTGGTGTTTGAATTCCTAAATGAAAACGTGACTGTGCTTCTCCTGGTTGCATTTATAAGAATATCCTCCAGCTCAGTTTCACCTCTACAGTAATCCTCTGCTCCTTGTTATCTGTTCAGAAAATTTAAACCTCTGATGTGCTGCGTTTCTCAGCTCTGTAAATGCTGTTACACCATCAGCCTGCTCACCAGGAAACCTCTTAGCAGGACATCAGCTGCTCTGGCTTTACCCTTTTCTTTATGGATGTCTGTGCTTGGGCTCCAGCAGGTTTGTGGGACCCTGGCATCATTTCCATTCAGGGCCCTAAATACAGCCCTGAGGAAAAGCCTCTGCTTGAGCTGAAGTTGAACTCTGGAGACAAATACCTGTGCCTGGCTCTCAGCTCTGCCCTGGGTTTCTGCACTGGCACACAGTTCTCACCTCATTGTCCCACACAAACCTGATTTATGTCCCTTCTACATTTTCTTACTTTGATTTCTCATGTTATGCCAAGCACTAGAGAATACAAAAGATCTGGTTCCAGATCTTTTGTATTCTCTAGTGCTTGGCATAACAGGATCTTCATCCAGCTTCATGTCTTTAAATATATTTTGATATAGTGTTTAAAGCAGTCTTCTGGAAGTGGAATATTCACCTACCATACAGACTTGGGGTCATGTGAGGTTCTTATTGCCTTTTGTTATGTTTTTTCAGAATTTCACTGCAACTTTGTCACCTATGTCCCAAAGCCAACTCGCAGCAACCCTGTGTTCCAATTACATAAACTTCATTTTTATATTTAATGAAACTTGACTTCCTGCCCAGAGATAAATCTTTGATGCACTCCGACCTGCCTGCATTTCTCTTACCTGTGTCTGCAAAATCATTGTTTAATAGTAGTAAATAAAAAAGAAAATCCTTGTTGAGAATATTTGCTCAGTGAGCAGGGAAATCACTTTTGACAGCTAGAATATGCATTGGACCTTAAGGCAAACAAACAAAAAAAAGATGAATATATACAGAAGGGCTTTTCCTTTCTTCCCAGTACTGTCAGGGAGGTCGATGGGGGAAAGGACAGATGAAAAATACAATTAGATGGCAAGATGCTTTATGTGGCCTAAAGCACATGTAAGATTTACTCATAAGAAATAGTCAATTTAATTATGTTTATAGAAAGCCAGGCATGGGAGAGATAATGAATCCATACAGTGGCCAAAAGAAATTTCTGTGTCTAATCCCAAGTGGTAATTGGTTTCCTTTTCCTAAACGGTCACTGTTGAGTTACTATTTTATTTTGTAACGTTCTCTTATTCACAAGGTTCAGAATTAGGAGGCCTGCAGGCTCCAAATCCCATTTTCAGTGCTTGTTTTTTTTGCCTTTGTTCCTTTCCTTCTTCCTGCCCCCTTCTGCTTACCTAACTGCAGCTCTGTCCTAGCCAGGTAGTCTGGCCAAAATAGCTGCAGCCATCTGGAGCAGCCACTGGGAACCTCTCGGTGACTTCCTCCCGTTGCAAATGTCAGCTTGAATCTTCTCTCCCTTGCTTGCTGCTCCTTAATTTTCTGTTCATTTTGCTATTCATTATTCAGCAAGGTGACTGTGCTGTTTGACTGTGGTGATGTACAGTGTGCAGGAGAGAGCTCTGTTCTTCCCCCTCTGTCTTGCCCATTGTCCTGATCCACATCAGGGTCTGCTTGCTCCTGATGTGGCATCTCTGCCGTGAGAACCATCATGATGTATTGCAATTATAATTAGATTCAACATGAGCGCAGAGCTGTTGAAATTTTCTTTTAAAAGATGCAAGGAAAAAAAAATTCAGTCAAGCCATTATTTTTCAATTAAGGTAATTTTTTTTTTCCATTCATTCCCAACATGTTTTTGTGTTTTCAGATGTTTGGTGAATTACTTTGTTTCCTGATAAGCAAACCAAGTGTTGCTTTCTTTCCATGATGGTTATTCCTGCCACTTGCAGGAATGTTTTGTCAATTTTGGTCTGCATTTAAATAAGCTATGCTTATACTGGTAGAGTTGTTTGAAATCATTTTCTAGGACCTTGATAAGGGAAAATAGGAGCACATTAAAAAATAATCCTTGCATTAAGTTAGTTTAACAAGGATTTTAAGACAACCTTCTGAACAAAAATATGAATGTTTTATGTTGCTCTTCTGGTGAGCATTAGGGTTAGGACAGAGCCTAACTTGTGGTTCTGAATGCTCAGAGCTGGCATGGTTTGAGCAGTGAGGACTAACTCCACACAGCTCTGCCAGCAAAGCTGAGCCCAAGGCTCCTTGAGGGACAGAGGACTGCAGTGTTTGGCTGTTTTAATGGTCTGAAGAGCAAAGTGGTTTTTATTACCTGTTTTCCCAAGCATTTGCATGATCTTTAAGTTGGAAATTAATGATACGTAATGTGTGCTTTAGAAAATTCTCATTTTGTTGAAAATTGAGGAGTAATGTGATTGTCTCATCTTCCTTTTAGGTATTTTTCCTGTCCTTTTGAGTTCTCTGTGCATTGGCAGCATTCACACAATCCATCCAATGCCTCAGACTGTAGCTGTAGCTGTCTGTCATTTCCCAAGAAGAATTTTCAGGATGTAATGCAGATCCATCATTTACAAAGGGCTGTTTCCATTCCAGCCTTCACTCTTATGTGAAATCCATCTTCTTTGGGTCAAAACTTTGAGAGCAGAATGGAGTGAGGGACAATAAATGGTGATGAGAGAAGGTTACTGTTGAGCGGAATTTTGGTTCCTAGGGCAAACCTTGGCATTGAAATGTTCCTGCTCAGGAAAGGAGTTTATAGAACCACAGAATGCTGGAATGGGATTGGGACACCTTCCATTATCCCAGGTTGCTCCAAGCCCGATCCAGCCTGGCCTTGGACACTTCAGGGATCCAGGGGCAGCCACAGCTTCTCTGGGCACCCTGTGCCAGGGCCTGCCCACCCTCCCAGGGAACAATTTCAATTTAATTTCACTTTTCTCTGCTACCCAAATGGCTGCTTGGGTACCTTCACCAGAGAAAACCTTCTCCATGACCTTCCTATCTTTTCCTCTCAGCTATAAGTCTTTTGCAGAGAAATAGAGGCCTGACAACTCACAGTCAAAATTTCCTCTGTAAAAAAATGAGGTTGCTTAAAGAATTAGGAGCGAGTCCTTGAACTGCTTTTGGAATTTCCTGGGAGAGACTCGATATCCTCCAGGGGTGTGACAGGATGGACACCTTGGAGAAGGCAGGGAGTCCCAGCTGGTACCACCCTGAGCTGGTGTGTTGTGTTCACCCTGCACACAGCCACGCTGAGGTGATGAGCAGAGCAATCCCCGTGCCCAGAGCGAGCTCAGGCAGCTGCAGCTTCCCAGGAAGCTGAGAGGGGAAAGCCACAACCTGCTTGTGACTGCTCTTGCTGTGGCAAGTGGATGTTCCATGTGCCAGCTGGAGATAAACTTATCCTGATAGTTTGGGGATCTTCTTGTCTGCTCCCTGCACGCAGAGCTGCCACTGAGCACAGCCCTGGGCCGTGTCCTGCCTGGGGTAACTGAGACACCTCACACTGCTGCTCTCACTGCTTGCATGCACCTTTTTAAAATCTTTTCCTCCTGGAGCAAGGTCAGGAGGGTTATTTTTTCGTATGCCCCACCATGAGATTTCTTCACCTCATTTACGGTGAACTGTTGAGGAATAAAGCAGATTAGGAAATCCTGCAGGATACTGAAGGTGTTTTTTTAATTTTAGGTGCTAATTTTAAAGGAATAGACATTTGGGCAAGTATTATTACTTGTGCAGAGACTCTTTCAAGTACTAGAAGTCTGGAACTGCCTCTGTTTCAGAGGCAAATAAAATTTGCCTTTTTTTCCTGAGCCAGGTTGAATTAATTGGAAAGAAATGAACCTGTTATTTCTGACTGATTCAGATGGGCTTAGGAAGGCGATTTTGAAGGTTGGTAATTCTGAGAGGGGAATAGGATGGCATTTTGCATGAAATATCTAAATTATTATTGGTGATTACAATATCCAAGTCAGGCTGATGAGCTTTGTGCAAGGCCATCATTTAGCAATCTGCAGCAGCTCACTGAGCAGTTTGTGCTTTATTGGTGACTTTGGGTAATAGTGTGAGGGAAAGAAGGGTTGCAGAGCACACAGAAATGGCTGCAAAGGAGGAGGAGACAATGAAAACTGCCTTAGTCACAGTGAAGCTTTGCAGAGAACCTTTTAAGCTCCTCATCTATCACATTTATTCCCAGACACTTGTGCTGCAGTGCCCAGGATGTGCTGCTTTAGACACAGTGACCAAGTCTGGAAAGGCACCACAACCATGGTGATTCTGGACTAACTTGGTGAGGATGAGTGAGCAGCAACTTGGCTCTTTGGGAGGGTGCTGCTGCTCAGGGCTGCTAGGGTGCCCTGCTTTTCCAGGGAAATGGTGTCAAACACTTCCTGCAATCCACAGAGCAAATCAGCTCGTGTGGGACTCCCTCCTCCAAGTGGCCTTTGCAGTTAACTTGACTAAAGTTGGAGGGGGATGAGGAGTTCTGAACTAGGTTCCTGCTTGCTCTTATATATGTCTAGAGAGTCTGTCCTCTTTCTTTAGCTGCTCTGGGTGCTATTGAGGGATTTATCTATTTTATTCTTATGTATTTGCTAGATAAGAAGCAAAAAGCGTTGCATCTGATATTTTCAAATCAGAAAGCAAAGAGTAAATATTTAATGTTTCAAACAACTATAAATACTGAATATAAGGGGTTTGGATTTTTTCCTGACAATTTTTTGACTGCAGTTGCTCAGACGCCCTCCTGGGAGGCTTCAATATGGATGGTGCTGCAGGATGGTGCTGCTCCTTCCCAGCATAATAATACATGTTTTAATGTGTCGTTTCTGAAATGATAATGTATAAGTCTAGCTGCTGACAAATGTACCCCTTTTGTTTCCCAGAGGAACAAGTCGTTACATTGGTTTCATATTTATCCTCTCGATCTCCAAAAATAATGAAAATTACTCTTGCAATCTAATTTACCTGTGGTAGAAGACAGAGAGCACCTGTCTTTCTCCCACCACTGAACACCTGCTGGGAGGTTTCATGCATCAGTTTTCTTCCTGAAGAGCTTTCTCTCTCTTTTAAAACTTTTCTTTTGCTGTGCAGCATCCCTGCCTCCCCAAGAGTGAGTGTCCCTGTGCCCTGAGGAGTGTGGTTGTGCCGTGGTGCTTCCCTGATTCACAGCTGCAGGAATGTTCTTTGCTACTGAGCCCTTGTCCCACCTGCTCTTTCCTTCATTGCCATAAATTCCAGAATTACACCAATGCAAGGCTGGGTTAGCAGCTCAGGGCAGGGTTTTGAACACCAGTATGTGCATGTGGTTCTGGTGTTTACCTGTCTAAGCCTTTTTAAACCCCTGAGCTTCCCTGGCTTTGTAGGGACCATAAAGCCCATCCAGTGCTGTGGGCAGGGACACCTTGCTCTATCCCAGGCTGCTCCAAGCCCCATCCAGCCTGGCCTTGGACACTTCCAGGGATCCAGGGGCAGCCCCAGCTGCTCTGGGCACCCTGTGCCAGGGCTCCCCACCCAACAAGCCCACTTGCTCGTGCCTGCCGTGTGTGGTTTTGCTCCTCTGTCAGAAGCAACTCCCAGCTTTCACTGGATGGGTAGCTGAGACTTGTAACAGGCCTGAGTTGGTCTCTCCTTTGGTGCAGTGAGAAGTGTTAAACTCACAGAGTTTGGGTCGTTCCCTTGGGTAAGTCTCGCCTGTTAACGCTCATGCATAGGAATAAATTCCTGCATTATTACACTTCTGGCATTATCACAAATCAGTTCCGCTTCAGTCCCGCCGAGCATGAAGGCTAATCCACATCCCAAAAGCAAGTAAATGCCAAGGAAAAAAATTGACATTTACAACAGAACCTCCTATGCAAATTGTTTATTTCATCCAAGCATGGATCCGGATTAAAAATTGCTTAAAAGTCCTGTTGGAGCTGGCTACTCAAATAATGCTTTGACAATGTTGACAAGGACTTGGGTGCTCAAACAATGCCTGGGGACAGGTGGCCCCTGCTGCCTGATGGGCTTCTTAAAATCACTTAAAATTGCATGTTTGCATAAAGAATTAAAGATTAAACGCACTGGCAGCAATGAATGGATCTTCTTGCACACCTTTGTGTGAGGTAGAGGCCCAGTCCCAGCCTCCCTCCTCCTTCCTTGGGCTTTTGGCATCTGTTAGGAGCTCAGAAACAGCACTTTTTTTCTTTTGTCTTTGTCATTTTTCTCTCAAATAGTTCTCCTCCAGGATTTTACTTCCATTATTTCCATATATATTTGAAGTTTTTGCCTTCCAGCTGAAATTTTTACAGTGCCTCAATCAAAATGGCCCAATTATAAACTTACAGTCAGTTTGGTAATGTAACAACTTAATATTATTATATAAACATGTTTCTTGCAAGAAAATTTGTTTTGAGTGAAACCATATGCACGTTAATGGGAAATATTTTTCACACTTCTGCTTTTTCGCCATTCTTTGTATTTGTCTCAATACTTATTAATAGCATCCTTCTGAAACTTCTCTGGTGAGACCACACAGCAGATTTTTTTAAGCTGTAACTGGAGTACATTTTAAATTTTAAATTTTAAATGCCTTGATTTTGATTCCAAACAGAGCTGTATGAGAATAAAGTATGTAGCCCCTGATTGATTATATAGCTATAACTATACTTAGGGACTGATATTATATAAACCACTGGAGCAAAACTCCCTAAATAGATGAACTATCACTCACTGCTTTATGTGTAAATCAACCCATAAGGACTTCTCATTGTGGAGCTTCTGCTGGGGAACTTGATAGAATGATCTTTATTTGAGTTCACATTGTGTTCTTTGGAGAGGTTGCAGCACTCATTTGGAATCTTTCCCACCTTTTTCCTAAGTAAAGCAGTTGCAATACTTTTGGGGAGGTTGAAGTTGTGAATGTTGACAGGTTTGAGGTAACCTCCATTACTTTCCAACACGACACTGCATTTTGTTTATCCTGTAAATCATGTCTCGGAGGAAGATCTGCTTGGCAAGCAATGCTTCCTGGTGCTTGGTGTCTCACACCTCAGTTTTCTGGGAAATTTAGTGTGGATGATTGTTTCGCTGTCAGCATTGGCTGTCCACTTGATTTAAAACATACTGCTTCATCATCAAGAGATTTGTGTCCAGCCTACAGGCAGGGGATTGAGGATTGGGAATGGCTTGGGTAGGGAGGGACCTTAAAGATCATCTCACTCCACTTGTCTGCCATGGGCAGGGACAACTTCCACTATCCCAGGTTGCTCTAAGCCCTGTCCAGCCTGGCCTTGGGCATTTCCAGGGATCCAGGGGCAGCCACAGCTTCTCTGGGACAAGGCTTTACCTTCCCCACAGGGAAGAATTCCATCCTAATATCCCATTTAATTCAGCCCTCTGCCAGTGGAAAGCAATTCCCACTTGTCCTGTCACACCAGACCTTGTCCAAAGTCCCTCCCCAGCTTTCCTGGAGCCCCCTTTGGCATTGGAAGGGGCTCCAAGGTCTCCCTGGAGCCTTCTCCAAGCAAAGCCACTCTCAGCCTGTCTCCGCAGAGGAGGTGACAAACATTTGACTGTTTGTTGCTCTGTGTGGTGTGAAAATGGGAGGGAAGTTGTCCCATGTAAGGCTGTGTTTTATGCCCCTGTTCTATCCCAGGCTCACTTCTGTGGGGAGGGGATCAGCTCAGAGCTCCCCTGCTCGAGCAGTAACTGTGGAGTTTGTTTTTTCAGGTGTTTATTATGTTGTGGGGAACCTGTATTCAAATTAATCTCCTTCCTTAATGTCCACTTGCAGCTGGAAAGGTCTTTTCACTCTTCCCCATGGCTGCTCCTCCTCGCTTTCCCAGGAAGAACTTTGTCCCTTCTCTTGGCTCTGTCACGTTGCTGCTGCTCCTTTTCCATTTCACATTCCCTCGAGAGCTCTGCCAGTGTCCACTGCAGCCAGAACTCAGCTCTGCTTCCCATATTTTCACCAGATTTTTCTGAAAAGCAAAGGCCTTCAGTATTATCTCATAGTCCTTAGTTTTCATGTGACTCCCTTTGTGGGAGGCAGTTTGGAAAGCCTACAAATATCTATTGGATTTTCCCTCATCCACGTGCACGTAGCAGGTCGTGAGCCATGACTTCCCTTTACCACAAAGAAAAACTGAATTTCCTCATTTTTTATTGATAAAATATATTTATCTGTGTGTTTATCACTAGGTGCAGTAATTTCTTTTTATCTTCCTGCTTTAGGCGCCAAGATTGTTCATCTGCATTACTCCTATATCTGCTATAAACTTAAAATAAGAGGAAATAATGACACCCCCACCTCTCTCTGCTGCTCCAGTCATCTGCACTGGATAAATATTCCCTGTCTCCTGTTCAGTGGCAGCTGCTGCCTCTGCACAGCAGCTCCTTCTAGACCAAGTTTGCTTGTTTTGTGTTACACACAAACTTATTTTCATAAAATCATTACTGAAACCCAAAATGTGGCCTTAGGCTTTAAAACATCTTTAGTTTTCCTGGGTTTAATCCTTTGGATTTTATGCTTTTGATACCTAACAGATTTATTTTTCCCAAGTCCTCCTCCTCCTGTATTTCTTTATAATCCTGCTTTTCCATGCAACTCTCCTTTGCATTTTATTTTTTTTCCCCAAGTTTCTGCTCAGATGGAGAGTTTTATATGTTAGCTGTCAGGTTTCATTGTGCAGGGTTTTTAACAGCAAGGTCAGTCCACGGGAAGTTCTGTTATTCCTAATGAAGGATAGGTGGCACTCTTGTTATTTTTGTTTGCTTCCTGAAATAAATCAGGTGTAGGTACTCTCTCAGATTTCTTTTTATAGAGTAAGTGCTTTAGAGAGTGTTCTTGAACATGAAGAGCATTCGATTTTATTATTTTTTTAAATATGAACATGTACTTCAGTTGCTCGAGTCTGTGGCTGGATCATAGTACTCTCTAGGAATTAAAAATGTTGTTTTTATGGAGACCTTAAGGAAGGGTGCTCACCTATATGGCACAGCCTCATTTTACATATCAAATTTTGGGTTTTTTTTTCCTATTTTCTCACTATTTCATAAGGCAAAGAAGAAAGCCAACAAAGCCTTTAATGTAATTTAAACTCCAGTTATTAATATCTTTATACTTTGTATTTTCTTGTTAGTTTTGGATTTGAAGCATAGGCTTAAGCTGGCATGGTAATCCTAGCAGTGCATGTTAGCAAGTCCTAAATGGCCCAGAGAGCCTTTATTCCTTAAAGCAGGGAAGTAAATCTGTCTTGCCCTAATTCTATCAATTCATTGTAAAATTGGATAAGTTTGTGAGTTTGAGTGTTTTCTCTCATGTTCTAAAAATCCTGAAACATGGAAAAATTCATGCTGGTAGAGGTACTGGTGCCTTAAGTTTGAACTTTTCTCTATTTCCCAGCCCTGCAGTGCCCAGTGTAACTCTGCAGTTCCCTGGAGCTCGTTCAGTGCTGTTCTCTCATGCTCACACTGACATAACAAAGCCTCTCCAGCTCGCTCTCCAAGGACCCCCAGACCCTCCTGGGCCCAACAACTGCAAACCTTCATCTTGGGGAGAGAAAGGGGGGCAAGCTTGGGCAAATTCCATCCTTGCCTGGCTTCTGCTTGGGCAATTGATGCTGATATCAAAGTGGGAAGAACTCGGGAGCTGTCATTGTCCATGTTGGGATGCACTGAGGCAGGAGCCTCTGGGGCCCAGAGTGTGACCTCTGAAGGCCTTTCCAATCAATCCCTCCTTTATTCCTTTATTCCTGTCTGCTCTCTGTTTCTAGGGAGCCATTTAAGGCATCAGTACAATGTGCTTGGGGTTTTCTGGAGCTTTAATGGAGTTTCAGCTCAGCTCCCTGGAGTGATTTTCCCCCTCAGGAGTGTGGTTCCAGGGAGGTGTTTTCACCTCGATGCTCGATTTCCGCAGACCCGGTCCCTGCTGTCACTCCCATGGGCTGAGGCCAAGTGCTCTGGTGACCTCAGCCCTATTCCTATTGATCCACTTCTCACTCAATTCTGTTCCAGAAAGGAAAAGTTTCCAAAAGTTTCCATCCTGCCTCTGTGCAAGCACATGAATCTCTTCCACGTAACACCCAATGTTTTGTGGCACATTCTGGCCATGNGGAGGTGTTTTCACCTCGATGCTCGATTTCCGCAGACCCGGTCCCTGCTGTCACTCCCATGGGCTGAGGCCAAGTGCTCTGGTGACCTCAGCCCTGTTCCTATTGATCCACTTCTCAATCACTCAATTCTGTTCCAGGAAGGTGCCCCATGGCTCAAAGAATGGACAGAGATTAGAAAAGTTTCCATCCTGCCTCTGTGCAAGCACATGAATCTCTTCCACGTAACACCCAATGTTTTGTAGCACATTCTGGCCATGGAAACACATCTGTGATGCTTCTCCAGTGCCACAGACTGTTTGCAGGGAATTTTTCAGCTGAATCCCTATAAGGAAAGCCATTCCCAACCTCTGAATCTCCTGTAAAGCTACTTTGGTCTTGTGGTTCAAATAAAACATTCAATAGGTAATGTGGAAAGGAAAGGAGATGTTGATTCCAGACAAACAAACCCCAACAAAACCACTTGTGTGGATTTCCTTGAAATTTCATAATAGGGGTTACTCTCTAAGCATGGCATAATGTGCTTTGTGGGTTTTAATAAATTTTTTTTCAGGCTTTAATTTTACTCAACTACAGTTGAGATTTCTGGACTTGACTCTGTGCTGGTTTGCTATGAGCTTAGGTGAAAGCAAATCTCTCTTGAAAGAGTTTCCAAGCAAATTTAGGTTTTTTAGATATCTTCACTTTAAAATACTTATATTATTACTATATAATAGTGTATATTCACTGGGGAAAGAGTGCTTGATTTTAATTTTCATGGTGATTGGATTATGGAATTAAAACTTGATGGAGCAACTTATTTTGTTTTATTGGATGAAGAAACATAACTCGGCAGTTTATTTTGCAGTTTATATTTTTGGTGCCATCTCATGTAACACAGGCTCATGTATTACTCATCCCTCCTTTCTTCTGCAAAGTCTTTTGGATTTTTTTATTTCTCTTTTTAATTTCAATACCCTGGAGTGTTTGAATTGAAGAGTCTGAAATAAAAATCTATTTTGGGGCAGGAAGTTTTCTTGATGTTTTGAATAACATTTACTTTCTAATGCCAAATCATCTTTCAAGCTGATGCCATTAAGGCACAGAATTTTGTGGTTTGTGTAATAATACAAGTCCCAAATGGTGGCAGTTATTGGAGTTAACACTTTTTGCCCAACTGTGGGAGTACCAGCATCTTTGAGAGATTCCAATTTTGGTTCTTATTTATGCTTGACATTTAATGTGCTTGACATTCTGATTATTTTACACCTACCTAATTTCTTCTAGCTCCAGGGATAATGACAATATTTTAAGCATCTGTGAAGTGTAGCTGTGTGTTACTGAGCAGGTGCAACGCTACAAATGGAAGGAAAAAGTCCCTAAACTATATCTGGAATCATTGGGGTTTTTGTGTTGCATATCTCAGGGTCAGGTAGAGTTGCTCACCAGCTTGGTCTGGTAGCCAGTACTAGATTTGCTAATATTTTATATCCTTTCATTTACACATACACTTATCTGTGCGTGTATAGGTGTAAATAAATCATGTAATGTGGACTGGGTGCTTACATTGTGTCCTTTATGATCTAGGGGTGAGGCATTATAGAGAGAGTTTTCCAAGTTGTTACTGGGTATTTATATTTTTCCTAAATTTTGAATTAAATGGGGCTGTAAAATAATCTGCTCAATATAAAATTCGGCCCTTTAAACTGAGCTCATGTGCCCATGGCACACCTTTAGTGTAGAGCTTAGAACTGCCCTGTGCCTTGCTTTAGAGATAATTGAGATATAACCCAAGAAATGAAAATGTATGGGAAAAAATTTACCTGAATGATTTTAAGTACATTCTGTGAAAAGTCTTTACTCTCTCCCTTTGCAAAGTAATTTTATGAATCTTTTTGAGTTGTATTCTCATTTAATGTGTGGCTCCCTGCGGTCATGTCAGGTTTTAGGCACTCTTGGAAAGGTTAAAATGGTTATCAGGGAAAGAGGGAGCAGGATGAAAACAGTGGGAAAACCAAGTTCTTCAAAGAAGTGCAGCTGGTGGCCACAATTTCCTTTTTTGTGTACTGGGAGTCTCACGTTGCATTTCACTATTGTAGTTGTGAGTAAATTGTCTAAATGATGAATGATGAAGAAAAGTTAAAATACTTTGTTTTACAGACCCATGTGGCTACAAGTTAAATGCTCGCCCGAGTCCTCCCAGAACAATCACCATGGTCCAGCAAGGGGTCCTTGAAGCAGCCCTGACTGAATGGGTTACAGGACAATTTAAAAATTCCTTTATTTTGCAATCTTGCCACCTGGTGGTACAGCCTGATAATAAATATTTGGTTAGAAACCTGTTCCAAAAGTCATGTTTTCTTTGGTAGGCAAGGTCCTAGGAGTGGAATTGAAGAGTGGTTCCTAAGTAGGTTCCTGTTTCCAGCAGGAAAGTTCATTGTGTTCTTCCTTCAGTGTGTCAGTGCCCTGTGCCAGGGGCAGTGCCAGACTGTGCATCCCTCAGCATTAAATATCACACAGGCACATCAGAGGGTGGCTTGGGCTGGGAGGACCTTAAGGATCATCTCATTCCACCCTCTGCCATGGGCAGGGACACCTTCCACTCTTCCAGAGTGCTCCCAGCCCCAATGTCCAGCCTGGCCTTGGGCACTGCCAGGGATCCAGGGGCAGCCACAGCTGCTCTGGGCACCCTGTGCCAGAGCCTGCCCACCCTCACAGGGAAGGATTTTTTTACCAATATCCCATCTAACCCTGCCCTTTGTCAGTTTGAAGCCATTCTCCCTTTTCCTATCACTCCAAGCTATTGGGAATTGTCTCTCTCTGTGTTTCCTGTTGGCGCCTTCAGGCTCTGCAAGGCCACCCTGAGGTCACCCCAGAGCTTCTCCTCTCCAGGCTGAACAATCCCAGCTCTGCTTTCCTCCCAGCAGAGCTGCTCCATCCCTCTGCTCATCCTGGAGCCTCCTCTGGGCTCTCTCCAGCAGCTCCAGCTCCTCCCTGTGCTGGCCCCAGGGCTGGGGCAGCTCTGCAGGCAGGGGCACAATCCTCCCTCCCCTGCTGCCCACTCTGGGGGTCAGCCCGGGGCACCAAGCACTGCTGAGTGCCAGCACACAGCTGGGGCATGTCCAGCCTCTCACCCACCAGCACCTCCAGGTCCTTCTCCCCAGGGCTGCTCTCCATCTCTTCATGCCTCAGCTCCCACTGGTTTCCACAGACACGAGGGAAAAGAAAGTCTGGAGATATTGTGTGGTCCTGGTAGGCTTCCTTGTGCATTAAGCTTCACAATATATTTGCAGCGTAGTTTACTAAGGAATGGTGTTCGTGTCCTAGAGGTCCCAGATAAAATTACTCAAACTGAACTGACCTCAGTTATGGTAAGAATATTTAAGGGATGTTGTTATACCTAAACAAGTCCCACAAATCCCAGCAATATGGAACTTAAATGTATTTGGATAGTTTGAATGTTCATCTGGGCACGAGGTGGAGACTGAATAAAGCCCATGACGTGCAAAACCTGGCAGTGCTGATGCTCAGTGGCAGGAGCGTGGGGAAGCTCACTCCTTTCTGCTAATCCAAGATGAAGCAGATGTGGTCTTACTGGTGTCTGCAGGGAAATCCTCATATATAATGAAAGATGTTTTCACATAGTGTTCAAAGGGCCTTAAACAATCCAGTTTTTGCAAGCTGAATCCAAACATGATTTACTGAGGGGTGTGATGAATTGATCATTAGCTGGAGCTTACAAGTCAGAAGTGGATGTTTTCTCTCCCAGGAGTGTCCCCTCTGGCTCTGCCATATGCTGAGGTTTGACACGAGAGGAACCAAATGTAATTCTGTGTCTTGGGTCAAAAATGGCACCGTGCTGGAGCACGGCGGTTCCCTTTTAATACAAAAAACATGAAAAATGGATTTCTTTTTGCATGTCCTTGTAGTGTAGTGGGGATGTGTTCCCACATGGAACACTTGCATCCCATCCAAGGAGGGTCTCTCCCTGCCGCCTGCCTGTTCTGTGCACCCTCCTGAGCATCTCTTATGAAAGCAGTCAGAATGTCACTTATTTGTGGTGACATCGCTGTGCTGACCTCCAGACCTCGCAGTTATTCACTTCCAAGTTCTTATGTCATGCAAGGAAGACCAGGGGAACGTCTCCCCTCTGCTCCTGCCCTCTCTGCTGGCCTTTTCCTCTCACACAGACACAACACATGAAGCTTTCAGTCTCCAAAAACATTAAAAAAATTTATTTACAAATAGTAACAGAGGCCAGAGGGCTGCAGCTCTGATAAATGGATAAGAAGAGATATCATTGGGACCGAGGCCTGTGGTTTCAAGCTTTTAATTCACATCATTGCCAGTTCCAGAGTTGGAACTTTTTAATCACTTTATTTTACTGCAAAATATCCCTAACTATTTATGACACTGGATGTTTGCTCTTGGATCTGTTTCTCCTGTGGGGTATCCTTTAGATCAATCCTTGTTTGTTCTATTAATTTGCTTAATTCTCTGGGGTTTGTCAAGTCTAATTATCTTCTTTCTTTCTTCCAGTTTTGAAATCAAGATTGATTAGCCAACACAAGAAGACCCAGCTGGTTATGTGACTCAGAACTCTGTTTATGAAGCACCCGCTCGTTTTCACAAGACAACTGTAAGTTGTTTTCTTCTTTTTCTTTTTCTCCCTCAAATTAAGAATCTACTGTTGTAACCTCATAGAAATTCTGGAAAATTCCTGAGGAATTCACTTTTATTGGTAAATACAACCTTGAATATTTGCTTAGTGACCAAGCACACAGAAGTGCTCTATTCACTTTTACCAGAGATTTTTTCCACGTAGCGATGGTTTCACATTGCTTAAGGAGAGATTCCCTCAGTTGGGAAGATCAGTGTGCTGTCTCTGCATTGTGTTATATGAAATGTGGCATCAGGGAATGTGACAAACCTGTTTTGGGCTGTGCTGCTGGTGGCTGTGTGAGGGAGATGCTGAATCCCAGCCTGGAAGTGGTGAGGAAGGAGTTGGCACCTCTGCAATTCAGGATTGAATTCAAACCTCAAGAATTCAAGATTCTCCCACAGCCCCCAAACCCTGAGATTTTGAACTAAATGATGCTTCCTCTGTACTTGATTTTGGCAGCGTTTTCCCACAGTTATAAATTTGTTCTTCATAGGGTAAACTCTCAATTTTACTCGCAAACGAGAATTGCTCAGGTGGAGTAGCAGAGTTGTAGTCTGGAGTGCAAGCGTGAGGATGCAGAAATGAAACTTCCAGCAGTAACAATGCATGGCTTAATTATATTTTTGATATATATGCTGAATTATGTTTTATAAGCTAAACTTAAAAAAAATTATTAGATCCAGGTGAAGTGCTGAACCGTTTGTCATTGTGTTTGATGTGGTGTGAATCTTATTTTATCCTTTTTCACTTGTATAAAAATGTTGTGCCTTAGCAGTTTAATTTCTGTAACTGGGTGGTGAGGGTTTAGTTATTAAATTTTGGGAGCCATACATTTTACACGATGCTCCACTTAGATGAGCAGGAACCCAGCCAGGGCTATCAGGTAGGGGCAGCAGCAGATTATCTCAAGCTTTTCTTTAGTTATAACTACACTGGAAGCCAGGCAGGCTGGGCTGGCTGAACTTCATAATCTTGTTAAAATGGCATTGCCCAACTGCCACGGATTGTATAAAAATTCCTTTATTTTGTAAGTGGAAGGAATGAACCTTTAGTATTTAGACGGGCTGGTATTTACTCTGAATTTTCTCTTGAATAGCAAGTGATTCTAGTAACGTGGTGATACAATGCATGTGCAATCGGTTTGGTTTTTATTTACCTCTCTTGTTACTGAAGGTTCATTAATCAAGGAGGGAAAATGAGGTATAATATTCCAACTATTAGAGGAAAAAGGGAAAATAGCACTCACTACCAAGTAAGTTTTGGGCTTATGAAATAGCAGAACCAATAAAGAAGAATTAGTAAGTATTAACTGTGAAATAGAGTATTCTGGAGTGAAGTATTAGCTTAGTTTTGATTTTTATGATTGCAAGGAAATATCTGAGCAAATTTGCTTTATGACAACAGTGAATATATTCCAAATATACTGAGATTAGTTAGCATGTTACTAGGAAAGAGAGAGAATCACACTCTTTTTTTTCAACAAGTAAACATGGGAAACAGAAAGATAACAAGAGCACCCTGCTGCTTTGGGTGTCTGTTCACTGAACTCTCCCTCTCCTCTGATGTGTGTGGAACAGACTTAAGGCTTAATAGGAGAAGCACAAAGAAATGAGTAACTCAGATAAAAAGGCTTTGCTGGTTTTCTGTGGGTAATGAAGGAAGCTCTCCATAGATTAGAGCTCCAAGTTCTGTGCAGCTGCTCTGGAGAAGACTGCACAAACTTGTTTTAGATTAATTTTTTTATAACATATATTGAAAAACCTGAAATAACAGCTGTTGTGTTAGTAAGTTTATAAAAATGATTGTATTATACAAAGTGGCACTTGCACAGCATTCAAAATATTATGTAATGTAAATATGGAGAGAAATTACTCAAAGGTTTGGTCTCCTTTTCCACTGATAATTTTCAGAGGGATTTCCACTCAGGTGATGAGTGTACCTACAGTTCTCCCCTCCATGTAAATGTCTGATGGGCTCTTTGAGCTCAAAATAACCCAACTCATATCAAAATGTTCTGTTTAGTGCCTATATTTTTTTCAGTATAGAGCAGAATGAAAACATGGTCATAATGACTGTGTGGGCAACTGTAACATCGAGTATTGCAGAGTGCTCAGCATCACTTCTTCCTGACAGCAGCAGTTTGTCACTGGTGCTTTAATGAAGGTTTTAATAGGTGCCACAAGCTGTGCAGACCAAATATTGTGCTTGTCTTTCAAAGTACTACAGATTCCAGCTTCATTTTTTCCCCCCAAACTCTTGAAATGAGTAGTCTATAATCTATTTGTCAGACATTTAAATGTCTGGAAGAGACTGAAAAGCGAAGACAGACTTACTAGAGAGGGAACTTTCTTAGTCATTCAGCTATTAAAAAAAGAAAAGCCTCCCCAAGGTTTTTGTCCTTTTTTTTCTTTTTTT
>VZRF01010873.1:276819-335427 GCA_013396875.1 Vireo altiloquus
TTTTTTTTTTTTTTTTTTTTTTTTTTTGTTTTTGCAGAGAACTAAGCAGAATTGGAAATACTGTAATTTTCTCTATTTCTCAGTATAATAGTTTAAATTCCTGTTGTGGAAGGCGAGCTGCCAGCCACAACCACACAATTCAGTGAGCTTGTAGAGATAAAAAACTGTAACCCCCCCCCCAAAACAAACCTTCCTAAAGCACTCTGTGCCTTCAGCCCCTCCCCTCCCATTCCAGAAGGACAAATTGGGCTGAATTCCTGTTTTTAACTCCCCTCCCAGCCAGAGCTGAGGCTGCACAGAGGAAGGTGCTGCTGTTTGCACTGATGAGCACAGAGCACCTGCTGTGGTCAGACCTTGGCAGGAGCTTTAGACATGAGCCAGGAGGTCCCACTGCTCTGGGAACACTCTGGGAATGCTCTGGGAATGTGTCTGCTGAGCCAGGAGCCCACAAGGATTATTTCTTCTCAAAGGCAGCTGCAGGTGTTGTCCTCTCCTGAAGATGTTCCCGTGTGAAATCCTTCCTGGTTTTGTTTTGTCGTTCCTGTGATTTATTGGAGTTATTAAGGAGATACTTTGGGCTGTGCTGTTATTTCTGTGCTGCTCAGCACTGAAATGCCAGCTGGAACTCGGGATGGGAAAGCTGAAGGAATGGTTTTGTCTCGTGTAGCTACACCTGCTTTCCCCTGCTGGCCTGTAAATTCAGGGCACTGGAAAGCCACTGGAACTTTGGGCTTTTCCAGGAGTGAGACAACCTTTGGAAAACAGCTTTTGTCACTTCCTGGTCTTAAAATAAAACCCAAAACACGGTTTATGGGGAAAAGGGGTGCTGCACTTGGTCCAGGTGGAATGCCCTGAAAATGCATGGACACACTCACACTGAAATACACACAATTATAGGCCTTGCAAAATTAACGTATTTATCAAAGATCCCCCAATGAGAGGCTGGAGTGAAGCCCTCGTTGTGAGGAACCTTCCCCCTGGCTGGGCCTGTCTGAGGTTCCAAAATGTGTTCTGGAGAGGCCCTTGGTGTCTGGGGCTCCCAGGATGTTTGCTCTCCTGGTTTAATGGTGCCGTGGGGCTGAGCTGAGTTATCAGCCTTGGGAAGTCACAGTGTGTGGGCTAAAAGCACTGAGAATACATCAAACTATCAAAGAGTGTGTGAGAGGGGCATGAAAGAAAAAGCAAAAAATCATCCTGGCATCACTGCCACCTCCACTGGAGGCAAAGAGCAAAGCGTGGGGCTCCAAGCATCCCTTCACTGCAATTCCCAGCAGCAGTTATCCATCAGCTCATCCCAAACTATGAGAAATGTCAGCCAGATCTGTTTTGCAGGTGTGGCATCAGACACAGCCCCACATCTACTCCTGGGCTGCTTTTGTCCCCCAGATTTGCAGGGGCAGAAGAGGCTGTTCCATTTTCTGTCACTTGGTAGCTGTGAATGTGAGGATGCTCCTTCAGAGGGGCTGTGCAGGAGCAGAGCACATCTGTTCCCACAGCTACCTGTACATTCATCTTCTCTTTGCACAACTAAATAAAATAAATAAATATCTGGGAATGAATCTGAACCCTTCCTCCTTTGAAGAGCAAACTTCCTTTAATTAAATAGTCTTTTTCTGCTCTCTGATGTTAGTGACATTTTATAATCATACAATTACTGCTTCATTTCAATTCTATGTTATTTTCAGAGGTCAGGAAGGGTAATATTCCAACATAACCATACTCAGTGAGAGGGTAACAGCTGACAGGAGTTCTTGCATGGGGTTCTCATCAGTAGATCTTGAAGTGCATTAGAAAAATGTGGATTTTTATCTCTGTTTTAAAGCTGGTGGAAACTGTGGCCCTGTGAAGTTGTCCAGCGTGGCTGTGCAAACTTCTCCATGTGTTCTATTGCCTAAACATCCCATCAGACTCCTGAGCAAGCGATTAAAATACAATATGGAAACACAAAAGCAAAAACATTTAATGGTATCTTAATGGAATAAAATTAGGGATTTTTTTTAAACCAAAAAAATTGAAGATATTCCTGCTGAATTCTGTATAGTGTGTTCTGTTCAAGTCATCTCTTGGATGGATTAACATGAAGTTAATAGATATTGTCAGTTTACTTTCTAATTAATGAGTGTTACCCTGGGATTTAAGTAATTCTCACCTGTCTTGGTGTGACCTGATTGTTAGAAAGGGTAAAAACCATCAGGAGCTGCTTTTCCTTTTCCTCTCTGGCAGAGAGAACAGTGTTTGTGCCCCCCCTGAATTCCAAGGAATTGAGTAACGTTGGGGAAGGACAATCTGGTGAGACTTCAGTGCCAGGGGCAGGAGGAAAACTATTCCATTTGCATCCATCTACAGATGAATGTAAATTCAGCCTGGCCCTGGCTTGACTTCTGTGTGGCTGTGGGAGTCAGGCAGGAGAATTCCTGCTNAAAAATATAAGAGGTCCATAGTAAAAAATAGTAGAAAAAATTTTTATGATATTAATTTTATTATTTTTTTGTTTAAAAATAATGTATTTTAGCTTTTCATGTTGGGGGTATTTTTTTTCCTGTTTATTTAGTGGATTTGCTTCACTGTCACCAAAAGAGCAGCCTTGAGGATTGCCATGAAGTGGTTAATTGTAGGTTCTGAGTGTTTCTCTGGGGTGTTGCTCAGTAATTTTTTGAATAAAAAAGCCTTTTTTCAGGACTTCTGCACTGGCCACCTCTGCAGACACAGTGGGAGCTCCTTGCAGGTGCTGCTGGACACATTTCCCTCTCTGAGGGAAGACAATGTGCTGCAGGGAGCAGCTGCAAATGAGAAATTCCTCCTGACTGTGGAACAATCCTTGGGAATGCCAACAAATTGCTTGTGATCAATTAAAAGCTGCCGTCCATGAAGGGAAATTCGTGTCTGCTCTTTGCTGCTTTGGGGTTTTTCTTGGCAGGCTCTTTGATGGCTCAGGGTTTGTAGGTGTCTTCCTGCATTTTTCCTGGCTTCTGGCTCTTCCTAGAGCCTGGATTTCTGCTGGTTTCTCCTAATGCAGAGCATAGAAATGGGAATTTTCTTACTGTGACACACAGAGGGCTGAGTGCAATTCAAATGCTAATATGTAGAAACCAAATCTCACAAAGGAGTGTGTTAACATTTGTCTTTATTCACACTATATTTCAAAGGATGTGTGCCAAGCCTTGCTTGACACTCAGAGCATTCTACATTGTACAAATTCACCCCTGAAAGGCAGAGAGAAGCATTTCCTTTTTGCATATTTTAAGTCTTTTGATCCCATGGAAAAGCGATTTTTTCCTTACATGACCCCACCTGAGCCTGCTTTGCTGATTCCTCCACTTTCTCCCACATTTCCATGTTAAATTCCCCCTTTTCAGGGAGAAACTGAAGTGAATACATCCAGCAGAGACTGGATAGGGGATTTTTTTTCCTCAGCTGATTTTATTGTGTTCCTGGTGCTGGGAAGTCTCTCCTTTACTTTGGTGTTCTTTCCTCACTTTTCCAGCTTGCCCTGCAAGTGCAGCTCTTCACTGAGATCATCTTTAGCTTCTTTCAGACAAAACACAAGTTCTTTTTTCACCCAGTCCTTACTAAAGTGTATATTGAGCTCTAGATCTTGCTCAGCAGCTTTAAGGTCTGTGTTTTGTGTTGGTCATGGCTGTTAGAATTCCATTGACTTCAGGAATTGTGTTCTCTTACAGCAGCACAGGAGGTGAATTCTCTGTTTGCTTTCCATTTGCTGAGCCAACCATTTCCCATTGCAACCCATTTTTCCCTGGAGACTTCAACTGAACCAGGGATATTAATTAATGATAATTACCCTGAATGGGGATTTGATACTGCCCAGCTTTTGCAGGGCTCTGGAATCCAGAAATCCTCAGCTTTCCCTGAGCTGGAGGCTCCTTCAGATGCAGCTGGGGAGGAGTTGGTGACTGCTCCAGGTTGGGACCTCCCTCAGTCACCTTGGGCAGCTTCAGCCTTGGCCCTGACTTCAGGCTCCTGCTGTCTTCATCCCTTACTTGTCCCTGTCACATTCCAAGGCACAGGTTTTGAGTTCTTCTGGTGGTTTCTCCACCATTCCCACTGTCTGCTTGGATGGATTGAGTGATTTGTTCCTAAATCTCATTTTAGATTTCCCCATAATCTCTGCCTCCCTGCAGATGTTGGTGCTTCAATGCTCAGTGAAGTGATGCTTTGCTTTTTATGTACTCAAGCAATACATAGTCTGCAGCCAGCTCCTGAAACTCACAAAGTATTTAAGAATATGTTTAAATGCAAGGTCTTACAAAAAATGCAAATTTATTACTTCTCACTTGAGTCTCATGATAGATTTCTGGAGAGTGCTCTGAGGCTTTTTTTTTATTGGTGCTATCACTACTTTGCCTTCATGCTTATGCTGATTTTCTTTCTTTGCCAGAGCCCCATAACACTTGTTATCAGTAGCTACAATTTCCTGCCACCTGTGGTGGAATATATTTCTTCATTATGAGCTTTTTGCTGCTTCCTCAAGTTTTGTCTTTGATTAGCTGCTATGGAATTTTTACATATCATCATCACTTGTCCTGCAAAACTTGATTATCTGATAGATATGAAAATTGCTGCTTCCACCTTCTGTTGGCCCAGATCATTTAGTGCCAGTTCTGGTACCAGCACTGACCTGAACTGATGCTAAACCCAGTGTGAGANCACGACTGAAAGATTTTATTTTTTAAAATCACATTTTAATACTGTGTTACTGATTCCTGATGTCATTAGGGTTTTTTTTTTCTTTCTTACTACTATTGAAACACTTTTCTGACTGAAAATCCTTTGGAACTGTTGACTGCAATCAAAAATATAAGAGGTCCATAATAAAAAATAGTAGAAAAAAATTTTATGATATTAATTTTATTATTTTTTTGTTTAAAAATAATGTATTTTAGCTTTTCATGTTGGGGGTATTTTTTTTCCTGTTTATTTAGTGGATTTGCTTCACTGTCACCAAAAGAGCAGCCTTGAAGATTGCCATGAAGTGGTTAATTGTAGGTTCTGAGTGTTTCTCTGGGGTGTTGCTCAGTAATTTTTTGAATAAAAAAGCCTTTTTTCAGGACTTCTGCACTGGCCACCTCTGCAGACACAGTGGGAGCTCCTTGCAGGTGCTGCTGGACACATTTCCCTCTCTGAGGGAAGACAATGTGCTGCAGGGAGCAGCTGCAAATGAGAAATTCCTCCTGACTTTGGAACAATCCTTGGGAATGCCAACAAATTGCTTGTGATCAATTAAAAGCTGCCGTCCATGAAGGGAAATTCGTGTCTGCTCTTTGCTGCTTTGGGGTTTTTCTTGGCAGGCTCTTTGATGGCTCAGGGTTTGTAGGTGTCTTCCTGCATTTTTCCTGGCTTCTGGCTCTTCCTAGAGCCTGGATTTCTGCTGGTTTCTCCTAATGCAGAGCATAGAAATGGGAATTTTCTTACTGTGACACACAGAGGGCTGAGTGCAATTCAAATGCTAATATGTAGAAACCAAATCTCACAAAGGAGTGTGTTAACATTTGTCTTTATTCACACTATATTTCAAAGGATGTGTGCCAAGCCTTGCTTGACACTCAGAGCATTCTACATTGTACAAATTCACCCCTGAAAGGCAGAGAGAAGCATTTCCTTTTTGCATATTTTAAGTCTTTTGATCCCATGGAAAAGCGATTTTTTCCTTACATGACCCCACCTGAGCCTGCTTTGCTGATTCCTCCACTTTCTCCCACATTTCCATGTTAAATTCCCCCTTTTCAGGGAGAAACTGAAGTGAATACATCCAGCAGAGACTGGATAGGGGATTTTTTTTCCTCAGCTGATTTTATTGTGTTCCTGGTGCTGGGAAGTCTCTCCTTTACTTTGGTGTTCTTTCCTCACTTTTCCAGCTTGCCCTGCAAGTGCAGCTCTTCACTGAGATCATCTTTAGCTTCTTTCAGACAAAACACAAGTTCTTTTTTCACCCAGTCCTTACTAAAGTGTATATTGAGCTCTAGATCTTGCTCAGCAGCTTTAAGGTCTGTGTTTTGTGTTGGTCATGGCTGTTAGAATTCCATTGACTTCAGGGATTGTGTTCTCTTACAGCAGCACAGGAGGTGAATTCTCTGTTTGCTTTCCATTTGCTGAGCCAACCATTTCCCATTGCAACCCATTTTTCCCTGGAGACTTCAACTGAACCAGGGATATTAATTAATGATAATTACCCTGAATGGGGATTTGATACTGCCCAGCTTTTGCAGGGCTCTGGAATCCAGAAATCCTCAGCTTTCCCTGAGCTGGAGGCTCCTTCAGATGCAGCTGGGGAGGAGTTGGTGACTGCTCCAGGTTGGGACCTCCCTCAGTCACCTTGGGCAGCTTCAGCCTTGGCCCTGACTTCAGGCTCCTGCTGTCTTCATCCCTTACTTGTCCCTGTCACATTCCAAGGCACAGGTTTTGAGTTCTTCTGGTGGTTTCTCCACCATTCCCACTGTCTGCTTGGATGGATTGAGTGATTTGTTCCTAAATCTCATTTTAGATTTCCCCATAATCTCTGCCTCCCTGCAGATGTTGGTGCTTCAATGCTCAGTGAAGTGATGCTTTGCTTTTTATGTACTCAAGCAATACATAGTCTGCAGCCAGCTCCTGAAACTCACAAAGTATTTAAGAATATGCTTAAATGCATGGTCTTACAAAAAATGCAAATTTATTACTTCTCACTTGAGTCTCATGATAGATTTCTGGAGAGTGCTCTGAGGCTTTTTTTTATTGGTGCTATCACTACTTTGCCTTCATGCTTATGCTGATTTTCTTTCTTTGCCAGAGCCCCATAACACTTGTTATCAGTAGCTACAATTTCCTGCCACCTGTGGTGGAATATATTTCTTCATTATGAGCTTTTTGCTGCTTCCTCAAGTTTTGTCTTTGATTAGCTGCTATGGAATTTTTACATATCATCATCACTTGTCCTGCAAAACTTGATTATCTGATAGATATGAAAATTGCTGCTTCCACCTTCTGTTGGCCCAGATCATTTAGTGCCAGTTCTGGTACCAGCACTGACCTGAACTGATGCTAAACCCAGTGTGAGAGAATGTGGTGGAAAGCTGAGTTTTTTAGGGTTTGTTTGGGATTTGTGGTCGTGTTTTTTCCCCCCTTCCCTTAAAGTGAAAGAGCACTGGGAATGCCAAGGCTGGGATCAGTGATTTACCTAAACTGGGCTGGAATATAGCAGAGATCATAACTTTTTAGTCTGATTTTGGTGACCATTTTCTTGATCTTATTTGCAGCAACTCTACATGTCCATTTTAGAATCTGTTATAATTTTAGGGATCTCTTTAAAAATGAGAACATTCAGCAGAGGTTTGCCAGTCACTATCAAATCTTCCTGGAATGATGTGCTGCAAATCCTTCTGCCCACATCCAAACAGAAGAGACAGTAAATTGCACCAGCTCCTGGCTTTATAAAAGCAAACACGGATCTTGTTTTTGTCATTAAATGGGTTTTCTGGACTCAGTCTAAAAAACCCAAACTTTTTATTGCAGGAACAGCTGCCCAGCCCCTCCTCTGTAGCAGGTAGTTCCTTCTCTCCATCAGCATCATCTGGGATGAGGATAAAAACTGGGTTTGTCAGAGTGTGATAAAAGGAACATGTGTGTATGTGAAGGCAAATGTAAATTTCCAGCCTCAAAAAGAGGACTTGGCAACTGCAGATGTGTGGTTTAAACACTGTAGGAGGAGAGGGAAGGAAGGGTTTTGTTTCTTTGTGCTGAGCTCTGCTGGAGCAGCTGCTGCGAGCTCTGGAGCAGAGCTGGAGAGGTGTCGTAGGTGAAGCTGCTGCTGCTGTCTGGGATGCAAGGATCCAGCTGATCCTGCTGGGAAAGCACTGCCCAGGAGGAAAGCTGAGGGGAAAAAGAGAACAAGAATTTTCTGTAGTCTTTATTGGCATTTATATCTTTACACTTTCTAACCTTACCAAGCCCCTGGGATATAAATTCCGGCTTGGAGGGAGATGAGTCCTTGTTTGTCTTTAGAAACTTGTCATGAAGTGATCCCTGCTGGAAAAGCTCTGAGTTGGCCTCAGTGGGTGTCCCTGTGACCACATTTCCCAGGTCCTTCTGTCACCTTCTGGGCTGCTCTGGCTGATGGCCTTTTGGTTTGTTTGGTTGTTTGCGTTGGGGTTTTTTTTCGGGTTGGTTTCTGCTGTTGTTGGTTGGTTGGTTTGTTGGTTTGGTTTTTATTCCAACCTCACTGCTGAGGAATTCTTCCTTTTCCCTTCATCCCACAGGTCCCTGGAGTGCCCAGTCCTGCTGGAGCAGGTGGTTCTCCCTTGTGAATGTCTCTGTCAGTGGAGAAAGAGCACCGAAATGGAAATGAAATCAGTGCCCATCACAATCAGAACGTTTTCTTTTTGGCGTGCAGGCATTTCTCCTGTGTGAGGCATTCTCAGTGTGATTCCTGGGGGAATGACATGGCCATGGAGCATGTGAGCCTCAGGGAGTTGCTGAATCTTCATTCTCTCATAAGCTTTTTAAATTTTTTCCTCAATCCTATCAAGCAGCATTCTTGAAAATTAGCAATGTGCCATTTCTAAGGAGAGCTAGCATCAGGTTCTTTCTTTATGGTAAAATTTAACAAGGAAACTTCTTTTTCCACATCCAGTTCCTGTCAGATTTTCTGGACCAGAAGCAACATCTGAATCAGAGCTTGAGACCACCAGGAGTGAGTCCTTTGTGGAGATGATTGAGGGAATTGTGGAGAGAGGATGGTTGGTGGACTCTGCAGGGTGGTGGAGTTGCTTTGTGTGAGCAGATCAGAGCAGGTTGTGATTGTTGGGAAATCTCAACAGGCAGCCAAGGAGTCAGAACAAAGGGTGAGTGCTCCAGCTCAGCAGCCCATGGCAGGGTCCTCTGCTGGAAAGAGAGAAAGGAAAAAGAAAGAAAAAAACCCCAAACCTGAGGCAATCAAATTACAGATCAGTGTTTCAGACTAAAGGATAACAAATTGGGATTGCGAAGGCTGAAGGAGGAGACTGCAGGAGTTCAAACATGAGATTATTAAGGATCAGAGAATTTCCTATCTGGTCTTCATGGAGTTTGTATTAATTTTGGTGAGATATGGATGGATAAAAAGTAAAATTAAAGAAAAGGAGAAGCTGAAAAATAATTTTACTGCAATCTGCAAGAAAAATGGCAGAAACAGAAACCCCTCCAAATCATCATTATACTTTGAATACTGAGAATATAAAAAGGGTTTTAAAGCACTGGATTTTTCTGCAGCTGTATGTGTATGAATACACAGGGGTGTTGGTGTGCCTGTTCATGCAGGCACTGCTGGAGCTCAGCAGCAGCCCCAAGGTACAGCAAAATTTAAACTTGTGACAATCTTCAGTTGTTTCCCATCTGGAGGCTCATTTGAATCCTTTGATTTTGCTGGAGAAACCTTGACCCTTGTGATGTTATTTTTTTTTCCATAAACTTTGTACATGACAAGACTTTTGTTACTTCCGTGGTCAAATTTGAGTATAACAGATAATTTTCCTACCACAAATTTTTTTAAAAAGCATAATATAGATTTTTTTTTTTCACTTTAATTACAAAATGCTTGTTATGCTCACAAAATACTCTCTCATTATACAACATTTTAAGTTCTTGTGATGGTGGTTCAGTCCTTGCCTGTTAGGAGCTGGAAACTGGTATGAACGATTGTCACTATAGGACACAAAATGAACAACACACACAGCGAGTTTTTCAAGCAGAAAAAAGCACACAGTTTAATTTTATTTTGATATATATAAATTTCTGACTATAGATTGGAGGATAAGTTTGCCTCCTCTCCAACTATGCTGGTCAAACTAGAGGTCCATCAATTGTCTCCTCCTCAGGAGAGGAATGAAAAACAAAAAGAACAGTTAGAGAAACATTGCTTTGTTTACATGAAATGTGTAAAAAACTCTGTTATAATAAAAAATGCAGACATCAAAAAGCTAAAAAATCAAAATGACAAATGATTCATTTTGAGCAGATACTTTGGGGGTCCTCACATCATCCTGGATGCAGCTTCACGTAAAATGGATGGGAAAATGGGAGTTTATATCCCTCCTCCACCTAGCAATTTAAATGAAAATCCATAACACTCGAGCAGGAGACTCTCTTTGGGATCTCTTTGGGAAGAACAGGCTTTAAAAATACAGCAGGGAAAAAACAAGGCAGGATCCTAGGAGTGGGGAATGCTTGGAAATGGAGGAAATCCTGTGGGCAGCATCCAAAGTCACACTTGGCTTTAAGCCACAGATGTTTGCAGTGCCTGAAGAGAAACTCAGCCAAACCAGCTCCAAACCAGTTTTTTTTAAGTGAAACTAAAACTGCAGCAAGGCAGGGGAGAAGCTCTGCTTATGTTCTCATACATTGAAGCAGAAGGATCTGCTCCCAAAAGGGGTTTGGGGCTGTTTGTCACTGCTTGGGAAGGATGGAGAAGGAAGGGAGAACACAATTAGATCTCTAAAAGATGACCAGAGACAGACACTTTCCAAAGAGAGAAGTCAGATGTTTTTTAAAATGGGATTTAAAAAAAAGTATATAAAACTTTTGCACTGGATAACAATCGTGGCGTTTCCATTACTGTGGCTACTGGCTTGAAGTTGCTGCCAGTCTGTTGTGTGATGTGTAAAATTCAGTATGATGAGCAAATGAAATACTGTGATGGTATTTATGATTATTTCCAAAGTACAGAAACAAAATGCACTTTTGCTCTCATACAATCAAAATGCAGCAGTGTATGGAAAAAAGTTTATTGCAGCTTTGAATGAGCAGTGAATTAAATGAAAATTCTGTTACACTGGAGTTGGTTCCTCGCTGATTAATGAGAAATAATCTGTATTTCTCAATGCAGGAAAAATTCGTGTATAAAAATACAATTTTAATAATATTTTTCATGCAGGCTGTGAATTATGTAGTTTAAGGGTTTTGTTTCACCCCTCTGCAGAGTTTTTTTTTTTTTTTTTGTTTGTTTGTTTGTTTGTTTTGTTTTTGTTTATGGGCTGGAGCTGTAACTTAACACAGGCAAAAGTCCTGAGTTACATTTGCCCAGTTTGACCAGTCAGCTATGAATATTCACTTGTTTTGTGAGCACATGGGAGTCCCAGTCTGTGCAGAAATCCTGTCAGAAGTATTTCCTTTAGTACTTCTTCTGTTCCAGTTCTTTTCACAGCTCTGCTTCCACTTGGGACATGTTTGGTGTGGGAAATCTGTGTTCTGACAAAATACTGAAAGGTGAACAAAGAAAGGAGTGTGCTCAGAGAAAGGAATAACTTTGTCTTCTCCACAGTGTGAGAATGCCTGACACATTTTTGGTGTGCTCCTGTGTGCTGAGAGCTGATTTCTACCTGGATGAAAGGAAGTTTGGACTCTACAGAAATTTGGGTGGACAGGGATTAAGGTTTACTGTGTGGAAAGCAGGAATTGGTCCAAACAAGGAGCAAACTTTGTGCTCAGCTTTGTTACCACCAATAAATGAGTTGTCCCCACTAAATAATAATAATAAATAAGTCCTGGATTGGTGTAAAAGAGAGGTTTTCTCCTAATAAATGAATCAAAAGAGTTCTTGCCAGTAATTTTACAATGCCAGTCCCATGGAGTTCTAAGGCAATGCAATCCACAGTATTTATAGAACTTCATTAAACATCACACCTGTTAATTCCCCATCAAATTGAGGACAGGGAACAAAAGCAACTTAAAATGAAGAAAAATGACTCTGCTTGAGACCTTAGTGATTCTTTCCATGTCTTATGTACAGTCCCTGGGATTATTCTCCTATTTTTTAACCTCTAATTGTTTGTTAAATGATCTTATAAGGTGGTGTTGTACATTAGACAGTAAATTGTTTTTGGGCTGGAGTTGTCTGATTGTGTGAATTTTGACAGACAAGACATTATTGGCCATGATATAATTTATATATCCAGAGTTATTCTGCCATCCAGGATTTAACATCTCCTTCTAATAGATCCCTAAAATTTCTTTTTTGAGATTTCTACCTTTTTCTAAAGTAGTCCTTTCACTCATATTCTGAAATAGAAAGAAAATTCTCCTAGAAGCAATTCTTTATGCAAACTCTCTTCTGGGGAGAGCTCCTATTGCAAAATGCCTGATATCTTTACTGCAACTGATTTGAAAGTGCAAAAGGTCAAAAATGTCCCAGTGTGGTTTGGAAATCCATGTGTCAGCACAGCACAGTTCAGAAGAGCTCCTGGGGCTTTGTAGAAATTCCATTTTTCCTTTTGATTTTAATTTTATACCTGGAAAGGATTAGGGGAAGGATTCATCTGATGTGGTAAAACAGAAAATATTTTTAGAATGGAAGATGCATATTGGAAAGACTGGGAGTCAGAGGGATGTGATGTGAGGAAATATTTATATAGTTTAATGATGAGAAATAATTAGTGAGTGATGTAGGAAAAACATTTTTAGTGAATTTTTTCCCATCTCCTATGCCAGATCTCCATGTTTATTTGCTCCTGGTTAGTGCAATATTATTCTTGACCTTGTTCCCTACTGAGGAGATATCTCACAGCAGAGTATCTTCTAACCCAAAATATCATTTCCTAGAGAGCAATATTGAGTCATTGATTTAGTTACTCACTCTGCCTTTCCTTCACCTATCATTTTGCTCCCTGGTGATAGTGACCTTGCAAGATGACAGATTAATTTCAGTGTCTGGGAATTTGTGCAGGCTGCTACCCAGTCTGCTCTTTTCCAATGTGTGTGTACAAAATGTAATATTCTTTACTACATTAAAGCAGTTTAATTTTGAACTACCCAAACTCAAACGCAGGGGAAGCTTTTAAAACTCATCCTTTTTTCCTGCTCTCTGCTCTCAAGTCCCTCCTGTCACCTGAAAATCCTTTGCCTCCAATCTGTTTGGTGGCACAATGAAGCAGCATTCACGGATTTCTTGCAGTGCCTGGCTGCAAGATCCACCCAAAATGTGTCACAAATCTCACAACCACTGAGTCTTTGAGGTCCAAATGTCAACCTGTTGATGTCACCTGTCGGGAGGAGCTGCCCAGTGCCAAGTGCCTCTTTTCAGGGCAGTGGAATTGAGCTCCTCAGGTACCTCTGGGAGAGAATCCCTTCAGTAGCTGCTCTTAGAAAAGCAGCCGCAACGCCTCCAGTCCTCCTGGCTCCTCCCCAAACCTCTGTGACAGCTTAACTGCTTTGATTTTAATCAAAATGGCTTTTGGGAAACTGCTTTGCTGTCACCGATTAATGCGGTGATTTTAAAATGAGGTTTTTTTAGAAATGAATTTAGGGAAACTTTTAAACCATTTTCACAACCCATTCTAGAGTTTGCAGCCAACCTATTTTTGATTGGTTTTGTTTGTTTGTTTTTAACAGATCCATATGGTCGTTATAAATACATGGTACAAAAGGTGCTGAGAGGAACTATTAATGTATGGGAGCTCATAATTTCATTAAACATTAACTTTGCAGTTGTGACTATGCCAATTCACATTCTGTTTGCTGTTGTGGGAAATGTTAGTGAAGAGCTGTGAGGAGTAATTTCGAAAAGAGGCAGTACTTCTGCGAGACACAGAAAATTCTCTTTTTGGGCACACCAGGGAGTTTTCTGAGTGATTTAGGTTTGATTTTGCCCAGCAAATATACACATTACATACAGATGTTCTGCACTGGGACACTTGAGTTTAAAAGCTTGAAATCAGAGACACTTTGTGGTCGGTGAGGAATCATCATCCACGGTGTAATTGCCTTCTGGTGGGAGGGGATTGTTGACCTTTGGGAGGTTTGGTGGGGTTGAGGTGTGTGGCTGTTCCATCACAGCTTCAGCTGATGGAAAACTGGGATTTGGCCTTTCTGGTTTCACCTCCATGGGCTCAGTCCTGCCTTGCTCAGGCTCCTGCCCTCGCCTTTGAGCTGATCCAAGTCCTGCTGAGGCTTCAAAGAGGGTGGGAACACCACCTAAAGCCCTGAAGTTGGGAGAAAAGCACTTAAAGGAGAATTTCCTTCTTTAAAATCCAGGATGCGTAGTTGATTCTGTTAAAAGAATTCCTTAATGCAGCAGTTGTGCTCTATCCTTCCCAGGGACAGCAAACTTCCATAAGATCACACAGAATTTCAGCATTGGGATTAATACCCAATGAATGTTCTGTGGTTAATGCACTTTCAGCTCCATTTGCGTTAAAAAGAAAAGCTTCAGTTCTTCAAAATTTCCCTCATCCCGTTTTATTATTTTTTTAAGAGGAGTCATTATTGCAGAAAACAAAATGCAAACTTGTGTGTCTTTGTGAACGTAAATTTGCATTTGAGCTGTTGCAGCAGTTGGCTTCCAGTTGGGATTTTCTTATTCCTGGAGCTGGTGGAATATCAGCACACTTGCTTGGGCAGTGATAATGGCTCAATGGAGTAGTAGTTGAAATAAGGATCCATAAAGAAATATTTGTTGACAAAAGCAGAAAAAGAATCTCATTTCCTTCTCCTTGAACATCACTTCTTTCCTGCATTTAACCCTTCAGTGAGCTGGCTGGGGAAGGAAAAAAAAAAGCAGAAACAAAGCAAAATCAGAGCTTCAGAAAGACAGAAATGAAATTTCTGTAAATCCAGGTGTCTGAAATGAATGGCTCCGAGGTGAAGCAAGCTCTGGTGGTCCCACATGGGGAGCAGGGAGAGGCTGCCCTGAGGAGGAGGAGGATGTGGCACAGCTCTCTGGCAGGAGGCAGCTCTTGGATCTGCTGGGGTTTGCTCCATTCTGGCTCTGAGAGATGCTTAACTTCCAAACTGAAATATTGCATGGCTTGCATTGCACGGTCAGAGTGTTGAAAGGAACCTGTTGAATCTGTATCCAAGCAGAAAAATTAAATGAGAGAAAAATGAACAGTTTTTCTATTGCGAGATTCTTCTTGGATAAGGGAGCAGTGTTACTCTCACTGAGACATTAATTTGGGTCACAAGGTTGACTTGTCACCTCTGAGTGAGAAATCTGAGTGCACAGAGACTTCAGAGCAGGAGCAAACCTGCAGCTCCACACGGCAGAGTTGTGCAGAGGTTAACTTTGTGATTCTGGCCAGGCCTCATCTAATGAGATAATTACCTTTGGCACCTTTGTGTCTGGGCCTAATTCATCTTGCAAAGATACAGTAATAATTTACCACTTAACCTCATTCTTCATGTGCCAAATAACACAACTGTACCATCAAAACTTAGATGTTCAAGTTGGGAGTCGGGAATGGAGGCCAGTCTTGGGCAAAAGCACTATTTGGACAGGAAAATATGCAGGAGTAGGGGGAAATTTTGCCTCAAAACAACTCTTGCATGGGGATTTTAAGTGGTAAACTGAGATTTGCTGTGGCGAGACGTGTCCAATTCTCCAGCAAACATTTGTGGATTTCCAAAGAGGCCATGGTTCAGGCAGTATCTCCGTGCCTTCGGTGGTGTTTTATGGTAGGCTCTATAAAGTTACATGTGCCTGGTTAATTTTTAGTTTTGTACTATGGCTCAGACACACTTTGTGCAAATATGCTTCAATAGAGGCTAAAATCCCCAACTCCGACCTGAGACAGTCTTTAGTGTGTTTGAAATAGGAGTGGCACGGGTTAGTCCAGATAAAGAGGGAATATTTAAGAATTCCCGAAGTGCAGGAGACTGTAATTGCTACCTGACACCTGAAGAGGAGATCTAAGTGTAGTCGATAGCTGTGTTGATGATTTCTCCATTAACTCCTGTGTGTGTGAGTTCTGTTTACAGCTGAATAATTGTTTATATGTAAATAAAGCTATTGCATCTTTCTTTCCCTCTGTAAGGACAGTTTTAGCTTAATTACGTTGGAGAGAGATGTGTGGGGAGCTGGGGAATGTTCATCTTGTGATTCATGTTAAATTTGCTTCCTGTTTATTTGTTACTTGCCACACTTAATTGAGTTGGTTTTCTTTTTCTTTTTTTTTTTTCTTTCTGCATGGAAAAATGTGCATTCCTTCCTTCTGGTTTTGATCTAACAGGTGACATTTTCATTCTTTCTGGAGAATTAATTAAGGTGAAGTGTAGCTTCTTTCCCAGGCACCCGAGTGGGCTGAGGTATTGCTGTCATTTCTCGTTGTGGATGTTCGGACAACTGTGGAATTGCTTTAGAGTTAATCGTGTTGGGGCTTTTTTTTTTTTTACGGTGTGAGAGAAGAGAAATCATGAATTAATCTCTTCAGTGGACCTTGGCTCTTCTCGCAGCAAAGTTTCCCTCCTGTAAATGCTCGGTATTATGTCAGCTCCCTAGAAGTGCTCATTATCACCTACACACTGGGTGTCAAGTGCTGCTTTCTAAAGAGATTAGTACCTTTTCCTCCTCCTCCTCCTCCTCCTCCTCCTCCCTCACGCTTGCTCAGCTAAGGAGAAGAAAATCCAAATTACAGCAGCCATGCAGGATGGGAGATGGGAAATAATGCCCTGATTTGGTTGTCGTTTCAAGGAGAGAAGTGAGATCCAGGATGTGATTCCTCCTCAGCAGTGTTTTCTGACCTAATTTCACCTGACGTCAGGAGCTTTAGCAGGATGGGTCTGAGCAGAGCCAGGCTCTGAGTCTTCCAAACCCTCTCTGCACACCCAGGATGCTTCCTTAGGAAAATGGGTGCTGTAAGCCAGGCAGACAAGAAAATCCAGGTATTTTCTCCCTCTGGAATAGGGACAGGAAGCAAAACTGCAATCAAAGTAACAATAAACCCAAATCCTAACCAAAGGGGACCTTGAACCACAAACCGATTTTTTTTTTTTCTGTTTTTCTTTATACACCTACACCTGTGAGAAGGTTTGGCTCATCTTATCAGTTATTTGCCAGCCACCTGGCAAGAGCCTCTCACACCTCTCTTATAAGGGCAAGAATTTGATGTCTTTTACTAGGCAGGACTGAAAAAACCAGACAAGAGTAGATTAAGAAGTTTAAAAATAAATAAGAAGGAAAAATTTCATTTGCTTTATTCCCATAGTTGATATCCCATTCCCCTGGACACTACCTGTGCCTGCAGTGAGGATACCTAGAATGAGAAAGAATGGACCACAAAATGGAAAAAAGTGAATAAAAACGTTCCAAGCAAACCACACTGGTACCAGGAATGCCTGATTTTGTAGAACAGGAGGAATAGCAGCATTCTATGATTTCAATTGTGTTTACAGAGGTGAAAGAGAGACAACAGAATGAGCTTTTGGGAAATAGGACATGCTGCCACATTGGAAAAGTGCAGCGAGCAGGAGGAGGAGGAGCAGCATTTTCTTTCCCATCTCTTAATTTTTTTTTTAATTTCCAACCATGGTAGCTAAGCACTCAGTCTGGATCTTCCTGCTGAAATCTGCCCTGAAATAGTTCTGAGAGCTTTTACTTGGTTTTGCTTCTGTTGTTTTAGAATCACAGGATCATTAAGGCTGGAAAAGACCTCCAAGATCAGGGAGTCCAAACTTTGAGCAGCCCCTCGTCAGCCAGCCCATGGCACTGAGTACCAGGTCCAGGTGTTTCTTGAGCACTGCAGCATTCCTTTGAAAATGACTGGGGATTAAGATTCCCTGCTTCTGTCTATTCCTGCTTTTAGCAGGCTCCTTCAGCCAGGATTATGAGATGTTATGTTTGGATAATTCATCCTAATAAATAAAGGGCTGGATTCCTTAGACAGCAAATTCAAATTCTGTGGAGAAATACAGTGACAGCAGCAGTCATGGCAATGGCATTTCAGCCTTTTCCATGGAATTTCCATGTCAGAGTGCTTACTAGATCTGTACCACTCATATTTTCTGGAGGGTTTCATGTTTTTGGAGCTGAGATTTTTCAGCTGTGGTGCTGTTAACATCTCCAGGCAAGTGCCTCTGTGCAGGCTGTGCCTTTGGCTGGTGGCTTGGCCTGCTTTGGTGCTGTCCCTGCAGCAGGATCCCTGTTTTACCCCCATTATCCTGCTGCACCAGCCCTTGGTTGTGGGCAGCTCCTCCAGACAGGCCAGTAAGCCCTTGGGCAGAGATGCAGGCACTGCACTGGGATTTGGGATTTGTGGAGCAAACAGGAAATGGTTCTGGAGGTGCAGAGGGAGAGGTCCCACTGCCAGAGTTCATGGTCTCTCTCTAGTGTTCATGGTCCCTCTCCAGTGTTCATGGTCCCTCTCTAGTGTTCATGGTCCCCCTGCCAGTGTTCATGATCCCTTTTCCAGTGTTCATGGTCCCTCTCTAGTGTNGTATTCATGGTCCCTTTCCCAGTGTTCATGGTCCCTCTCCAGAGTTCAAACTCCCAGTAAAGGAAGTTTTTAGGTCCTTCCCTGCAGAAAGCAGGCCTGCCAGCATTCCTGCTGTTTTTCAGATTTAACCATTGGGCAGATGAATAAAACAAACTCCTCAGACAGTGCTTGTTACTAGGAGCTCATGGAAGGCAGACACAGGCACTGTTAGCACAAAACCCCTAATACCTGAGGGTTTTATGGCATTCAGGAAGCACTGCTCTTAAAGGTCTTTTCCTTTTCTAAATCCTTCTGTATGTGGGGCTTTGAGGAGCTGCTCCAGGTGTTGTTCAAGGCGTGCAGAAGCTTTACATCCATCTCACACAAAAATGGTGTGTGTGTGTTCTGAAGTGTCAGGTTTTTGTTGTTTAGGTTGGGGTTTTTATAAGATAACCCAGTTGAAAGCTGAGGGAGCAGGAATTCAGTTTTATATCTGAGGAGATCTGGAGGTACAATTAAATTAATTGGGGTAATTTTAACACAAGGAGCAAAGAATATGGGATGTGCCAGAAGAGCTGGAGCTGGGATTCCTTCAGACCTCAGTCTCGGGTTGACTTTCATGCTTGATGAATTGATAATCTGAGATTTGACCAGAATGTATGTAGGTTAAAACCTGTGAGAAAGGTTCCCTGAACAGTTTCAAGGATTTTCTAATCCATGAAAATGAGACAGTATTCCATATTTTTAAGAACTTGTTGGAAAAAGTCTGCAGTCCTCCTTGTCTCTGTGTTCTATTCAGTAAAACATGAAACATTGAATTTACTCCTCTGAATTTTTGCTGCAATGCAATAGAGTGCAATAAATTCCCCAGTGATTTGGCTACTTAATATTTATTTTGCATTTACCCAGTAGATTGTATCTACCTATGGAAGGCCTTCAATCCTGAGAGTTTATCTGAGTGTTTAGCAATCTTCTGTTTGTCCTCACTGGACATTTGGGAGATGATCTATCGTGGATATATTTAGGAAGCGGACATGGTGAAATCAAATCACTTGGTCAAGGTTAGGGGGAGAATTTGAGATGGATGTTGAAATTAAGCCTAGATCTTCCTAGCCCTGAGCTAATCCTGTTGCAGCATGGTCACCCTGTATTTGAAATCTCTTCTGTCATCACTTGTTTGTGGCTTTGGCTGAGTTTGCTGCAGCCACAAAGTGTCCATGGTACCCAAGTGGGGACACTTGCAGAACAAGCAGCCCCTCTCCCCCCACCCCAACTTCTGGGCAGAGTGAACCCCTCCTCCTGGAAGGACTTCCAGTTGTTATGCAAGTTTAGAGCTCAGAAGAGCCTCAGTTAATTGTTCATGATGGAGAGGAAGCACTTCATTCCGGGTGGCATTCCCAGAAAGTATCCTGAAGGCAGGGGCAGTAGGAGGAGTGGAGCTGGGCTGGGAATTGAAGGTGCCACAGACCTTGGTGTCAGGCAGCTGCCACCAGAGAGGTCAGTGCAGAGGTGAGGAGAAGCCTGCAGAGCTCTCAGACTTGGCTTTTAAGTGTCTGGCTTGAGTCCTGATCCCAGAACTGGGGCAGCATGGAGCTCAGCAGAGACTCATTGCTCAGCTCTTCACTCCAGGATTTTCCAGGATGATATAACCGAACATAAGCTGTGCTAACTCTCATTCTTTTACAGCTAAATATACATCTCTGGAGTCTTGTGGAGCTTGAGCTGATTGTGTGGTGATGGAGAGGCAACATTTTATGTAAGGCGTGTGTAGGAGATCTGAGAGAGATCTCCACGGGGATCATATTAGAGCCTGTAAATGTGGGAATGGTTATTTACAGCTGAAGTATGGGGTGAGACAGGAAGGCATAAAGGATCTGAATCTCCCTGTTGCATTATCTCCAGAGAAGTGCTCAATATCACACTATGTGCTCCATATCCACTACAATTTATACCTGATTTTATTAGGTGCCATATTTATAAAAGATGGGCTGTTGGTTTGAAAATTAAATTTCAAAGTTCGCTTTCAATCTTGAGGTCTCAAATCCTTAAAAAAAACCCAAAACCAGACCTCTTCAGGTTGACACTAAGTCTTTGTAAAACTGCATTATTTAAACTTAACTGGATGCTGGTTTTGCTGTGTCCAACAGCAAATTTTTTAGTTCCTCTTGCCGGATGCACAAGTCACTAATGGTGTTTTAACAGAATTACTTGGATTGGTTCTGTAGGGATAGGAAAACGTGCCAGAATAATGTTCATTGCCTTGTACTGGTTAAACATTCCCTTCCTAGAGATTGAAATCCCTGTCTCGCTGCTCTCGTGCTGATTCTGCAAACACTCCCAGAGTCTTTCACTGATGGAACACCAGTGCAATCACTTTCCCTATTCATGTTGCCCAAATAAACCATGTGTTTAGGTTTTCTCATAAACCAGGAGAAAAGAAGCCAGATTTTCTTACAAGTGACGTAATCTTGCTCTTTACAGACAGTGATTTCAGCATTTATTATCATTTTTGCCTTCCAGGAAACACAGGATCCAAAACTTGTATAAATTAAATATCCTGGTGTAGACTCTTTCGTGCTGTTATATCTCTGATGTGTATAATTCATGCCTTTCCAGTGGATTCATTAAATACCAGATTGAAGGATTTTAGATGGTCCTCCATAAACCATGGCCAGCCTTCCTTCCAGGGTGTTCACTGAGTTTCTTTCCTCAGTTGGTTTAGAAGCACCTCCTTTTACACCCATCAAAATTCTATCTTCTAAAAGAAATTACCTTTTTCTGTTCTTAATAATATGATAGACTTAATTTCTGTGTAATTATATTTAACTTATTTTTAGTTTGGACTGTGAGAAAACGAATGATGTAAAATGAAGTTTTCAGAAGTGTCAGAATTTTTTCATAATCCTGTAGGGAGGAAGAAGAGACATCCCAAAGATGCTTTCCCAACTGTTTTAGAGGATAGACACAGGAAATGGTTGCTTTTAATTCTCCTAGTGGCAAACTATCATTTTTGTGTTGGAATGTAACTCTCCTGGACTCTGGGGAGGGCTTTGCTGCTGTCAGTGCCACGACTTCAGGTGGCATTAATGAGGGGTTGGCTACAGAATTGCTGTGGGATGAGTGTTCTGGGGCTTTGTGTACAAACAGGACACTTGTTTGGCTATCAAAGGCTCTTTCTGACAGCCAAGAGATACCTTTTTCTCTAGGGACCAATTTCTCTGGACAGCTGGAGGGTTCTGCACCTCTATGAATTAACAGTGGAGCTGTGGCAGTGTCCAGCACCCTGCCCAGTCCCCATGAATTTTTTCCCAGCCAAGCCTGGGAATGCAAGCTCCCTTGTGTTCCCAGAGGGTGAAATTTCCTTTGGGAGCTCAGGGTGCTGTGCCTTGTCCTGCTGAGTGCCTTTAGTGGGAGCAGGTTCCTGGAGAGGAACACCCTGAGCAGCTCGGGTATGGTTTGGAGCTCCCAGAGTGGCCCTGTGGGGTCCCCAAGGCAGCACCAACAGGGGACACTTCAGGTGGCACCTGAAGGCACTGAGGTGACACTGAGGGCACCCACGGGCAGCATTCCTTAAATTTCCCATAAATTTCTGTAAAACAGAGAATCAAAGGCTGGCAGCTTCTCGGAAATGTTTCCTCGAGAAATCCTTTTTAAAGGATACCTGAGCTTGGCATTCAGATGCTTCTTTAGAGAATTAATTGCTTGAGAATCAGTGCTAGCAGATATCATCTCAGTGGTTTGGGGAAAGAGTTTTCTGTGAGTATTCTCTCCCAGTCACAGAAGTTACCAAAAATTCCTTTATTTTAAAAGTAGAAAATGTAGAATTCCAAAATCTGCTTCATTATATATTTTATTATTTTATCTCTTACACATATTACGATCTTCCATTGTTGCTTCTGAGCTGGAATTAATGAAATGGCAAGAGGAAAAAAACCTCAGTGGGATTTAATTTTCCGAATAATATGCTGAGGGGTCTCATCACTACTTTATCTAAATATAACTCTGTGAGCATCTCTGGTGCTTGTGAATTAGAGGATGTTTGGAAGCTGCAGCAGCTCCTGGGAAACCCAATTTTCCTCTCCACAAATCGAAGTTAGGAGAATTAAATATAATTAATATGGAATATCTGTGTTTAACTGTTTTATGGTATGTAAGCACAGAACATTTAGATGTCTTTAGTGAACTAAGCCGAGGACACGATGCAGGACTGCACAATTTATTTTTATCCTCAAGGTCAAGTAACATCTTTGAGCACTGCCATCAGTGTGGAGGAAATATAGGTCTTACTACACAGTTCCCTTCAAGGTTAGGAATTTCCCTGTATACATTATATATATACACAAATATATGCATTGCTGATTATATTCCTTTCCTTGGGCTTTTGAAAATAAAAGCTGTATATTTTTACAGACAGGAATGTCTGACTTAGAGAACAAAATGTGGATTAAAGTAGCAGGGGTTTGAAGTTGATCTTTGTAGGACAGTGCTGTGTTAAAGAAAAAAAAGGCTATTTGTATAAGGAAATTAAGGAATCCTTCCAAATATGGGAATTCCTAAGAAGAAATGTGGATTAAAGTAAAATTTGTGCTTATCAGATACTTTCAGACACTTTCAAAATGATTAAGCTGAAATGGCAGATGAATTCTTAATGGTTTTAAATTATCAGCCCATGCATAAACCACCTTGTAGCACTTTAAATAAAAGACAAGAATGATGCTCTTCTGGCTTTTACTGCTTCACATGTGCTTCAAACTCTCCCTCTTATCTTCCCTTCTTTGGAGTGATTTAAACAAACTTTGCAGATTTATTTTCTCCAGCTTCCACGGAGGCTTTTGTATTTGTTCACTAGTAAATTACTTTTTTTTTTTTAATTATTTTCACCCATTATTTCTGTTTCTGGAGATCAGGATGGAGGTGGTTGAACACCAGGGCACACACCAGGGACCAAGGAGGGAGGGGTGGTTTCTGCCAGCCTCAGACAGGAGGAGGCTGTTGGGATTTTATCACTATAATCTCCTGCTTTATTACTGGATATTAAGACATCCAATAGATTTATTTGGAGCAAAAACCTCGCTAAGAGATCATGTCTGTGAGTTAGCCCTGCAAAAAGGGGGATGGTGGTGTTGGTCATCCAGATGGACAAGTTCTGGATGAAGCCTTGAGTTCTGGGCTCTGGAATTTGCCTGCTGGTCCTGGAGCACTTCCCGGTGGTCCCTGTAGCCCTGTGGAGGGGAATTTGGCTGGATTTGGGATGTGAGCTGACAAATGACCCACAGTGAAATAAATCAGCAGACTTTTATTTCCCCTGCAAAATGCTGCGTCCTGTTCTCAGTGCCTCAAACAAATTGTTGCTGGTGCAGAAAAGAACAATTCTGGCTCTGAAGAAAGGGAGGTAAAAATGCAGTCAATAAATCATTCAAAATTTAATCAGTAGATCATTCAAACCTCCCAGGCTGTGCTCTCTGGTAGGTTGAACCTGGCTGAGATCCAACCATGGCCAGGAATTGAGCTCCATGCTCCTTGTGGGTCCTTTCCAACTCAGGATAATCCGTGATTCTATGAAGTAATGACTGGTTTGGGTTCCTCCTTCTTGATCTTTTGGTTCTTCTATTTCCTGGCTCCTTTATGGCATCTTTGGGGCATGGGGCAAGTACTACCAAGCATTGTTTGCCCTAAAATCCTTTCTTGACCCATTTCTAACCAAACACAATGAGTTGGTTTTTGTGATTTTTTAAAAATCTTCCTGAAGGAATGGAACCTGTCCTCTTAGTGAGGAATCTGCACCACATCAGTGTTGTTGGTGAAGGATAATTTTAAAATAATGGACAGTTTGAAGGATTATTTAGCTTAGGCAAATACTAGATAGTGTGCCAGGTTTGTTTGGATGTGAGATTATTCTAGACTAGGTATTGAGGGTGCTTTTTTCTCCAATAACATTTTTGTTCACATGTTCCCTCTTCTGTGCTGGACAGATTCTTTTACTCTCCAATAATGTTTTGGCAAGCCCTAAGCTCAGTTGCTTCAAAAAGTTCTGATATTTTGGCAAAATTTTCATAACTACTGTTTCATAGTATTGAATCTGGGGTTAAGGAACAGCTCATGGATCTTCAGGACATGGCTCAGTCTGGAAGCCAAGCCTAACACCCAACTAATTTTCATTTACAGTCTAATTTGTTTCCTGTACTGAATCTGTTTATTACAATAACGTTTGGATCTTGTATTTAGTTTAATATTAAATAATGTGAATAAGTAGTTTTTTGCAAGTTATTTGTTACATCTATAAGTAGAATTTCTATGGCAATAATTCTTGAAGCTTTCTTATTGTAAATCTCATTCTTTGCTAAAGAATTTGAACACGTATTCAAATCTATATGCAATTGTGGATATTAATTCTGAGTTCTTATAGGAGCATATTTATATCTAAAAGCCACAAACAGCCATTGTGATAGTTTCAGATCAGGTTTGACTCTCCAGTTGCTTGAACCCTTGGAATGGCTTTTGTGAGAGTTATTCCCAGATGTTCCAGTGGGATTGGAAGGACAGATTTATTAAAGTTCACACATTTTTTGTTTGTTTTGGCTGAAGTGGAGCCATTCTGTCAAGTCCTGCCATGCAGGGAAGGGCAGGACTGGTGTGAATCATTTTGGGCTGTACCAGTGCATTCCAGCCAACACCAGTGAACCTTTCCGAGGCTCTGGGGCCACTCTATGAGTTCCCACACCAGGTGGGGTGGCAGTGCCAGCCCAGGTGACATCAGCAACACAAAGGGACTGGTTTTCCCAAGCTGGAGGTCGTGGCACAGGGAAAAACATCCGAGGCTCTCGGTGATTTGTGTGACAAGGGAGCTCCAGTTTCTCCTTCCTTGTGGAGGGGGACCAAGAGCTGCATGGCTTTGTGGATCTGCAGTGAGGAGAGCCCCTGGTGCTGGGCTGTGGGGACACCCTCCTGAGGAGGTGGCTCTGGGGTGGCCCTGAGGATCCCAGGATGGGGCTGTGGGGACACCCTCCTGAGGAGGTGGCTCTGGGGTGGCCCTGAGGATCCCAGGATGGGGCTGTGGGGACACCCTCCCGAGGAGGTGGCTCTGGGGTGGCCCTGAGGATCCCAGGATGGGGCTCTGGGCTGTGGGGACACCCTCCCAAGGTGGTTCTGGGGCTCTGAGGTGGCCTCAAGAATCCAGGGATGGGGCTCTGGGCTGTGGGGACACCCTCCCAAGGAGGTGGCTCTGGGGTGGTTCTGAGAAATCCGGGATGGGGCTCTGGGGTGGCCCTGAGATTCCAGGGATGGGGCTCTGGGCTGTGGGGACACCCTCCTGAGGAGGTGGCTCCAGGGTGGCCCTGAGATTCCAGGGATGGGGCTCTGGGCCACCCTGGGGGCTGCCTGTGTGCTCACATTCCCCGGGCAGGATGATCCACAGGTCCCAGATCCCTGCAGCTTAACAAAGCTTACCAGGTCAGATTGCTTTGCCCACTAAGCTAAACATAGGCTTTTATCTCGTTATATTGGCAAAACTCTCTCCTCAACAGGAAGTAATCACTGCAGGTGATTAATTATGAGGAAATGTGTATCGGAGTTGGATTGTTTGCTGAGCTATCAAAAGTCCTTTTTTCACAGTTTGTTAAAATTCTGTTCTCCCTTTGAATTGTTGAGAGGGATTGAACCTTGTCCCACTGTTGTTTCCCTTTATGTTAATAATTTGCCATTATTAGAGTAATAAATAAGGCTAATCCAGGCTTCAATTCGGAGCCATTTGACAAAAAGGCTGCAATGGGAGCTACTGTGTCAACCTCATGGGATTTACAGTCAGGAGACCAAGGTATGTAGGAAAAGTCCATATATTGGAGAATAAAAACTTCAAGTTCTCAAAGGAGCATGCATTTCCTTAAAAATATTAATAACAGTCCATACTTGTAATTTAATTCTGTACTATTATTTCTTACTGTCTCATCTATAATATGGCTGTAACAGTTGAGCAGTTTAAATAGAATAGTGGTGGGTTTCTTTTTTAAAGGTGCAATCCAAGGTCATGGTGTGACCTGAATGTGTAAAGGGGGTACTTGAAGTTCATGTCACAGTTGTACACAATTTTATGGCAAAAGATGCTCCTCCAAATGCATCCTGCTCAAAATATTCTCTTCAAATGGAAGATAAGTGGTTTCCTGCACAGAAGTTTAGCAAATAAGAACGAAAAACAACCATTAGAACATTGAGGTGGTATTTGGCATCAGTGATATCACAAGATACTGAACCAAAATTCTGATTCTGAACTGTTTTTTTCTGGGAGAACAGTTCTGGTGCAACAGAGGGATAAGTCCATGTAACCCATGTGCTTGGGCAAAGTTTCATCCCTATTTCCAAACATCCTTCAAAGTCAGGTTGTCTGAAGTCTGAAGTTTGACATGAGCTGTTGTGACCCCTTTAAATGGTACAATCCTGTAATTTGTGTTTGAATGCATTTGGACTAAATTTGTAGTCTCCATCAGGACCAGTGATGTGAGACTGCAGGGGAAGAGTAACATTCCCTTCCGGAACACAGGGAAGGGAATTCCTACAGTGGAAACCACAAATGACCTGAGTCCCTCTCCCAGTATCACTGTTTTATGTTAAGTAAACAGATTAATGCTGGAAGGCAGTTGGCACAAATCCTGCTCTGAGAACTGGCAGTTTATGGGGTTTAAATGCCCCTGGAATGAAAGGGGGATTCCTTTGCTGCCTATCCACAGTTCCTAGAAGTTGTGGCACCCTCACAAGGTTGCTCTTCAAAGCTCTTGTCAGGCCACTCTGTTGGTTAAGATTTGTTCTTGGTGTCAATGAGTATTTCCTCTCGTCGACATGTGAGATGACAGATTCTGTCTTTAACCTAAAAAGAGGGTGGGATGCTGGTATAACACGGGTTTTGTATTCTTAGGCCTGTCTTAGGCTGTTGAGAAGCTGATTTCAGCAGTGGATTCAGGTTTAGCTGGATCAGGTGTTGCAGATCCTCACTCTGGCCAGGGCAGATCCCTCTGGAGGAGGCTGCTAAGATGCTTCTCTGTCATTGCTGTGCTTAGGCTGTGGCAGTGAGCCAGGTTTGCTTAGGCTTTACTGGGAAGCTAAGCCTAATTAATGCTTCTTCCTCAGCGATTTTTTTGTTGTTGGAAGAGCCTAATGACCTTTCTTCCTGCTTGGGTGATCCTGGGAGCCTGGTTTTGTTTTCTGTGACGAGGAGGGGGCAGCAATGGCAGCCCAGCCTTGCAGGCTTCTGCTCTTTGTGGGCATGGCTTTTAGATGGTGAAAGAAGCAAAACTGGAATATTTTAGGTATTAGATGGTAGAGATTGAAGTAGAGCAGGGAACTGCAGTGCTGGCTGGCTGGTAGTTTTCCTTTCAGATATTGAAAAAGTTGGGATGCTGGTCAAGGAAGCGAGCTGATTGGAGCTGCAATAATTTATCTGTCAGAGCAAGTGGTAATTTGTTCAGGAAAATAAATGTGGCAGATAAAATAAAGAGTTCAAGCCTGTGAGCTTCCGTAGTTTAAATCACACAGCGAATGGTTGAGCTTGATGGGAGCTCTGGGGCTCACCCAGTCCAAGCCCTGTGCCTGGATCAGCTCCAGAACTTCCCCCAGCACAGCCAGGTGTGTCCAACACCTTCCCCCAAAGGCGGGGAAGGGTTAACCAAGCAACCAACTCCGAGGCGCTGTAATTTAACCTCGGGAATACACTGATTTTATATACAGGGAAATTGAAGCACAGTGGGATCAAGTGACCTACTAACATCTCCCAGTCAAGAAACAGCAGGGCAAGTCCTTGAACGTGAGTGCTCCGAGGTCCCTCTTCTCCACTCCTTTTATTAGGTCGTGTTGCTTCCCAGGATAACAACATGTTTGCGCAGTTTGGGAGCGCAAGCTGTTTCCTTGCAGAAATATTGCTGCACTCTGTTCCCAAACTGGAGACACGCTGAATCTGAAAACAGATTCAATTATTGTTTTTAAAACGTAGCAAATGAGGTTTAAAAATACGAGAGGCTGCCAGTCTGCTGTTCTAGTTTAAGTATCTGGGTTGTCATTAGGAAAATATTAAAAATCTGCTGCTGCTTTCCAGTGCCATTCCTCTGATTGGACAACCTCACTGGAAAGGAGGTCTTGGTCCCCAAGATCCTGAAAGAGGAATTAAAATTATGTTCCTCTGTTTCCTGTCATTAATTATCTCATGAAGACCTTGAAATGTGCTTATGATGTCTATCCCCAGCACATATGGAATTAAATTTTTCTCCAACGAATCTTGGTAGGCTCTTTTGCTTCTGAATATAAATTGTCAGTTGAAGTTTTACTGGGGAAACAATTTTTTCAAGTTGCAGTTCAAGTTCCACAGCTAAAGTCTCATTCCCTCTACATCCCATAAGCACTGTTGTGTTTTTTAAACTTAGTCCCAAAGAGCATATTTCTATTTTCCATTCCATTTTTCTGCTCCATTTCCGCTCCTTGCCCCCAAGTTAAGGTGTTAAATTGTTTTTCTGTCAGAGCTAAATAACATGCTGCTGGATGCTTTAATAGGCATGAAGATGTGCTGACAAACCCTCATTTCAGATGGTGTCTTGCTTTGCTATTAAATTTGATGATGAAACATCTTGAAAAAGCACCAGCCAATGTTGCAGCCATTTTGAGCTGCACGTGCTGGAAGCCAGGTTGGAAAATGTTACTATTTTCACAGTTGTGTTCAAAAATTAATAATAATAAACCCTCCCCCCCTCTAAATTCTGAACTCAGAGGGTTTCTATCAGTGCTGTTTACTCTCTGGCCCATTTCTGAGGGTGGAATTGCTGGTTTTGGCTTTGCTTGTAGGGTGCCTGCTGTGGGTAGCAGGTGAATTCCCTGGGATTGTGGCCTTGTCACTTTGAGAGCAGTGAGCAGGTGTCAGCCTGGAACCAGAGAACTCCTGGCCCTGTCTCAGCAGTGCTGGGGCTCAGGTTTGGGGCATTTCTGAAGTGTTGGCACTTAGGAGCTCCAAGTGAGGACAAACACAAGGTTGTCTCTTCATACAGAGCTCCTTGATGCCCAACCAGGGCAGGCTCCAGAGTGGTGCATGAATCCAAGGCTTGGGAGCTCAGCTCTAGGATGTGCATCCTGTGGGACTGAGCTCAGCATTAATGCCTGGCCTTGGCTGCAGGATGGCAGCGTTGTGGTGGAGGCAGAACCAGCACAACCCTGGGAGCAGGCTCCAAACAATCACCAAAAATCTTCCTGGCTGGTCCATCTCCCCACGTGCTCTGGTGCTTCAGAGGCATTGAGTGAGCACTGGGAATATTCATGTGCCAAGTTGGTTGGATTTGGTAGACAAGGAAATGTTCAAACTAAAGTTTTCTTTACCTTTTAAACTTTTTTTTTCTTGTTATTTTGCTCCTTCTCTTATCCCCTTGCCTATTCTGTTAATTAAAAATAAGAATTAGAGTTTTTTCTGATATAGGCCTTATGGTTCTGTTCCTGGCCTGAATCTCCTGTAGTGTGACAGAAAGTCTTTGAGAGCAGAACTCCTCAAATTGGTATCAGCCAAATGTGCAGAACAAGTTTTTTATTCTGTGTTGAATTCCTTTAAGCTATTCCTCTCTTCTTTCAGGAAAGACAGTGTAAGAAAAAAGTCTTCTTTAATATATTTTGGTACTTTGTCAATCAACCTTCTATTGCTTTTCAAATCATCTTTAAAATTTCTACCCAAAAAAGTGACTGTCAGTAGCCAGATAATTGCAGATGTCTCAGTATGTTCCTGCTTTTCTGACAGAGCAGTAGAGGTCACCAACATTTATGGGTCTGGGACCTCAGCACAAGAGATTTAACTCGAGCACTGCTTTGTTCAATGCTGGGATTCAGTCTGAGCTGCACTGCAAACTCCTTACAGCTGCAGTTTGTACTGAAAACTTGTTCTGAAAAGGGGACACGTCTCTCTGCTTAATATAACCCAAAGTCACTGCATCTGGTGTCCTGGCATGCATGTAATTGCCTGTAGCTTCCTAATGATAAAGGCAGTCTCACATGAGAAAATTCTGCATTGATCCTAGTCCTGATTTACATTTTACTTCATTAAGAAAAAATTGATCAGCATAGATAAAACTCCTGATCAATGATCCTAGCACTTTTTTTTTTTTTTTTTTTTTGTGGGAGNTTTAAATAGCTTCCATTTTGGTGCAGTGCAGACTTTTGGTTTAACTGGCTGAATTGATATTCTGAGCAGCGAGTAAGGCAGGATGACAGAGCATCAGCACAGCTACTCCTATTATTGCTCAGGGAGGTGTGCTCTGCCCACTCCGGCCAAGGCACAGCCACGTCAGGAGCCACTGCTGTCCTAGGATGCTACAGAACACATCCCAACTTTTATCTGTACTGTTTTCCACATTCTTCACAGAAAAAAAAAAGGAGCTGTTTTCTTGTGTTCAGTTACTCTCGGATTGAATGGTTTGAGGTAGGGAATTCGAAGTTGCAGTTTGGACAGGGTACACGTACTGATCACAGTTTCCTTTGAAAAAATAAGCTATTACACAGAAAATGTTCTGCTTTTCAAAGGACTGATGTGTCTGTCTTATTTTTGGTACTTGGGTTTGTTTTGCACTGCCATAACACAGTATTCCATTGAAAAAGCTGTTTACATTTCTGAATCCTGTATGTGCTAATAATTCAAAATAACAGAGACACAATAACTCAGAATGGATGGTGGGAAGCTGTAGATAAAATGCAGCGATTCCCCAAAGTGCAGGACTAAAGAAGAAGGAAGAGAAGGGCAGAGAGCTGCTCTGGCATGTGTGGTTTTACAGCACACACTGATGTGACCAGATCAGATTAAACGGGAATATTTCGCCTGTTCCTCCTGTATGGTTTTGGATTTCTGGCAGGCATGGCAGGGACACAAACACCGCACAAACCCCACGGCGCTGCAAGGCTGCTTTACCCCGTTTTCTTCAGGATCCCCATTGTTCTTACATAAACGGGAAGAGCAGGGGAGGGCGAGCGAGCCGGATCTTTGCAGAGGGTGATTACGAAGTAATTTGCAGCACGGCCGTGCCGGGCTGTCAGCAGCGGGCACAGCCCGAGCATCGCCGGGCACTGCGGGCTCCGGCCCCGCCGCATCCTGCGCCTGCTCGGGGTGCCGGGGATGCGCCGCTCCCCGCGCCCCCTTTCCTCCACAACCTTCCATCCCCCTCCCTTTCCCTCCTCCAGCGACAGTGATAGGACTTGACAGCCCTTGTCCTTGAAGGTTTCTCCCGTTTCTGAGTAAGTGGCATATTCCTGGTCGCTTGCCATCTTCCGTTTTTGTCATTATCCCGGGGGAAGCATTAAAAATCGCAAACAACAAACATGGTGGTTCAGTCCATATTTTTTTTTTTTTTCCCTTCCCCCCCCACTCTCGTTCCTTTTCCCCTTCTCTCCCGGTTCCCGCGGCGGTGGCCCCGCGGTGGCGGTGGCGGTGGCCCCGCGGTGGCGGTGGCGGTGCGGGGATGCTGCGGGCACTGAGCGCTGCCTCCCCGGCGGCGAGGCGGTGGTGGTACGTTCTGCAGAGGGGCTCCGCGGTCCCTGCGCGCCTGCCCGCGCCCATGCCGAGCCCTGAGCCCTCCGCCCGCTAGCCGCGAGCAGGTTGCGCTGGGGAGGATGTCTTAGCCAAGTAAGTAGCGACATCCACAGCATGAGAGCAATAATGATGGTGGTGATGATGATAATAAAAAAAAAAAAAAAAAAAAATTCTTTCCCCTTTCCGTTCCGAGCTCGTTTATTTGGCATTTTGCTGCCGGGGAAAGGCGCGAGCTGATGGGAAGATGGTGTGGGGACTGGGGCTGAGTGATGCATTAGGTTTTGGTTCGTGCCCTGGGAGTCTCTGCAAAGGTAATGCTGCGACTCGTGTAGATTATTCTGTGAGGTCAAAGAGAAACTGCATAGCTAAAAGGTTCTCTTGCATCAGAAAGCGTTCGCTGGGCTTCGGTAGGTTGAGAATTCGGCATGATCTTGTTTTTGAAACGTATGGGCTTGATTTTGATTAAATCAGTTCTTTAGTGATGAGGAAAACACGTGGATGGGATTTTGCTTTTATCATTGCTGGTAAGAATCGGATGTGCCTTTTTTTTTTCTTTCGGAAGCTCACATTTCACTAAAATGTGAGCAGTACACTTTGACTGTTGTATTTTTCTAACTTTAATGTTCTCTTACCATAGGCAAAGCTATCTCTTGTTAGGAAAATCTGTAATCCTCAGCTGGGTTCCTTTAGAGAGCTGTTTATAGTTTTTCAGTGCGTTTGTTTGAAAGTAAAGGGCACACAGGTTAAAAACCCCAAACATTGCCTTTGTATTGAGATGGATTAGGAAATAATGTGGAAGAAACCGGGAATTTTCTGTAATTCCTTTTGAGCATGCATGATGTTTCCTGTGGCAAGGTGGGGAAAGGCTTTCCTGAGGTGTATGGTAGAATAATCAAGAATTCTGACAGAGAGACTTTCAATTTTATTTATTTATTTATTTATTTATTTTTTATTTTATCTAAAGAAGAATCAGCTCCAAATCCACCGAATGCTGCGTGGAAAAAAGCTTTTGGCTGTTCATGAGGCATCCAACGCTTTAAGAGAAAACATAAGATTACAGGAGTCATTTCCGATTATGTAAAGGGAGATTCTGTGCGTTTGATCCCTGCCTGCGGCGCTGGCAGCTCCTGTGCCCCGCGCTCCGGGCAGCCCCGAGCTCTGCCCCAGCCTCTCATTTCCTGACTTTAACTTGTCCTATCCGAGCCGGGGCACTTCCCTGAGCATCGCACGGCGTTCCCGGGGCTGCCGAGACCATGGCTGTGGGCAGTCCTGGAGCACCGAGGCAGCCAGCAGCAGATGCTTAGCCCGGTGCTCCCCATTCCTTCTGCAAGGTGAGTACTGAAGTGGCTGAAAGGGAATGGCTCTGCTTGCAGGGGAAACCTTTTGCATCCCGAGAGCTGCAGGTTCCTTAGGGCTTCTGGTCGTTTGACCTCCTGATTGCCTTCTCTTATGGGGCTGGGGAAGGATTGCAGGGATATTACACAAGTTGGGGTGTCTGGAGGAGAGCTGGCACGTTTAATAGGGGAACATTGCGCTTTTATTGCTGGGATTTGGGGTTGATATTATATATTGGTGGGATGAAATTGATAACGAGGGTTTTTTGTTAGTCTTTGCTTAGAAAAGGGATTACAGATCATTGTGCACATGTTTTTTTAGCTGCTGAGATGCGTTCCTGATTAGCATTTAATTTGTGAGAGGTCATCCATATGCATGACTGGCTCTTGTACCTTGCTCTGGAATAACTGTTTGACTCAGGTATCCAGCAGGTCTTTGATCACAGACAGCTTTTACTTTGTTCATGCTCCTCTCATTTTAACCCAAATTGCTACCTGTGAAGAAGTGGTTCATATTTTCCCTGTAGTGCTGGTAAAATGAGTAAGTTTGTGAATAAGGCAATAAAATAAGGCTTGTAGATAAGTTGTGCAAAGCAATGCAGCATGAAGGTTTTTCCCTTTTATTTATTTATTTTTTTTTCCTCTGTGTGTCCCCTTTTCATCCTTTTTGTGCATCTGACTTCATTTCTGTGGAGAATTGATTTTGGCCCGCATCAATGCTAAATATACATTCATTTTCACTGAAAAGGTCAATTTTCTTCTCTGCTGCAAATCAAAACTGCATGATATTCCTCATGCTTCCTGCATATATAAAAAGGTTGCATGCATGTATATTGAAACAGCTTGGAAGAGTTTCGTGCTTCCCAGTAGGATTCCAGGTTGCAGAAGACATGCTAATGATAAACTAGGTATCATACTGTTCTTCTAAGAGCTGCCATGAAGTCACTTTTGTGAGTGCTTTTTTCCTTTTAAATTTCATATCATGTATCTAGGAAACAGCTTTGGAAGATTTTCTTTTCCCCTTTCGTCTTCCCTCAGCATTTAAAATATACAGCGGATCTTTGCCAGTGCTGTTGGATTAGGGATGCAACATTTTTTCAATTCTACTAAATATATATTTATATATCTTCCTGTCTGAATACTGCAACTGTGAGCATATATCCTGCTAATATATGAAAATGTTAAAAGTGTTTTTGCTCTTTTTTTTTTTCTTTTTTCTCCTTTTCATCCTGCAGTTCACATTGTCAAATGCCAGTTGTGTGCGTAGTAATTCCTTGTTACATTTTGGAATAAATGTAGAAGTCGTGACCTTGTAACTCCCTCTCCCACTCACTGAGAGCCCATTGCACTGCAGTGGGACTCCAGCAGTGGGGGTTCTCTAAATGGAACCCACCTCCCCTAAGAAATGGAAATACTTTTACAGCTTGCACCTACAGTCGTGTTCTGAAGGGCAGAAAGTGGTTCATTTGATTAACCTGACTGTGAAACCTTGTAGGGAATAAGCTGCCTTTTGCCAGGTTTTTTCATTCTGTTTTCAAGGAGACACAATGAAGGATGTTACAGTTCCCTGGAATTTAGCAAGTATTGCTCTGCCTTTTTGGCTGATTAATTACATCCAGATTATACATTATCTGATCAAATGACAACCCCCCCTCTCCCCATGATTAAAATCACGCATTTCTGATTAATTTTAACATGCAAGTTGAAAAAGAGGTTAAAAAAAACCCCACAAACAACAGGCTAAGGACTCAAGAGGTGTTTTGCTTAATTAATATATAAAAACATGATGCTAAAGCTCCAGCCAGCCCTTCTGCTGCTTGCACTGGGATCCTTCTGAGGCAGGCAGGGAGCGATGACTCCGCTCTGAATGGAGCCTCCCTGGCAGTGCCAGCGGAGCAACAGAGCTCCCTGTGCCGGGATAGCTCCGGAGCCTCTGCAGCACCTGCAGTCCTGGGCAGCCTCAGCCCTGGAGCGTGCCCAGCAGGGATGCTCCACGGGATCCATCCTTCCCCAGCTCCCGTGCCGTGCTCCAAGGTAACACATCCTTAGTGGAGCAGTTGCATAAGAGAACAGTCTTTCTCTCTAGGTAGGTTATGCTCTGCATGCTGGAGGGTTTTTTTATATGCCAATAGAGATAAATAAAGGGCGTTATGGAGGTTATATAAATATATAGGCTTTAATTTCATCCGTAAAACGATGAAGAAAGTCAAGAGCATTTTATTGTAATCTTTATTTTAGAGTTTGCTGCCCTTTCGTAGGAAATGTAAGCATATGGTACAATTTTAAGAGCTGTAGGGTTTTTGTTTCAAGTTTTACTGGTTTTACTCATGTTTAGGTTAAAAAGCCTGGTTTTACTGTTATCCTTTTGATATATAATCTTGTTTTTTGCGTTAAAACTGGAGACTTGCAGTTGAAGGAGAAGAACCAATATAAAAAGAAAGGGTTGGGAATGAGGCGTATTTTAATAAATTTAAGAGGCTGTCAGCTCTGTAAAAGGCAGGACGTGTTCCCTCTGAACACTGCAGATGGGTGAAATATGGAGCCTTGGAAGAGATGTGGAATTCCTGCTTAGGTACCAGAGTTGGCAGAGTTGGGAAATGGTAACCAAGTTACAAAATACTTCCTTTCTACCACACCGTGTATGAACAGGTTCATACTGCTGGTAATATGTTTTTCCTTGTTTTTAAAATATTCATGGCACAGTTAAAGCGTCTGAGGATTGTGCAGCAGGCTCTCCGAGAATCCTAGAAGCTGTTAATGGGAAAAGCTTGAAGAGAACCAGCAGTAAAACTGGGATTTCTATGGAAGAGTTTGTGCATTTTTTAACTTTTGTCTCCTTTGCACGCACAGTGAAGGTGAAATGGGGGGAGAAAGCAGCTGATTCCAGAGGCACAGAATAGTTGAGGTTGGCAGGGACCTCTGGAGATGGTCCAGCCCAACCCTTCCTGCCCCACGTGGAGTCACCTAGAGCAGGGCAATGTCCAGTCAGGTTTTGAGTATCCCCAAGGCTGGAGACTTCTCAACCTCTCTGGGGCACCTGTGCCTGGTGTTTGATTGCCCTCAGAGTTCTTGACCTTTAAATGGAATTTTCTACCTTTTTGCTCTCCTTGCCTTTTTGCCTTTCACTGGACACCACTGAGAAGAGTCTGGCTCCATCTTCCTCCCGTCAGGGTTTATTGATGAGGTTCTCCTGAGCCTTGTCCTCTCCAGGCTGAGCAGTCCCAGTGTGCAGAACCTCCCACCTGGTTTCAGGTGCTCCAGTGCTGTTATCACCTCTGCATGCCTTTGGGGGACCCTCTCCAGGAAGTTGAGGTCTCCCCTGTTGTGGGAGCCCAGCCCAGGTTGGAGCCCTGGGATGTCCCAGCAGTGCTGGTGGGAATGGAAGCTCCTCTCCCCTCCCTCCCTTCCCCTCCTCTCCTCTCCCTCGTGCTGCTGGGCCCAGCCCAGGAGCCCTTTGCTGTGAGGACACACTGCTGGCTCCTGCTCAACTTTGGGTCCATTAGGAACCCCAAGGCCTTTTCTGCAGAGCTGCTTGCCAGCCAGCTGGCCCCCAGCCTGTCCTGCCTCCGGGACAGAAGTTTGCCTTTCCCTTTGTTGGCCATCCTGGGATTCCTCTTGGCCCATGGCTCCCTCTGAGAGGCAGCTCGTCCATCTGGTGGCACAACCACACCTCCCCACCGTGCCCTTGCTCAGAGTGCTCCCTTCCTTCATCCAGGCCATCAATAAAACACTTGGCCACTGCATCAAAAGAAATCCCTTGGAAGGAAACGATCAGAGCTGGAACTGCAGTTTCAAGATTTAGTCCAGAACTGAAGCGCTGTGTTATTAAAAAAATGCCAAAAGTTGGTCAATATCCTGAATACGTTTATGGTTGAGAGTGTGGAATTTGCAAGATTGAATGCCCAGTACATTGCATCAGCATCCCAGGGTTTGAGGATGGAACAGGAAAATCGGTGATTCAGATTTACTAAGAGCTTATTTTATATATTAAAGAATGAAGACTCACAGCTGATGAAGTAATTTCAATTGATAATTTCATTCGCTGCATTTCAATTAAAGTGAGTTAAAAATAAAACCATATGAAATGAATTAAAAATAAAATGAGATTTAGTCCAATCTGATTTGGATCTTGCTGAAAAATCTGTCGCACGGAATGAGCAAACAGGATAGGGGAGATGCTTATCTGTGAGATGTTGGGCAAAGAGCTATTTCTGTAGTCATCGCCTGTCCAGTTCACTGACCTTCCCAGCTCCTGACCTCTGGAAATTGTTAGGCACTTGGAGAAAATGGCACTCCTCATATATACACTCCATCTGAGGAGATTTTACTTAGACAAGAGCTGTCTCAGTCTGATAAGTTATCTCCTGTGCTTTGGTTTGGATTGTGTTCCACAGTATAATTCCACGTAGACTTTGGACCTCAGTTTAGGATGAGATGCAGCATTTTAAATGGGATTCAGGGATTCCTCCCTCTGTATCCCCCAGCTGAAGTCTCGTGTGACAATTCCCACCAGCTGTCACAGGTGAGGCAGGGAATGACAGCCCCCACTGGGATTGGATAACAGAGTTTATTCAGGATCCAACAAGTTTTGTGCTTTTACCCTACCTGATCTCACACCCAGGCTGTCCCCCTGGCTTTTGTCTCCATGAATCTCAGAATTCCAGGATCTCCCCTTGCTTCCAGGGTCTTTTGTCCAGTCCTTACTATTTTATCCTGGATACCCTTGTTTTCTTGGAGACCACTTCTTTGGGGAGCCCATTTGTTCAGCCTCCTCTTCCTTCTGGAGCTCAAGTGGCCTCAGCTTTCCAAATCTCAGCGGTCTGGGCAGAACCCTTGCCACGATCAGTCCCTTGGGTGCTGCTGTCTCATCCCTCTGCACTAATTCCACGCTCCACTGTTTTCAGTCCAGGTATTCTCAAAACCTGCAGCCAGCCCAGCCAGGCTCCTGCAGGAGGGTGGAACAGTCTGGGATGTCTTTCCAGCCTCATTCATGTCCTGGGATTCTGCACTGAAGCCATTTGTCACCTGTGACTGAATGGGAGGGATCTCCATCCCCATTTCCTCAGCTGCCTCAGCCTTCCAAGCACAGGTCCTGCCATCCACACTCTTGGTTCAGCAGCTCTCTGTGCCTCAGTGGGCCTGGAGGGAGCAGTGACTCTTCTCAGAGGTCTGGTGGCTCTTTGGCACATGTGCTGTGTCTTGCTCGTCTTGGGGCTGGATGAATTCGTTGCAATGGTCGTGCTCAGCATCTCACTAACCTTGACAGCCCCCTGGTGCTGATGAAGCACAATAAAATGCTCTGCCACCGATCCGACTTGTCTTTCACAGTGGTACACCTTGTGTCACACAGGTAATTAGAAGAGAACAGCGTTCCCAATAAACCGTTCCAGTCTCCTTGGGAAATGTGCAATCCCAGATGTCAGGAGGCAGCATTGATCCGTGTCCTCTGTAAGGCAGTTTGGGAAGAAGCTGTTGTCCTGGCTGAGGACAGCTGTTTAATTTGCACTGCAGCCTTCCCATGTCCCTCTCCTCTGCTTGCATTGTAATGAACATTTCGCACGTTGTTCTAAAAATACCTCCAAATGATGTTTGATATTAAGGGAGCAGCGAAATGCAATTACAATGAAATGATGGCTTCGTGGTGTTTTTCACAATGACACGAGATTGTCATCCTCCCTCCCCCAGTGCTTGAAGCAATACCTAGTTATGAGTAGTTGAGCTAACCTGGGAAATTCCAAGAAGAATTGCAGACGGCTTCTGAGATGCAATGCAAATTGTTGCAGTACCCATGGAGGACATTTGCATTATGGTAGGACTGGTTGTCTCTGTAATGCTGTCGTGGTGATTGTTATGCAGAGAACTGCAGGATAAAATGGTAGTGCTAAATCAGCAGTGCTGAATAAGATGGCTGAAAATGCCAGGAAAACAAACTGTTGGAGCGGGAGGATTACAGGAGGAAGGATGTGCCTAATTCCCATGCGAGACACCTCTCAGCTTTCTTGGGGACAATCTCTTAGCTCTGCAGGGTATTTTCCTGGGTCTTACTGAGCTTTTGGTGCCTCTCTCATCCCTATCACTCTGCACAGGCAGGACAGAGCTCCCTGCCATGGAGGGGAAAGGCTGGTGGGGCTGCCCTGGGTGTCTCAAGCTGACCTGAAAGAACATGAAAGGACTGCCCTGATATTTCCATTGCAGCATCAAGACCTCCTCTGCAGGGCACAGGGGTTTTGAGGTGATGTTTTATACTGAGTATTTGTGGGGAGCTCTTATCCCCAGGGCACTCTGTTGGTGTGTTTGCACCACTGTTGGCAGAATCTTTGGTTTGTTTGATTTTAAATCTTGTTTTTGTTCATCCAGAATGACTGGGTATCTCTGTCTGGCCTGTGTGGTACCTAAATGTTAGAGATGGATACAGAATGTGGAGGGGTTGGATTTATTTACACGCTTGGGCTGAAATGGGAAGACAAAAAAGGGGAGGATGTATTTTTCTGGGAATGTGTGACGTGACAAGAGGTGCCATGGATAGGGACCACTGGAGCCTGTCTCAGATGAAGGGTTTTGGATGTGCAGGTGGGACCTGGCTCGTCCCCAGCCTGGGGGAAGCCTGGCTGGGCCAGCTGCTGCCTGTGGCTGGAAACAGACTTGACCTTGAAGAAGGGAGAATGTGTTGAGAGAGACAAACTGTGCTCAGACTATTAAAAAAAAAAAAAGATACTCTCTGCTGCAAAGCTTGAATTGCTGCCTATTGCTTTGGTTATCTTCTTATAAATCTTAATGTAGCTGTTCAGTTGAAGCAACCACAGCTGGGATGCCATTCCCTACCTTGGGATGGATCCTCCCCTCCAGCAGTGTTTACAAAGTAATGAAAAAAAGAAGCAGCAATCTGAGGAAGGGACATATAAAATCTGCAATGCAGAAATAGGATTATATATTTATCTGAGTTCTCATGTAGACAGATGATTAATACAGTACCAGCTACAGGGTTTATAGCTTGGTATATCATTAAGGTTCCCTGTAACTCTAATGTGAAAAGATAATAAATTAAGTGTCCTCTTCCCTGCCCTTGTCCTCCTTTTTCTAGTTTAGAAATACACTTGGAAGTTTTAATCTGAAAACATGATTCTGGTACCAGAACTGAGGATGGAAAGGAATGAAAGGGAAAATGGAAGACATCTGAAGTGGTTTTTCTCTTGAACCGTTTTAAGAATTAAAATTGAGTGCACGAGGTCTTAACATACAAGCCTCATTTACATATCTGTTTTTGGATTAGGAGGGTATCTTGAAAAAAATTGCTAGGAAACTATTTTTTTTTTTTTCAATTAGTTAGAGAAAACTAAAATAAAATTTCTTAATTGGGTCCAACTTCCTTCTAAGGAAATTTTGTTCCCTCCTTTATTTTACCTGAAGCAGATGAAACCTGCAGATATGGGAGATGTTAAATTTTTTAGTGTCAATAAGGTAAGTAAGTAGCAGTGCTTTCTAAGCTTTAATTGCCAAACCCTGAGAGAAGAATAATTGCAATATTTAAAGTAAACCTGAATTAGAATGCTGTGAAAGAACAAATGTTAAAGAGACTAGAAACATCCAAATATATTCCTTTTAAAGAAGGCACTTTATCTTGGGAGACAGTCCCAGTGAGCTCAGTGCTGTTGTGGGCACTGGGAATCAAAGAGGATTAGGGTCTGGGATCCTCTGGAAAGCCTCTGTGCTGGGTTTATCCCATCAAGTGAACAAACCCTGCTGCCCTTAGGCAGAGCACGACCTGGGGTTGTGGCAGCAGCAGGAAATCAAAGTGGGATGGCAGTGCTGGAAGTGCTCCCTCTGACCCTGGAAACTGCAGAAGGCTCCTGCAGGAGGGCAGCTTTCAGAGGGAAGCTTAGGAAGAGTTCTGCCCGTTGCTGGACTAGGGAAGGGATAAATCCTTGCACTGGAGAAGAAAATCCATGTGTGTGTGTATGCATACACACATGTGCATGTAGGCATCTCTAAAAGCACCCAACAGAGAGCAGTTGCTCTCAAATCCTTCTTGCTCTTTGGTTTACTGTGCAGTTTAATTCCATTCAAAGTTAATCTTGCAGTGCTTCACTTGAAAACAATACCAATTTTGTGCTGCCTCCCACACACCAGATCCACTCCCTTCCTCAGTAATTCTTGTTTGACCTCACAGCTGGTTCTCCAGAAACTTTCCCCTCCAGCTGCCAGATATTTCTATTCAGGAGTTACCCTCAGGAGCAGCAGCACATTGCCATGTTGGTCAGGCTTTTGTGTTTGTTCTGTTGTGAGCACAGAGCCTCAAAGCTCCAGGCCTTACTTAATTCAAAATTTTGTATGGATTTGACTTTCTTTCCCATGACTTTGCTTTTTTTACAGCACCCGAGTTCCACCACAGCAGTAGGAAAACAAATACAGGAATACTTGTGATTACTTGAGATAAAAAATTCATTCTTGGGAGATGTGGAATTCATTCCTGCAAAGGATTGAAAAGACCAGGGAGTGAACCATGTGCCCTCTTGAATCACAGAGCACCAAACATCTGTGGTGACGGCCATAAGGGCTCCATGATGCTGCTTTTAGTTCAGCTCAGGAAGGAATGGATCCTACTCTTTTTCACCTCTTTGTGAGGAGAGCAAAGCAAATACAAGTATAGAAGTAGGGAGTCCCCTCAGACCTGTTATCACATGACTTAAATTGAAGATGTGTCAGCTCCCATGGGAAAGGCAGAAGGTGGGATATTCCATGTGTGCCCATAAGAAACAGCCTTGTAAGGAAAAAATATGTAGACCAGCGGCAGCGGTTTGGAGATTTTTTAATCGGCGTAAAGGATGGAAAAAATTTCGTTGTAGTTAAGGTATTTCCGAGGATCTCTGTTATCAGCAGCAAATCCTTTTGTCTGTGAACTGAGGCCTTGACCCTGGCAAGCCCCAGGGGTGTTTCTGTGGGAGTTTGAGTGCAGCTGTAGGAGTCAGCGATGGGACAAGGGTTTTATGGCCCAGCTCTGGTCCCACCTTGCAGACACCCCAGCACCGTGAGGCTCTTACCCGAGCAGGGGAGCAAACACATCAACAGCTGGTGACAGGCAAATAAACCCACTCCAAACCTGGATGTCTGATGGGAATATCTCTCTGGTGCCTGCTCAGAGCACGTCCAGAGTGGCAGAGGTGCTGTCAATCCATCCTTCACCCCCCATGCACACCCCATGTCCCCAGAGCCTCGGGCAGTGCTTTTCCTCCCTGGAGCCTCCCCATCAAAGCCCAGCAAGGCTGATTTTTAGCATTCATCTCCCTTCAATGTATACCCAGAGGAGGGAGGTAATTTGCTCTGTGTCTTTGCAGGACTTTTTGAGATGAGTTTTGAGGATTAAGGTCGTGCTAGTTCAGCCTGTGCTTGGGTTTCTCCATAGCCAGTGTCTCCCTAGAAATCTTTTGTCTGGGATTTCTTGCCTGACTGTGTGGAGCAGTCTCTCCCTGTTTTTTCAGATGGATGTATTGGTTGTTGCTTGTGGATCTTCTTCTGCATCATCTGCTTTCATTAGCATTTTTGAACAAAGGAACGAATCAGAATAAATCACAACTAATAGAAATATAGGAACAGATTATCATTTTGCAAAGCTGAACTCTCTCAGAGGAGATTACATATTTAAATTGAACAAATACAACTTCATAAATAAACTAAATGAAACATCATCTAATTTTACTTTTGAAGCCAAGCAATTTTAATCCATACTCAGCTTCTCGTATAAATATTTCCCAACTCAGTTTTATTCTTTGAAGCATTCTTATTCATATTTAAAAACCAAAAATGTGCCAAATTGAACCAGAGCTGTGTATGCTGAATAAATGTAAAAGCTTGGGTATATTACGTAATAATCTGGGAGTTGGCAGGAGGAAGTGATTGCGTTTGTGAGTATCCAAGTAGTGTAAAAATGCTTTTGCAGAACCTAATTTGTGTCTCTAAAGCTCTCTGACTGATGGCGTGCCTGAAAAATCCTTTTCATAAATCCCTTATGTATCATTCAAAGGGAAGCAATAGATGATTAGAAATCTATATATTTCCCCAGGGAAAATTGATGCAGAAACTGTGGTGCTCCAAGAGTTGCCCAGCTGGTCTGGACTGTGAGCAAATTCCTGCTCATCGATGGAAGAGCTGTTTTACTGCAGAACTAATTCTTACAACTGGGAGCATTTAAACCCCCCCAAAATGTCACTGTGCGATTGGAAATGCATTTTATCAATCATCTTATTAGACAAGAGGAGCCTTTTAAAAAAATACCTGGTAATAAGTTTGAAGAATTCTTGTTAAACGTTTCAAATGATGTTCACAATGCTGAAATATAATTTCAGTCCACCCTGTGTCCTAACAACCTGTCTAAAAACCACAATCAAGAGCCATTTTCCAGAAATAGGCTGAAATGCAATTCTTTCTGCATGGTTGTAAATTCATGACGAGCAGTTTGCAGAACTGACCTGGCCAGTGACTTCAGGGGCTGAAAGGGGTTAATACTGCTTTTCAAAAATACTTCATTTTTAAGTAAATCAGATGTAAAATTATTAAGAACTTGGGTTTTGCCTAACACCTTGAAGATAGAACAAAACAAGAGAAGTGAACTAAATCTGCATCTTTTTTCTGGTTTTAATATTGAGCCATTTATTATTGTAATTTTGTATAACAGTCAAAAAATCTTATAGGTAAGATTTCTTTTCATAAAAAAATCACTTAAATGAATAGTTTGGGTAAAAAAAATCTGCTTTTCCCATCTCACTTAGATTTTTCTGGGCATAGTTGAACACAGCTTTTCCCAATGGTCCAAGTGAGCATCTGCTGTGTGTAGCAGCAGTCGAGCAGAGCTTGCTAATGCTCCTCAGAGCTCTGGGAGTCCTGGAGGGTACTGAGAGCTGGGGAAGGTGCTGGGGTAAGAAAGTGATGCCCAGAGGAGTTTTGGGTGGCAGGTGGCTTTACCATGGCTGTGCAGGCTGAGCTACACAGCTCTGATGGCACAGCACTGATGGCACAGCCCTGATGGCACAGCTCTGATGGCACAGCCCCTGATGGCACAGCCCTGATGGCACAGCATTGATGGCACAGCCCCAGATGGCACAGCCTTGATGGCACACCATTGATCTCACAGCACCTCATGGCACAGCCTGTGGCCATCGCAGTGCCAGGACGTTCCTGCTGTGGCTGGGAGCTGCTGTGCCAAGCGGTGCCAGCAAGAGCAGGGCAAGGACACCGTGGCTCACCAGGCTGCCCATGGGCAAGGGCTGGCTGGCAGCTCCCAAGCTGTGCTCTGCAGGGGCCACTGCAGGCAGGGGGACACAGGCCTGGCAGGAGAAGGGGTGCCATGGGCAGGGCAGGGCTCGTGGGCAGCTCCCAAGCCACTGGGACAGAACGTGGGGGCTGGAATGACTGGATTTGTTCTTCAAAATGCAAGGAACAAGCTGAGGAAATGTAGACTGCTGTTGTTTGTTCCTTCTTCTGTCACAGATGACAGCTCTGGACAGGTCTCCTGGCTGGGAATTTGGTTATGTAGCAAATGAAAAAAATGCTCCTGTTGGTTCTAAATGCAGGTAGGTCTGGCTGAAATCTAGGTAAATTGCCACTTCCCTGATTGGATGTGCAGCCCTGGCTAAAGGAGGGTTCCTGAAGATGGTGTGGGCACTGCTGCATTGGTGTGGCTCCACACTTTCAGGATGTCCTTGAGTAAGTTTGCAGGGATGGGGAGATGAGAGGAGAGAGAATTTCATTAGGAAAATGCAGCAAGGAGTGGTTCAAGAGCTGCATGAAGACATTTTGCGAGTGAGATATTTTAACAGCCCTGCTATTTTGGAGATATCACTAATAAGCAAGTACTTGTCCCCATGTTGAGTACTGGTGACAGGCATGTGCTCCTCAGGGTGGGGGCAGTGGGAAAGCTGCAATGGGATATGTGGAAAGAACATTAAATGAAAAGGATCTGTGTTTTCTGCAAATAGCACTTAGTAGATTTGGATAATTCTTGCAAAGCAAAAATTTGGCATAATAAGTTTGGTATTTTTGGTAGTACATCCACATGCAGAGCAAGAAATGTGAAAGCATAATTTAATGTAAATTGTCAAAACAATATTTTGACTCTTCTCCTGTGGACTGTAATCATTCCCTTGCCACCAAAATGCTGGATGCATTCCAGTCTTTATCAATATACCTGTTATTTTGGATTTGATTAGATCCTATCCATCAACTGCCTGTTAAATGCAAGAACAGATTTTTGCATATTCAGGCCTTTTAAACACATTGCTTACAAATGAAAAAGGATGATAAATCCCCATATTTTTTAACAGACAAAATAGGATCTGACCTTTAGTGATTTAGTCACCATTACACATAATCAATATATTAATCCTTTAAAAAATGATTCTTCTCAAACAGCTGTTTTTTACAGCATGACAAGGGTTTGATATTTGAATAATCAAGGCATGGAAAGTGTGGTGCTGCCTAGGATTCAGACTAACATCTTGTCTAGAACATTAAATACTATCTTATGCGCAAAATGTTAATTATTTTATTAAAATCTGCATGCATGAATCATTCACTGACACAAGGTAATGTACTCACAACTCAAAATAACCTCATTTGAGCAAAGGTTTCTAATCAAGGGGAAGTGGCCTGGTATGATGCTGCAGAATTGTTTGCCATAGTTGTGCAAAGAATATTTTTAACCATGTTTTTGGTGAGGTTCCTGTGGGAATTCTGACAGAGCCTCTGGTGGGTGAGGTTGCCTGGTGCCTTTACTGGGATCAGGTGGGTAACAGGCAGCAGAAGGGAATGTCAGGATCAGTGCCAGGCAGGGATGGTGCCATGGCAGTGCTGGGAGCTGGGCACCTGTAACGCTGAGGTCGTGACTGAGTTGTCACCAGTAGGTTGTTCTGGAGGGAAACATTTCACACCAGGCCTTGATGCTGTGTAATTTCCTCTCTTGCTGTCCAGCGGGATGCAGATTTGCTGGAGGGCAGGGAGCTCTGCAGAGGGATGGGCACGGGCAGGATCCATGGGCTGAGGGACCAGGCCGAGTGTCGGATCCTGCACGAGGTCACACCAATCCCTGCAGCTCCAGGCTGGGGATGAGCAGCTGGAAAAGGCCCTGGGGGTGCTGGGGACAGCAAAAGGCCCTGGGGGTGCTGGGGACAGCAGCTGGACACGAGCCCAGGGGTGCCCAGGTGGGCAAGAGGCCCCTGGGCTGGGTCAGGAGCTGTGAGGCCACAGCAGCAGGGCAGGGATTGTGCCCTGTGCCAGCCCTGCTGAGGCACCACCCCAAACCCTCACTCCAGGAGGGACCTGGAGGGGCTGGAGAGTGTCCAGGGCAGGGAACGGAGCTGGGGAAGGAGCTGGAGCAGCAGGAGAGGCTGAGGGAGCTGGGAAAGGAGCTCAGGCTGGAGAAAAGGAGGCTCAGGGGGGACTTTGTGGCTCTGCACAACTCCCTGACAGGAGGGGACAGCCGGGGGGGGTCAGGCTCTGCTCCCAGGGAACAGCAGGAGAGGGAATGGCCTCAAATTGCCCCAGGGGAGATTTAGATCTGGGATTTGGGAAAAAAATTTCACTAAAAGAGTGGTCAGGCACTGGGACAGGCTGCCCAGGGAAATGGTGGAGTCACTGTTCCAGGTCATTTTCAAAAAGCATCTGGATGTGGCACTTGGGGACGTGGTTACGTGGTGATAACTGTTGGATTCTGTGATCTCCGAGGGCTTTTCCTACCTAAATGGCTCTGTCCGGTTCTGGAGAAAATGTTCCCAAAGCTGAGTAAAAGTGGAAATCCTGAATATTAGCTGAGTCAGAATATTTTTCTTAAGAGATCCCATTAACCCTGTGGCCTCCCCAAAACCTTCATTTATTCTGAGATCTCTTATCTCAGATTTTGAGCAGTAAAAATGTTACAGAAGAATAGATATTGACAGCACTTGGCAGTGTCCTACATAGGAATTACGATCATGACCAGTAAATTAATCAGAAGTTAAAGAAAAAACTCCCAAACCTGAATTTATTAGACTTGCTTATTTTTATATGAATTTTTAATTAGATCTTAAAGCATTTCACTCTTTATTTTCATGTATCTATAACTGAATAATTTACTAACAGTTTGTTTTGCCGTGCTTTTTCAATCACATCTCTTTTACAGAATTTTAACCTAAATTATTTTATTTAACCTCAATTATGTTTGTATTGGAGCTACAGTAGATGAGGCATTGGACATATATGTGTTCAGTGCATCTTGACAGAAATAGCCAAAATAATCCAGAGTGAAAGATCTGTAGGTTGTCCATAAAAAAAGTCCATATTAAACAAACTGAGTGATGGAGAGAGGGGGAAATAACTCTTTTTAACTTCTATCTCTATTTTATTTTATTTTTAAATTTTAATTTTATCTCCATTTTTTAAAATAGACTGGAATGAGGTTGTAAACAGCAAAATTTGTCCCAAATTGGCTTCAGTGGTGCCAATAATTAATAATTTGCCGATTAATTAATAATTAATAATTCGGTGTTGAATTTATTTTAGGGACTGGGGAGCAGAACTTCAGGCCCAGGTGTTGTGTTCACACCTGCAGTGGTTTTGTCTCTGTTTGAGTACAGCAAGGCTGTGTTTGGGCAGGAGGGAAAGAATTTTGAGATGCAAATCTTATGACAGACTTCCCAGGGAAAGACTTGTACCTGAAAATATAGTGATAAATTGTCATGCAGTTATTTGGAATTTAAAAAGCTGAAAAAATGGCTTTGAGAGAAGGGAGGGGTTTTCTTAAAGAAGGAGACTTCAAAAGGTCTTGGCAGTTTCTCATCTCAGTTCCCACTTGGTGACAGCTGCTGCTCAGCAATTTTCTTCCTTTGTTTAGTCTTGCTGAGCAGTGATGGGGTTTTTTGGTTGTTTTGTGGTTTTTATTTAAATTTTGTTTATTCCTTTTGAGCATGAGCTGAAAACAGTTGGTGCTTCTGAATACCCTGAGAGCTGGTGGGGGAAGGAGCAGGCGATGCAGAGTGTTTGGTTGGAGTTCTGATATTGCAGATTTTTCACAAGGCTCATGTCAGGTATATTCTCAGCGAAGAGGAAAAGGCTAATTAGGCAAATATATCATTCCTCAGGGGTGGCTAAACCAGTCTGGAAAATCTAAACAAGATAAGAGTGCTCCAAACTGCAGCTAAGCAGAAGTCTCGTCTATTGAAACCAAAGCTAAAGGAGCTGTTTGGCTTCAATTAACTTGCTGAAGCTCCATCCTGAGTTTGCCTGTTACCAATCACATTATTGTCCTTCAGCTCATGAGAGAAGCATTCAGAACATTTCAATAATAGTTCTATTTCTTTTGTATTTTTATCTGTGGTTTATTGTCAGCGTGCTGCTCTGACAGAGCTGTTATTTCACATAAACATTGGCTCAACAAGTTGTTTTACAAGCAAAGCAGCTTCTGAAATTGCTTGTGAGGACTTCTGAGATACTTTTCCATCAGTGTCCATGTTGATGAGTTCCTTCCTTCTCATCAGACCCAGAGAGGGATTCAAATATTCAGAACAGTTGTCAGACCTAAATATTTGTGAGTTCTCTCCCTTCCATGAACTTGGTTGTGACATGAAAATGAATTTGAGATTTGTCAGGGGCAGTGGGGATGGGCAGAGTTATAAAGCCTCCTGTCCTGGGGGAGAGCAGGTTGGACTGCAAGCGAAAGCTTTTGGATCAAGGGATGGAGGAGGAAACTTTCTTTGTGAGCATAACCTCGGATTTTGCCAGGGTGTTGGTAATAAAACCCAAGCATCTCCTACAGTGAAATGTCAGCACTGTGCTGCAGAAAATCCCTGGAATTGTTACAGACAAGTGCTTGGCAGTGTTAAATGCAGAAGTGTACAATGCTCTCAGAGCCATCTTCATACCATGGATATCAGAGTTCACTGGTTAAAAATGGGAAACATCCCAAATGATGCTAGTTATGCTAGGCCCCAAATAATTTAATTTAATTGTGCATTACTTCGGCTGTTATAGCATCAGCGAATAAAATAATCACTCATGAAACATTCTTGCAGCAGATGATCAAAATGTTTTATTGCTCAATACCAACCACTGGATTAGGAAAATGGATTACAACTGTGAGTAATGAGTTCCTAAAGCCCCTGAACGATATGATTTCTGTAAATGTCTGCTTGATTTCATTAACCTTGGGCATTCAGAGAAATAACTGACTGCAAGTTTTGCCTGTACCCCCTGTTTTGCAGTGAATTTACTCTGTGTATTTATTAATATACAGGGGAGATCTAACTGGGAGTCGCTGAATGAATGGACTTGGTTTGAATAACTGACAGGAACTAAGGAATTGCTGTACTCGAGCATGGTACAGCTCTGCTCAGACCTGGGCTTACAGCAAGTGAAGAGTGAGTTTGTAAAACAACAGAAAGGAAAATGAAAAGATTTTGTGTTTAAATGAGAGCCTGGCTTAATATTTAATACAATCCTTATATGATGTTTTCTGCCAACAATGCCCTTTCTTAAGGTTTTGCCTGTAGGGATCTCTCACTCAGTGGAAGTTGAGCTCTGACATCAGGGTGCAGCTGCCATCGTGAAATGTTTGGATTAAGTCTCAGTGTAGTCACAGGAGTGTTTTTTCTTTTCCTGTGCACCTGTGGAGAGTTCACTGCTGAACTAGCTCAGAGAAATGTACTCAGTTTTCTCTGTCTGAAATAGCAAATACAGCAGCAGTAAACTGTGAGTGAGATGCAGTCATCTTCTCCTCTGCCTGACCTAAAGGTCTGAAATGTTTTTCTCAGATCTGAATGATAAATTATAACTTCAGTGTTGGTCCAACTGGAACACCAATCCTATAGGCATAAACTCTGGTTCAACTCACGTGGAAAAACACACTGCAAATGCTTTGAGAATAATGGGGTTTGTATTTAAGCCTGTGAACACTGACAGGTGGGGGAATTGTTTTGGAGTGTAAATGATCTGCAGGAGCATAGGCATTGGTATATAACTGAAATATTCTTCACACACCTTTCTGCTGTGGGGTATTTGCCTTTCAGAATACTTTTGCTGAATAGGTGGCCTCTAGCAGTGCAAATAGGCCTTTAAGGGCTGATAACTGTGTGTTGGTTCCAGTGGATTAACACACATCTGCTCGTGGAGAAACTCTCCATAAGTATCCTGCCTTTGGAGCAGCCTGGTGCTGCTGTGCTCATTGTAAGGTCAGGGGAAGGACAGCTGTGGACAGCGTGGTTTGAACTGAACACTCTGATTTTCTGTGTATTTAGCATGTGCCCTGGCTCTGTAAATGGGAGGCTGCAGCTCTGTTTAGCAGGAAAACGCCCAATCCTTGTGCCAGCCCATCCCTCCCCTCCAGAACTCGGTCTGCACCGATGTGTCCCACCTGCAGGCTCAGCAATTCCAGGGAGAATCGACATCTCAGGGACAGGGACAAAGCCCCTCCCCATCAGCTCAGCTCCTGCAGCCTCCTCTGAGCAGTGATCCTGGATCCTCTGTGCAGGATTTACAGAAAACTGCTCCTCAGGTCATGCAGAGCAGAAACGGGCGCTGGACAGCAGCATAAGGAGTGCAGAAGATGGATGGGCTTGAGGAACTAAAATTCCACCCCCCAACATATGGATTGAAGGGATTCCTGTGGAGATCAGCACTGCAGACACAGCTGCTGCCTCTCCACCTTGCTGTCTCATCCCTTGGTTCCTGCCTCTCACAGCAGCTGTGGTGGAGACAACAAATGATCTCACCTTTGCTTCAGGGTTTACCAAACTTTTGTCTTTAGAGACTTTGTCCTAAGAACAAATCCCTTCCCGTTGGTGGCCTTCTGTCCCTGACTCCTGAGGTTTGCTTTTGGTCTGCATTGATCCCGAATCGTTGTGGTCCTGCTGCTCAGATCTCCGTGAGGCTGAGTGGGAAAGGCTGGGGAGGAGTCTGAAAACTTCCCAGATTTAAACCTGAGGGAAACAGGCTCCTTCTGATGTCTTGTTTTGTGCAGCAGCTGTGCTAAAGTCAGCATGGGCTGGGAAATGGATGTCCTGCTTCTGCCTATTGATTTCCTCGGGAATGTTCTTCCATTTGTGCCCTTTCTCCACGGTTCCATTTTGTGGTGTGTGTTTGAAAGGTTTCAGCTAACTCCTGACAAGGTGATGGATTATTTTTCTGTCTAGCTGGCTAAATTCCCGTCCCAACTTCTTTTCTGGGCTTCTCCCTCAAATCAGACATTCCTGCTTCCAAATCTCAGCCTCGATTTCCTGGTGGTAATAGAATGAATAATAACATTTAAAAACTTTTAGGATCTGTTGTCTGATATTTTATTAAAGAGACTAAAAATACACAATGAACCCCATGCAGATTTTATGTAGAGAAGGGGGAAAAAAAGATCAGATTTTATTGGGCTGTCATCAGACTGGGTTTAAATTTTGTCCTTTTCTAATTGCAAACAGAGGTCAAAGTGGCAGCAGGAGGGATAGAGAAGAAAAATAAAGCTGTGACCTGTCTGCTCATCCAAAGCTGCTGGGTTGCAGCTGTTTAGAGACCAATATTTTTAAAGCATTCAGCAGTAGAACTCTTTGCCTGATCATTGTGATTGGATTTGGAATTACTGACCTTTCCCTCCCTCCTAAACACTCTCTGTTGACTTTGCAGGCTTATTGGTGGAATATTTTTGCAAAGAGTGGCATAATTTAGGAGGGTCCATACAGGTTTCAGTCTTCAGATCGGTTTTGTCCCGAGGGATTTCTGTTCTCTTCTTAAATGATTTCTGAAGACTGCTCAAGTGAGGATTTCCTGGTGGAGGAGCAGCAGCAGCCATGGTATAACTTTGTACTGCAGTTACTTTTCTACACCCATAGATGTATAATGCCAGCTTTAAGTAGGTGGTTTAACACTTGTGCTTTATTTCTCTTGGCTTCTAAGTGTAACAGGCTGGGTTTAGCCATGATTTCAACTTTGATTTTCCCAAATTTTCTTTGTTTGGTTTGTTCAACTTTTTTTTTATTTTTTTTATTTTTTTAATTTTTCCTGTTCTCTGTATGAAAATACCATCACAGAGTTCATACAGGAGATGGAACCATAGAATGATTTGGACTGGGGAAGGACTTTAAAGCTCATCCTGTTCTACCCCTTGCCATGGCCAGGGACACCTTCCACTGTCCCAGACTGCTCCCAGCCCCAATGTCCAGCCTGGCCTTGGGCACTGCCAGGGGCAGCCACAGCTGCTCTGGGCACCCTGTGCCAGGGCCTGCCCACCCTCACAGGGAAATATTTCTTCCCAATATCCAATAAAACATTCCCTCTTTCAGTTTAAAACTGTTGCCCCTTGTCTTGTTACTACAGGAGTTGGTAAAAAGTCTCTCTCTTTTGAACCCTGTTTTTATATTGCAAGCCCACAGCCAGGCCTTCCCTGAGCCACAGCAAGCTGCTGCTTTGATGGGTAGCACTATTATTCACAGGAAAAAACCCCAAACACCTTTAATTTAAGAAAGGGATCCAGCCACACTGCAGTGCAGGGGAGTCCAGAGGTCAGGGTGGTTTTTCACCCATCACTGAGCCCCATGTGGATGTTGCAAAGTACCAAAACGCTGTGTGAGAGAGAAGTGTAGTAAATCTATTTGCTTATTCTTTCAGTAAATGCACCTCTCTGAGTAGTGGCAACAATTCCTTGAAGTGTCTGTGGCTACAATTTCCTTGGAATAATAAAACACTGGTGCCTGAATGGCTTTTCCAGCCAGAGACAAGATCTATTATTGTGCCTGCATTTTCTTATTAGCAGGGCTCTTTCACAGGAAGATCAAAGCTCAATGCTGTATTTAAGTTACAGAAAAATAGACAGAAAATCTATGTTTTATGTTTCTTCCTGCAAGAACTCTCTCTCAGTGAACACCTGGAAGATGAGTCCCTACATGTAGGAATTTTAAAATCAATTTCTTAACTGAAAATATTAATGAAGCTGAAAAGGGATGTGGGTGAGGAGGAGCAGCTGTGGGTCTGTGAGCATGGGGATGCTGCTGCCCCAGCCCTATTACATAAAGAAGGTCTAAGCTGTTAGGGGTGCTTAGTACAGCCTAAACTGGATAAACAGGATGTAGTAAACAGATTACAGCAGTGTTTATTGGGAATTCCTTCTGATGGGGGGAGTGAAGGGACCATTAACGGTGTGTAACTAGGGGAAAATGAAGAGGTGCTGTGCAGTGCTGAACAGTTTCCGAGTTAAATGAGCAATAACTGCACAGATTCCTCTGAGGAGAAGAAAAAAAACCAGCCAGCTTGGCTTAAGTAGGATGGAGATAAACAGGCCGTGGGTTTGGAAGGTATGCTTTGAGCACTAGGGATTAAGTGGACTTGGCAGTTCCTTTGAGCTTGCCATTGATATTGTAAGGAGCTTTAAATAGCTGATTCCAGCTCCTCCGTGCCCCCGAGGTCAGCCCCTGGGTCACACTGCTCCGGCCCCAGGTGACACCGAGACTGCTGAAAATCTGTCATCAGGTCATCCTGGAAATCTGTCAGCTCATCCTGACTCACTGGGAGAGCTGCTCCTGAGGAGGAGGAGGAGGAGGAGGGATTGCACCATCCCCATGCACCAGCAGCCTCCTGCTCCCCACGGTGTTGGAGATGCGAGTTGGGTTGGCTGGAAGATGCCATGGCAGAAGATGCTGGTGGGCAGCGGGGTGAGGAGCAGTGACCAGGGCACACAGCCCTGGTGCCACTGCAGGTGTCTCCCCTGACACCCTGTGTGTAGCAGGATTTGTCCTTAACAGCAGGGACAACTTTCTCCTGAAGCATTTGCGTCGTTTCCTTCCAGAGCAGCCAGAGGAATTTCAATTCCTCTTTTTCAATTCAATTTTCAATTCAAGTCTCTTTGTTTGAGAGAGGCCAAGTGACCACTGGAAAGAACAGAAGCAGAGCTGGTGTGGTATGTATAATGTTTAAAAAGAGATAAAAACCATCACGTTTGTCCTATTTCAACAACATCCAAGACCTTGGTGTTTCTGCAGTGAGATCTTCGTGCCTGATGTGTTTGCAGGTCTTCATCAAGAAGATGGCCAGAAGCAAAGAGAAATACCAGAGGAATATTTTAGACCAGATCAAATAAATGCAAAATGATTTCAGTTAATGTCAAGAACAAATTTCAGTGAAAACACCTGGAATGTTTTCGACCAGATCAAATAAATGCAAAATGATTTCAGTTAATGTCAAGAACAAATTTCAGTGAAAACACCTGGAATGTTTTCGACCAGATCAAATAAATGCAAAATGATTTCAGTTAATGTCAAGAACAAATTTCAGTGAAAACACCTCTTCTCAAAAAACTTTGAGCTAAGCATGAACCAGGCATTTTTATTCTGAAACAAATTCAGATCATTGCTGTTACTCAGGAATGGTAATTCTGGAATAGTAAATTTGGATCATCCCAGAGTGGTGAGAAGAGCAGCTCTGAAGGTCTGTGCTCTCAAGGTAAGGACCAGCAGTAACTCAGATGGAAATGCAGGAGTATTCCAAGAGAGTAACACTTCCAGGGCTGCCTATTTATCAACTAAATATTGACACCTTATTTCTCATCAGTTTTCAGGGAGTGAATTGATTTTATCATCTGAATGGTTATCTTATTTCTAAGTGTCCATGTGGTTCCAATGCTGTAACCTGTTCATAATACAGGTGAGGGATGCAATAAAGACCACAGGAGCACTTTTCCTACTGTGAGTAACTCTGGAGTAGCTGGCTGTATAAATATTTCAACATTTGAAATGAACCACAAGAATTGCTTTTACAACTATTTCATTGTTTAAGGCGAATCTTGTGCCAAAAAATCCCAAACCAAGCAAGCCCATACTCCCCCACAACCTTATAATCAGTGGTCTGGAAAACTGAGTCTACTCTTTTCCCAAAGAGGATGACTTTGGGATTCTAATGTTTGCTGAGGCCCATATTAAAAAGTCAGTTTTAAAACTGGAACAAAAGAACTTTCAGTCAGTCTCTGGAACAACTCTCTGCAACTGTTCTTGCCAAAAATTCCAGTGAGCATCTTCACTGGTTTTAGGTTTGCAATGGAAACAATTTGAGAAGTTCAGGATGTTTTGTAATTTACTCCCAGCAAAATGTGGTTTTCCTGCCTGCAAAGACAGTGATTTTACAGCTCCTGACAGAGTCTAACCAAAAACCAAGTGGGGATAAATTGTTACTTGAACCCAAAATTTCCATGCTTCTCATGGGTGTGATCGAAGGGCTACAAATGGTGACTTTGATATTTAATCTTTCTTTGGATACTTTGTCACACTAACAGGTTTTCCAAGATCACTTTTATTTTCCTGAATAAATAATATATAATTTTATATGAAAAATGCAGCTGTGATATAACATGGCACCCCAAGAGCACCCAATTTTTTTTCAGCCAGAACTTCCAGATGATGATTCTTCATGCCACAGTGGGAAGTTGACAGTTTCACCTTTGCTATCTCCTTTCTTCCCGGCAGCATAGAATAAGAAAGGTCAAATATAACAATTTTCTGGGTGTTTTTGAAACAGTGTAGGCACAGGTTTGGTGCTGGGAAAAAAAAATCCCTGTGGTACTGGCACGTGTCAGTGAGAGCTGAGAATGGTGGGATTTCAGCTCCACCACGTAAGCTGAGGTGTGAACATTCCCACTTCGCTGAGGGTGCCACAGAGAACACTTTGGGTTTGTTTTTCTTCTAAATCAGGAGCAAACTGCTGGTCCAGAGCCCAAGCAAGAAATTGAGAATCCTATGACCAGACCCAGAAATTTGTCCCATGACCAATGTAACTGAATCTCAAGTCATGTGTTGGGATATTTTTTTGCGTTGTTTTAATGAGGATTATTTTTGCCCAGACGAACCAAAAAGGTTGCAAAGTTATGGTTTTCTGTCATGGAGTGACCATAGGAGATCTCAGCACATTTTAAACCTGGTTCTCTGTTCTGAAATGTTCTTTCAACGAAGCAAAATCCATCCTGATCTTTGGAATGTTGCAGAGGTTTCTTTGGGGACATCCTAACAGAATTTTGGTCATTTTGCCTCTGTGGAAGTGATACAGGCCTGGAAGAATTGGCCTGAACTGCTTCTCATGTTGAGCTCATGGTTCAAACAAAAAAAATATTTAGAAATAGATTTTCTTGTTCTGTACCATCTCTCCTTGTTTTTGCCCTTTTTTTCTGCATAAGATTAAATAGAAAAAAACATTAATACAGTTCACTGATGTTTGCAAACCTTTTCTGTCTCAAAGTCCCCCACTAATAATTTATTTATAAATTTTTAGATATTTACAGATGTTTTATACTTAGGCATTCTTGGTAATGGTGAAGCTTCTGCTTTCCAGTAGGACTTTCCACTGAACATGTTACAAGCTAAATGTAGCACTTCAATTTTGTGCCGTTTTAAAAATCATTTTCACAGAAGTATAAAATGCTGGACGAACAGTGAAGGCAATCTTTGATGATTGCTAGCTTTTATTTTCATAATGTTTTAATGTTTTGTAAGTATCAACATTTTTCTCTTTCTACTGGAAACAGATTATTTTGAGGTTTTCAAGATTATTTTAAAATCACAGTGGTCAGCATTTTACTTCCTAATTCTAGATTTTTTTTTTTTGCTCAGATGCTCAGGAAACAAATGCAAACACAGATTAAATTTAATCTGGGGGGATAAATAGAAGCAAAATAAACTGCATTATTATTATTAACATATTGAATTTTTAATATGGAATGATTGGTTTCATCTTATTCTCAAATCTCAACAGCAAATGGTTGCCTTGAGAACATCTGAATTCCACCTGGTGAAGTGAAAATGAGCTCATTTGTTCAGAATGCAACCACTGAAATCTTATTACACACCCTGCTTGTTCCTGAGCCCCAGCTGGGTGGGAATTGCTGCCAGAAGGGACTGGGGGGGTTTACAATGATTTTTCATCTTCAGACAGAGTCAGTCTGAGACAGGCAGTGACTTTTCTTTGCGCTGTTCCATCCTTAGGAGAGCTAATGTTTTAATTCTGTGTTTATCTATATTTATATTTACACCTTGTGTTCTTCTGGACCAGCACCATTCCAATTTTCAGGCTGTTGAGTGGCTCCCATCTTCCAGCTGAATGGTTGGATGCAGGATAAGACACTGGCAAGGAATGAAAAATCAATCTCTCCTCCCCCTGATTTGCATTAATGTGTCACTGGGGCAGAATAGCATCCCCCAATCATTCTCTCCTTCTCAGCTCACTTCTTGTTCACAAGCAGTGCTTTGCAAAGTGGCTCTGGAGGAATATTCTGGGATGGCAGCAATGGTGGCTCAGGGATGAAGTGGTGCCTGAATGCCTGTTTGCTTGTAGGAAGAGTTCAGGGATTTAGGAAGCAATGCCTGTATCACTGGGTGCTTTTATAACCTGGGAGGTTTGGTCATGTGGGCGAGGGAAAATTGTCTGTTCCTTTGTGTTCCTGAATCTTCTGAAAGATCTTTGTGTGTTTGTGTGTTTCAGTTGATGCCTTAGGTTTGAACTTTTCTCTGTTTCCAGCCCTGCAGTGCCCAGTGTAACTCTGCAGGTCCCTGGAGCTCGTTCAGTGCTGTTCTCTCATGCTCACACTGACATAACAAAGCCTCTCCAGCTCGCTCTCCNCAATCTCTCCTCCCCCTGATTTGCATTAATGTGTCACTGGGGCAGCATCCCCAATCCATTCTCTGCTTCTCAGCTTACTTCTTGTTCACAAGCAGTGCTTTGCAAAGTGGCTCTGGAGGAATATTCTGGGATGGCAGCAATGGTGGCTCAGGGATGAAGTGGTGCCTGAATGCCTGTTTGCTTGTAGGAAGAGTTCAGGGATTTAGGAAGCAATGCCTGTATCACTGGTTGCTTTTATAACCTGAGAGGTTTGGTCATGTGGGCAAGGCAAAATTGTCTGTTCCTTTGTGTTCCTGAATCTTCTGAAAGATCTTTGTGTGTTTGTGTGTTTCAGTTGATGCCTTAGGTTTGAACTTTTCTCTGTTCCCAGCAATCAATCCCTCCTTTATTCCTTTATTCCTGTCTGGTCTCTGTTTCTAAGGAGCCATTTAAGACATCACAGTGGTCTGAAAGGAAAATCCTGCAGGTTACACTTCATTTTAGAAAGTGCTTTGCCCTGATGGGAGTTATACAAGATGCTTTTATTCCTTCTCCAGGAATTCAGGGAACAGCCTGTGAAGGCAGAATGGTCTTTGGGATCTCTGTAGCCCTTGGTAGTCTGACGAAAAAAAAAAGAGAGAAATTTTTATTGTGATGACTTTTATTGAATGATTTTGGTGACTTTCAGAGAAGCACAATAATTTATTAACCAGCAGTCACTCCCAATCTGTAAAATACAAAGGTCCATAACAGGAACACTACAGGTGTTGGCCCTACCTGATCTGAGGTAGATCAGAAGAGCCGAACTTCCATGCAGAGCCAGCTGAGAGCTGGGGCTGAGCAGCCTTGGGCTCCCTGAGCAATTGAATTTAAATATTTTAAAGAGAACCATTGCACCACTCAGATTATGGGAAACACTTGCCTAGAAATGACATGTGTTGAGGGCTGTGATTACCAGCACTGGACCACTGAAAATTCTCGTTTGCTGAATGATTTATTAAAAAGTTTGCCTTAGGTGTTT